>JAUTXW010004703.1:0-457500 GCA_030620095.1 Kuschelorhynchus macadamiae | reverse complement strand
GATATTATGCTTGAGTTTGAGGAAAACCAACGCAATGTTCGATATTAGCCATTCGTCGATTATTCGAACATTAAAAGAAAATAAAATGCATCCCTATAAAGTGATACCAACTCAGGAGCTCATGGAAGACGATTATGATAGGAGAACTTATTTTTGTGCACAAATGATGGCTCTATGTTAGATAACAATGTTATTCAATTAGAACATGTTTTATTTTCGGATGAGTGCACCTTTACAGTTCACGGTCATGTAAATCGTCAAAATTGCCGCTATTGGTCTAGGGAAAATCCTCACTGGATCAGCGAAGAACATACTCAATATCCTGAAAAGGTTAATGTTTGGGCATATCAATTGTTAGGGATCATATCATAATTTTTCATTGACGGCAATTTGAATGGTGATAATTATTTAGCATTGCTCCAAAATAATGTCGTGCCAACTTTGACAAATTTGTATCCGGATCCAGCAAACCCACAAGTTCCAGCGAATATGATATGGTTTTAATAGGAAGTTTCATTATAAATTAATGTCCGGCAGTACCTCAACGAAATATTTCCAAATCGGTGGATATATCATATATATATGGCCATATATATATATATATTAGATTTTATATATATATATATATATATATATATATATTGTATATAAATATATATATATATATATATATATATATATATATATATATATATATATATATATATATATATATATATATATATATATATATATCTATTTAATATATATTTAATGACGTATATATATATATATATATATATATATACATATATTATATATATATATATTATATATATATACATATGATGAAATATATATATATATATATATATATATATATATATATATATATATATATATATGAAAACACTTAATATTGCCGAAATAGTTGAAGATTATAGGACATTGAACATATTTGTGCCTTTGCCCTACACATGTTGCTAGAATCTCCTAAAGAATCCAAAAATTAAATAATATCCGGGGTATTGCATTTGAAATAAGAAAGTTGGCATTGACCACTGTTACAGGACACACCCTGTATAAAAAGTTTTTATTGGAGAAAATGAGCATGAGATAAAAATACCAATCGACGTTGGTGTAAGCGTTTTTCCGAATATACGCCCATATATACATATATATATTATCGATATATATATATATATACACACTATATATATATATATATATATATATATATATATATATATATATATATATACGTATATATATATATATATATATATATATATATATATATATATATATATATATATATATATATATATATATATATATATATATATATATATATATATATATATATATATATATATATATATATATATATATATATATATATATATATATATATATATAATTTTTATGAAATAGTGTAATACACAAATGACCAGTTAAGACTTTTTACTGTAAAAAATATGTTTTCTCTATCAGTTTACAGAACAAAATTTATAATTAATTTAATATGTTTTTTTCAATACTTTTTAAATATTTTATTAAATTAAATTTTTTTTCTCTATTAGATTCATAACCTAATTGTTATCAGTTCAATCGTATGTAACACTTGATTTTTGTGAAAAATTTGAAGTCAGTGTGTTAAGTAATATATATATTAATATATATATATATATATATATATATATATATATATATATATATATATATATATATATATATATATATATATATATATATATATATATATATATACATATATATACATATATATATATATATATATATATATATATATATATATATACACACTCTCGTTTAACCCCATTTTTTTTAACTTAATGCTTTAATGCTTTATCATATCAGAATTAACCCATCTATTGGATATATTTATCTCCTAAATCCATTTTTAGAATATCTTTTTGTTTTAAACCCTTTTTTGTAGGTGACAACAAAAATGGGTCAAAAAATGCGTCCAACTTTACCCAAAGTTTATCCAGGTTTCCACAATTTAATGTATTATATTGGGCTATTTACTAAATTAATGCATATTTGACTGTTTTCATTTCGTTTTTAATATCTCCCTGTCTAAAAATAATTAAAGTATCTTTATTAAAGTATTAAAATAACCAGCTAAAGCCTAAACTGTAAAGATGGCCTTCTCTCGTCTGGCGGTATTACTATATCCAATACTAGGCAAAAAATAAAAAATGTGTAAAAAATCCTAAAAATATATACTTAGTCGTAACAAAGATAAAAAAAGTATAGTATTAAAAGTAAGAAATAAAATAGAAACGAAAGAAATAATAGTAGATATTATTTTCTCGTATATTTTATGTTTCAATATCTCATATTGTTTATTCTAAGTTTATTTGACGTATCAAGAGAAAAGTTTCGAGAGTGATATTATTTTTGTAATGTAAATATATTACACGTATGAGACTAAAATGGGAATTTTTTTATTGAAATTACCTCATTCTAATCTATCTTCATAAAGAAAAGAAAGATTCTTAAATACGCCAGGAAATATGGCCAGCTTTCGTCTTTGTCTCCTGTGGAATAGCGTCACGTTCAAACAATAAGTTATTCAACATTATCAAGGAATACGTTACTGCCTTCACCTATAAGTTACAAGTAAGAGAAACTTTCCGTAAAAATCTTCTGAATTTTCGTGTTAGCTAATAGTTTTTATAAGCCATTTGTCCCCAAAGACACATATACTAACATATATTAAATCAAATTTACTTCTATAAATTATTTGGAAATATGGCTTTATATTCTCACATTTTGGATTTGTTAAAGTTAGAAAATGTATTTTAAAGTCTATTCAAATTCAAGATAGATTACATGTAAACTAAAGTTATTGTGCATGTAAAAACTTTAAAAGGCATATTACACGCACAATAGATTTTGTTTATATGCACTTTATCTTGAATTTGAATAGACTTTAGTCATTAATTTGGTACTTGCACCTTAATAGATTTAAATCCCATAAATCTACACTGAACGGGACTTGCATAGATACAAATGCCAGCTCTGTTAATTTGGCACGTTTTTTTTATTGCCTTTTTTTTCTATAGGTCATTCAAAAATATTTTGCATCGAGTATACTTTCTCTTGTAGCAACTCATGGTAATATTAAATTAAAAGCTCAAACATCTTGATCTAAATAATAAATATCTTTATCCAATGCCCCTGTATAATTTAATTAAAAATTATATGCATTTAAGGAAAATGAGTATAAAACCTTGATGTTTTGATAAAACCATTGTTGTTGACTTAATTGAACTTACTTCTCGATTTAAATAAAAAATTCACATCTAATATGGACTACCAATAAAGAGCGTCTATTTTGACGGTCTGCCATGACAACGTCAACGATTTCCAGGAAATGTTTTTCCTCCAACGTATTTTATGGATAATTATACTGGAATTTTTTTGGGTGGGTCAGGTGCACGCTTATCGTATTTCATATATTTTAAATACTTACTATTAAATTATAATTCTTATGAAAATAATATTTCATATTAACTTATTAACACAAATTTGGGCAAGATCTGTAGTTCAACCTGTCATTGTCTTTAGTTTTATATAGAGTGTTTTATTTTACTGGAATATATTTTTTTTTAGTTTTATTTGGTAAATGATAAAAAAATATATTTTATCTTTTCGTATTATTTGGAATTGAATTATCTACTTCTTCTCTAATACTTTTTAAATTATCTTTTCCAAAATGTAGCATGATGAGAATGAAAATGTCTACTGACATCCCAAACTGACACGACCCTAAAACTCTGATTTAGAAATTTTTGACATTTACAGCCAACTTTGTTACTTGAAGACATTATTACTTATTATTAAAATTTTTGTTTAGAAAAGTACAATTTGTGTGACATTTTCTTACCGAATCTCTCACGTGCTTGCCGCTAGGCTTCAGCGAAATAAGAGCTGAATTATTTTGAACGAAGATATTTGAGCTCTTGAATCAAAGAAATATTTCCTTCACATAAGACATATATTTCTTTGGCAAAACCTTTTCACCAGAATTGTTTCCATGCAATATTAACTTTAAATTTCTAAATGTACCAAGTGATTATTGTTATTGAATATTCGTCTTGTGTGTATAAAATTTGCAAAAAAATAATGAAATACAAAAAAATTCAGCCCTGTTTTTATTTATGTGATTTTAGTACTTAAAAATAACAATATAGAAATCATAATGTATATTACCTTCCATTATAAGATATCTTCCAAAGTTTTAGAACTAACATACCTTTGTTTCAATAAATTGATTTCCTAGCATGCAAACCTATGAATGCTTCAGATAATAGGATGTATTTAGAAAAGTAGTTTTGTTAAGACACAAGAACTAAATTAAATGAAATTTAAATAAGCTCAGGTCCCAAAAGCGCTGAAAATAATATAAATTTAGCTTTTTTGTCTATAATTTACTGTAAAATTAATAAAACATATTTTTTAAATTAAAAAAAAAATATGAACAAAGAACAGTTATGTACCTCAAGTATTTTTAATCAACCTAAAAACTAGCTAAGCCATGCTTGCTAATAACTTATATTATTCCTTACAGAAAATGTATACTTCTCAAAAATAATACGCTGGCAGCAAAAGGAAACAAAATAAATAACACTTTTCTAACTAAAAGATCAAGGAACATGCCTCGTCTTTGTCTCCCGTCTGCCTTCATACAGAACACGTTAGAGAAACTTTCCGTAAAAATCTTCTAGTTTTTCGTGTTAGCTATTTGTTTTTATAAGCCATTTGTCCCCTAGGACACATATACTGACATATATTCCAGCAAAATTACTTCATTTTTAAAACTCTTTAGAAGCATGGCGTTCTCACGTTTTGGATTTGTGTTTGAAACTTTTTTTTTTGTCATGAGTTTTAGTACTTTCCCCTTTATAGATTTAAACTGCATAAATCTACGCTGAAAAAAGAGAATCTTGATTTAAATGCATAAGCTATTCCGTTTAAAGATTCACTACTTTGAATAGTTGCGAGTTCTTTTGATTTTAAATTTTATTTCTATTGCCGCAGATCAGTAAAAATGTTTTGCATCAAGCATATTTCTCTTCTATCAACTCATGGTAATATTAAAATAAAAGCTTAAACATCTTATTATATAGACTAAATATCTTTAGTATTAGTACTAATTACACTTAAGAAAGAAGAGTCACAGACATAAAGCTTTGATGTCTCGTAACACAACCCTTGTTGTTGACTTGATATAGTTTATTTCTCGATTTAAATGAATAGATACTATACATACAACATACAAAATAATTCGGAGAAGTATTCTCCGAATTATTTTGAACCAAGATTTATGGGCTCTTGTACCAAAGAAACATTTTCCTCGCACTAAAGAATTTTTTTTTTGGAAAAAACCTTACCTTCATCTGAGTTAATTCCAAGCAAAACTGAAACTGGATTTCTATATGTACTATATAGAAAAAAAATCGTACCTGTTGTTATTTTTAATTTGCATATCCAAAAAGTAACAACTCAGAAATCATATTGTGTATAATATGTATTACCTTCAATTATATAAGACATCCTTTAAAAGGTTTAGAAGAACTAACATCTCTGTTTCAATAAATTGATTTCATAGCATAACAGTTATGACGGCTACAAACACTCAAATTGGGAAAATGGTTTAGAGCGTATATAGTTGTTGAGGTAGGATACATGCGTTTCACTTAGTTTTCTGCTATGTACCTAAAATTAAAACGCAGGCAATTTTTTCTCTCGTGAATATGGTGATGGTAGTCATAAAGAAATTACTTGCCTTTAAAATTCCTTAATTTTCAATACATTTTGGTCAAATATATCGGTCAATTTAAATCTCAAAAATGTAATTTTGGACTTTGGTTTAAATAGTAATTATCATTAAATATCTTATTATAAAGAGTGATTCTTTTTTTAACGTAATGTTTAATGTGTATGCATTCTTAATCTTTATACTTACAAAAATAAACATCATAGCTAAATATTTATAGGGGAGATGAAAATAAACAATGGCATTCTATTCGATTTTTACTTTTAAGTTAGCTGCACTTCTTTACTGAGAAAATTACTTAACATCAAGTGTCTACGACTGCCCCCATACGCTTTTATAGTTTTAGATTCTTTAAATACGCAGCTGTCACTTATTCCCAATTACTTTGAAGCAGGGTTGCCGGGCGTCCCGTATTTCAAGGGACAGTCCCGTATTTAACTGAAATGTCCCGCGTCCCGTTCAATAGTGCTTTGGTCCCGTATTTTATAAGATATGACGAGAAACATGCAAAAAAAAATATTCATAAAATAAAAAAAAATTATTAGTACATTATTACAATATTTCGAATCGATATAAATGATGTTTCGATATTCAAATTCAGCTCTATCGGATGTTTTGTTATCAGCCATGAGATGGCGCTAGATGCTAGATCTGTGAATACTTATTATTTGACATAAACCCGTATTATGCTATGTGAAATACAAAACACGCGTCGGCGTATTTAATTTATATTTGAAAAGTGTTAAACGAATATTTAATCAATCTAGTGTTTTAAATGAAAGACTGTGATTTTAGATTTAATTGAAATCAACAAGGTAAGTTGTAAATTTTTAATAAACACCGTTTAATAAAAATAAAACTTAAATGAAATTAGAAAAGTGTATTTACCAAAACAATACTTATAGTGAATTAAAGAAAATTGATATTTTTAAATAACAAAAGAAACATAACTTTAAGTGAATGAACTTTGTCGATTTTTCGGTATTAAAATTAGACCAGGGGCCAGGGGCGTAGTCGCCCAGTGTACTTGAGTTGCGGCGTATTAGAAAGTTATTTTTTGAGAGATTTTTTGTCCCTCAAATTTGTTTTTTTTTACAGACTAAGACTCAAACTGAAGGCACTGAAGGCGTCATCATGAGCTTGAAGAAATATTTTTCTCCAATAGCTAGTACTTCTTCAACATCAAAAGAAAGCGATTCCGAAAATTCTGATCAAGACCGCAATCAAACACCCCCACCTACAAAAAAAAGATTATGTACATATAGAAAAATTTGGGAGCATGAATTTTCCTGGGTTTCAAAAGGTGCATCTAATTTTTTTGCCCGTTGCACATCATGCAAAAAAGAGTTTTCGATTTCTCACCGCGGTATATGTGACGTTAAACAGCACAGCAAAACAAAAGAACATAGAAGTCGTGAAAGTGCCGAAAAATCGTCGCAAAGTTTAAATACATTTTTTGTCAACCCTCAGAATGTTCAAGAGACTCACAATGTCACCGTAGCTGAATTAACTCAAATTTTCCACTGTGTTCGGCATAATCTTTCATATAACTCTTTAGACTGTGGCCTAAAAATTCTACCAAAAATTTTAAAAGATTCCGTTATTGCAAAAAAAATTGCTTGCGGACGAACTAAATCAGAATATATAGTAAAAAATGTTTTATGTCCAAAATCCCTTAAAGACGTCCTGGCTGATTTAGTTACTGAAAACGGCAGCACCTATTTTTTAGTAGCTACTGACACATCCAATAAAGGAAACCGAAAAATGTATCCCATATGCATCCAATATTTTTCTCCCGAAAAAGGTGTTCAATCAAAGCTCCTTGACTTTTTTGAAGAACCTTCAGAGACTGCCGAAACAATAGCCACTTGTATTTTAAAAACTTTAAAAAAGTATGGTTTAGATATTTCAAATGTGTCTGCGTTTACCGCTGATAATACAAACGCTAATTTTGGTAAGAATCATTCATGTTACACCATTTTACAAGAAAAATCTTCAAGAATATTAAAAAATGGCTGTTTGGCGCATGTTGTAAATAACACTTTTAAACATGCTTTTCAAAAACTTAATATCGATGTTGAAGGCATTATTCTTAAGGTATATAATCATTTTAGTTCAAGTGCTTTAAGAAGAGAAAGTTTAAAAGATTTCGTAGAATTTGCTGAACTAGAGTGACAGGAACTTATTAAACATGTCCCCACTAGGTGGCTATCACTGGGGCCGGCAATTCAGCGAATTCTCAAGTTTTATCCAGCGATTTTGTCGTACTTTATATCCTTGGGTGACGAGTGTCCAGTTGCTATTAGGAAACTATTTGAAATGGATGAGGCTGACGATGAAAACGATGTCGAACATCATTTATATAAAAAATCCTCAATGTATTTACGTTTCTGTGCAAACGTGTATTTGGTATTTGAAAAAGTTTCGTTAATCTTGCAAAATGAATCCACCACAAGTACAGAATTATATCAAGTGATGCTGCAATTAAAGACAAATTTGGAATGTCGACTTAAGGAAAAATTTTTTGGATTTCAGGTAAATCAAAATTTAAAAAAAATTAATCAAAATGATCAAACTACTGTTGTTAAAGATTTAGTAAATTTTTTTGAACAATCGTTAAAATATTTAAGTCAAAAATTTGAGTTCTCTGAAAATAATTTTCTTTTTATTATTGAGACTATTTCTTTAAAGACACCTTTCAGTTTTAATGACATATATCAAATTGTACAAAATCTGGAATTAAAAGAGATAAATCTTGATTTGCTATTCGATGATTATTGTGCTATAAAAAATATTTTAGATGATATATGCAAATTAGAAATAAGTACGATTGAAAAATGGCAAAACATATTTAAATCTGTCAAAAATAATAACTTGAAATCATTATTGCAGGTCGTCTCATATATATTAAGCATCCCTCCATCTAATGCATACCTTGAAAGAATATTTTCTAAAATGATTATAAAATGGAGTGATTCTAGAAACCGATGTTCTACAGATTTAATTAAAGCCGAATTGCAAGTATCAGTAAATTTTAAAATGACCTGCCTAGAATTTTTCGAACATATAAAATACGATGTAGAACTTCTTAGCGCAGCAAAATCAAATACCAAATATACATTTACTAAGAAATAAACACTGCTTTCGGCTTTATTTTGTTCTTGTTTGGTTGGTTTGTCATATACTTTATGGCACTGCATCCCCAAACTATTCATGGGTAATACAATATAAATTTTAATGCAAGCACCCATATTTTATTTCCCCTATTTATTTTAGAGTAAAATTATATTAAACATCTTTGAAGGTCCTTATTCGACAATATAATTAAAGCATCAACAAATGTCAAATTATCACTCACTTGTATATCTTTATATTTGATAGAGTCTAAACTAATGAATCAATATAGCAATTTTATTTCACTTTTTTTTTATTATCTCTAATTTGGTACATTAAAATTATTCATATTTTGGATGTTATTCCATCTTGTAGGACAAAAAAATTAACAGAAATTTTCTTTAAAATGAATAAGGATAATATTATGATGGGATAAATAAAAATTTACCTAGGATTTCCTGTAGACGGTTTGTTTATTCAATACACAGATATTTAATGTACTTTTTCAACTTTTCGATTTCTACATTGCAACTTTTGTAATAAAGTTTATAATATATATATCTGAAATCTTTGTTCTTTGTTTCTTTAATCTTTCTTATATAAGAAAATATCAAAACTATAACTCGTATTTTTATCGCTGAAAGCAAGACCCGTATTTTAATTATTATATAACTCCTCTGTTGAGTTCGTTTCTAATACACATTATTAGATTTTGTCCGTTTAAAAAACATCATCACACATTTCAGATTCACAAAAAACTGCAACTCTTTAATTATAAAAAAATGTACAATTATTTATTTTTGCGTAATGGCGAAGGCGCAGAATCGGTTCTTGCGTCCCGTATTACAAAATTTAAAACCTGGCAACCCTGCTTTGAAGTCTTGAACACTAATGTGGTACGAATAAAGTGATCTACCAGAACCATTTGTTTCGTTTTATTTTTTATTTCTTTAAAATACCGCTTTATGTTGTTTTGTTCAGGTATGACATAACCAAGTTGATAGTTTTAGTTTTCTATAAAATGTGGATGCAAGACGAAAGCTACAACACATACATAACTAATTGAGATTGACAAATTCGGACAGAATATAATGGAGTTTAATGGCTGTATACCGAATTACAGAGACTTATTATTTAATTTTTGCATTGCTTCGGCCATATTGCTGCTATAATCGTTTTGTTTACTTTTTGCCTAAGTTCTAAGCAATTGGCTATATGGAGAAATGTGTTTAAACCTGGCTCACTTGCTTTTTGCTTGTAATTATAAAGTGTTTCTGATGAATTTGTAAATGACTATGATCGTAAATATCATAAGTTTAAGTTTGCTCCAAGAAAAGTTATTAAATATTGCACGTTATTATGGTTTGGTTTTATTTTGCTGAAAAAGACAATATTGTTTCACGTCTTAGTGTATGTTTTACTTCATTCAGCACTCCAATTTGAGGTAAAGGCTCTCAAAGATTAGCATAAAAGAAAATGAAAAAGTAAGTTTGTACTAGATAGTTCTTATAGATTATTAGAGTATATAAATATATCCCTCCATTTACCACTGACGCTGACAGAGGTTGTCAGAATAAAGTAAATTTCGAATTTTTACTGCGGCATATTACTCTTTGTAGACAGAGGTTAATAATTTCATTAATTAACCTTTTAGTTAATTCAGTTGTCTTATATTCGTGTGTTAAAGTAGATTAATTTTGTCATATTTTGCGAAAAACTAACGATAATATGTGTTTAGAAATTTTTTAGATTAGAAAACCTTTAGAAATTTTGCATCAATATGGCGGGTGGATTTCTGTTTTCGTCACTGTCCTTATAAAGTCATTGTAGACCGAATCTCGTACCAGCGCCCCCTATCTCCGGAACCTCAAATACAAAAGAAAATAGTTTCCTTTTAGTAAATAATTACTGTAATTCTTACTTCTAAGTTGCAACCGAAGAATTAGACGATAATTATTTCTACTCTGCAACGACTCGTTTTACTTTATAGTAATATCTTATAAGAGTACATTTGGACGTAATGGAGTAGGCACTGCAAGGTTCTGATACTTAAAAGTTGTAATTTCATTGTTCGTAGTAACAAGAACATATACAGTGTGTATCAGCCAAATGGAATAAATTCGATAATAAATAAATGGGGGCGTGTTCGGAAAAACGCTTGGACCCGTCGATTGGTATTGTTAGTTGCTCATTTTCTCCAATGAAAACTTTTTATACAGGGTGTGTCCTGTAACAGTGGTCAATGCCAACTTTCTTATTTCAAATGCAACACCCCGGATATTATTTAATTTTTGGATTCTTTAGGAGATTCTAAACATATTTTATGTTCAATGTCCTATACCTTTCTTCAACTATTTCGGCAATATTAAGTGTTTTCAAATTTATTTTTATTTTATTTATTTCGAATTTATTATTATTCATGAAAGTGGCTCTGGTTACTGAACTATTTATTTGATTACAAAAATTCGCTACAACACACTCAATACTTATTTACCATTTAGGTCTTCATATTAAGAATGTAAGCAAAAACCATTTTAGCGTTCCTTTTTATTGATATGGAACAAAAAGAGCCAGTTTTGTTTACTTTTGTGTAAAATGCCTGGCCTTTCTCTTTGCAAGACAGTAGTTGTCAGTGTCAGTGTCATAGTCTTTTGAATTTCGTTAACTGCATAATACCTAATATCAGAAAAATGGTTCATTTAACAGAAATGCATAAAATAACAATTCTACAAATGATTGGTTATGGAGATAACACACGAACACAAGTAGAAGTTGCTCGCTTATTTCATGAAAAATTTCCAAATTTGCCGCATATATCCCAAGGGACAATTAGTAACATAGAAAAGCAGTTTCGCGAGCTTGGACATGTGATGCAGATAAAAAAGCAGCTGCCAATTCAATAAATGATGATACTAAATTGGATATTATCTTGAGTTTGAGGAAAACCCACATATTTCTAGTCGACAAGCCGCCGCAATGTTCGATATTAGCCATTCGTCGATTATTCGAACATTAAAAGAAAATAAAATGCATCCCTATAAAGTGATACCAACTCAGGAGCTCATGGAAGACGATTATGATAGGAGAACTTATTTTTGTGAACAAATGATGGCTATGTTAGATAACAATGTTATTCAATTAGAACATGTTTTGTTTTCGGATGAGTGCACCTTTACACTTCACGGTCATGTAAATCGTCAAAATTGCCGCTATTGGTCTAGGGAAAATCCTCACTGGATCAGCGAAGAACATACTCAATATCCTGAAAAGGTTAATGTTTGGGCAGGAATTGTTAGGGATTACATCATAGGCCCCTTTTTCATTGACGTCAATTTGAATGGCGATAATTATTTAGCACTGCTCCAAAATAATGTCGTGCCAACTTTGACAAATTTGTATCCGGATCCAGCAAACCCACAAGCTCCAGCGAATATGATATGGTTTCAGCAAGATGGAGCACCGCCCCATTACCAAATTAATGTCCGGCAGTACCTCAACGGAATATTTCCAAATCGGTGGATAGGGAGACGAGGATCGATAGAATGGCCAGCGCGATCCCCTGATCTGACGCCATTAGACTTTTTCTTATGGGGACATATTAAAAATGTTGTATACAAAACTAAACCCCTCGACTTAGCTGACTTAAGAAGATGAATAACGCTTGCGATTAGATCGGTCACGCCTGAGATGCTAAATAACGTTAGAAGAAATTTCTATTTAAGATTAGGAATTTGCCAAGACGTTCGCGGCGAGCATATTCAACAGTTCCTAAATTTACTTTTTTTTATACATTATGAAGAAATAAATAATTTTATTTTTTTAATCTTAATTTTTGCAATAAATTTGAAAACACTTAATATTGCCGAAATAGTTGAAGATAGGTATAGGACATTGAACATAAAATATGTTTAGAATCTCCTAAAGAATCCAAAAATTAAATAATATCCGGGGTGTTACATTTGAAATAAGAAAGTTGGCATTGACCACTGTTACAGGACACACCCTGTATGAAAACTTTTTATTGGAGAAAATGAGCAACTAAAAATACCAATCGACGGATCCAAGCGTTTTTCCGAACACGCCCCCATTTATTTATTATCGAATTTATTCCATTTGGCTGATACACACTGTATAATACTTAAAAACGTATAAACCAAAGTGTTTATTGATGTATAGTAGGATAATTAGTAATAAATACGTAAAAACCCTTAAAGAGTAGTAGTGGAAACAGTTATAGCTACTTTAGTGTCAGCTGAGAAGGGACTTCTTGAATACCAGTCTATATAAAACGTGATGTTTTGTGACAAAATCATCATTGTAGTCCTGATCTAACTTATTTCTTAATTCAAATAAAAATATATTTAAAAAAAGAGAAATATTTTGGGACGAAATAATCGACATTTGATCCAAGGCTAACTATTCTCCTTGTGCATATATAATGCACAAAAGTAATGAAATAAAAAACATCAAAACTTAAAGTCAATTGAGTAAGTAGTTTTTAAGCGCTATGTCGCGAACTGAGAGACAGACAGAGAGACCGACAGACCGACCGACGGCGACGAGAGGGTGATTTTTTTCACGATAACAAACATTTTATTTGGCCGCCATTTTGTTGTTTGTTTACTAGTTGACCCCTATACCACTCTTGGTTATGGCACATAATTTGAAATCAAACCCTTAAGCAGTTTTTTCAGGCCGAATTTTTAAATATTTTATTAAGTCGTCATTTTGTTCCGCCATCTTGAATTCGTAGACCAAAATTTGAAGTCAATCAGATAGGTAGTTTTTTAGCTATGCCGCGAGCACACAGACAGACCGATGGAATTGAGGTAACATGTTTTTCGGCATCTAGGGGCCCTGAAACGTGAAGATCTGAGAAAATCTCGGAGGGTGATTTTTTCACAATTATAATACTTTCCTTTTACGAGGGAAGTGAAAAGCAATATGCACCTTTATTTAATTTTTTTTTAATTATAACACGGAACGCTAACATAGCGTTTATTTCTATGCGGAAATATCATTGGGAAATATATTTTGGGTTTCTAGAGCACCGCCGACGTTCCGTAGCTGTGACGCTTCACTATCTACAGTTATTCATGTATGGATGTCAATAGATATATTTAAAATATTCGTGAAATGTTTTCCGAACTGTTTTCAGATTCATTCACATTTCCAATAAATTACATGTCAATGAAATACGCGGGTTCAGATAAAACTTGTTCGAACGTTGAAGAGAATTTACTTTATATGCAAATAACTCTTCCCATTTTTTCATCTTATATTTTCTGGCAACAAATAATATTTATTAGTTTCTGACTGCTTCAAGATGATAAGAAGTTTGGTGCTTTATATAAATTTTGAAGTTTTGAAAATCCTAATATATTATTGGCTTTTATTGATGCAGTTTTTTTATTAAAAGTTTAGATGTATATTTGTTCGGTTATATCCTAATTTAGATAAATTTTGATTACACCCACAGACATATATGTAGAGTTTTATTATTTATTATCATTCTAAAATAAATTTCTGCTTTTTTTTTAAATTTTGTTGTCTTAGGATTCCAAATTTGCTTCAAAGAGTGACAAAAATGTGTATGCTTTGATTAGAGGTCGCTAAATGGTGAGGTGTAGCCACCCCTGTGTATGGCCGATAGATTAATATATTTTGTTAAATGGCTTTAAGGCCAGATATTTCTAATTATTTACCTAAAACATATACCTTTAAATATAAAGTTAAGCTTACCCAAGATTTTCCCATATCTACTCTCCTTTTAAGAGGCTAAAAGCATGTTCTCTCATTTCTGTCAGTCTGTCGATCTGTACGAGGCATAGCTCAAAAACTACTTATCCGATTGACTTCAAACCTCAGTAAAATTCAAGGGTCATAAGAGGATGAAATGGTTACATGTTGGTAAAAATTGTATTTGGCAGAACAAAATAACGACGTCACAAAATGTAAAAAAATCTTGTTCTACGGCTAGAGATAAAAATATGAAATTTGGGGTGTTGATAAGGTTGAATATTGTGAACATTTGTAGCATAAAAACAATTGAATATCGTTTCCGGTTTCCCCGGAAATGACTTCGTTATTTTAATTGGAATACCCTGTATATTTTATGTTTTTTGGACTCTCCTAAAAATTCTAAACAACTTTTATATAACATAACCTATGTCTAAAATCTTCTAAATAAAGCCACTTAAAATTGTGCCATAATTCCCACTTAATTGTATTTTATGGAAAAAACGAAGTAGGCCAGGATAAAAACAATCACGGTTTTTTACTCTTAATTCAAGCCTTTATCCAACAAAATATCAAAAAAGAAAATGTTCCGAGTTTAAAAAAAATGTGTTTTGCGCAAATCGATTTTTCAATATTTGATCAGACACTATACCATAACGAATCAACTGACTGGAATAAAATCTTCACTACCCAATCCTACTTTTTTATTCTTTATCCACATAAACAAATTCAACTTCCATAGACCGCTGCAAACTTGAAAATTTGATAACCTATATAATAGCGAATATAAAGCGAAAATCAATATTATTAGCACTTAAGTAATTATACCACCGGCAAAGTTGGTCATGGATTCAAAATAATCTACTGTTCAAAGGAATCCTCATTTAATTCATTTATATTTTAAAAAAGAAACGAATATGATAAGGTGAAAACAAAAAATGAACTTTATTATACCTAGAGATGATTAATTTTAACTAATAATAAAAAAATGGAAAAAGGAACGTACTTAATCATAATTAAGGTTTTCAAAAACACGACATTCTTACTCAAAAGAGGTCTCACATTTTTCAACAATTTTTCGTAATACATTTTCTTTTTGAGTTATACTAATATTATTAATAGCACTAAAAATTCGATTTCTTAAAATGTCCAAATTTTCAGGTTGAGTTAAATAGACTTTTTCATTGATATGACCCCAGAAGAAAAAATCTAGAGGTGTCAAATCAGGCGAACGTGCTGGCCACCTTACAGATCCATTCGTTTCTATTCATTGGTAACCAAACCTGTAATTTAAATAATTTACACAAATTTGAGCATTATGGGCCGGTGCCACCTTATTGAAAGTAGATATTGGGAATTCCTCAAAGAGGTAAATTGCCCAAAAAATCATTTCATTTTGTTTTCAAATGTACTAGCCACGGAAAATAGGTATAGCAGGTTGGTTTATGTTGGGGTATCGCTTTGCGTAGAGTGTTTGAGCCCACCTTTTATTTTTCAAGCACTTGCCATAAACGAGAAGCATATCTATTTGTTCCGCCCTTGTAAAATTTGCCATTTTAAAGAGATTACAAAGAACTTTTAGCCAACACCAATAGAGACACGAAATAAAGCACGAGAATTTACAAAAAGGGCAACAATCTACCAAGCCCTCAAGTGATAAGTTACTTGTTAAAATTCAATTGTTTCTAAAAACCATAGCTGCCTCTTTTAGCAAAACTTTATTTATAGGAAGTTATCATTAACTTAACTTTCATAAAAAACTGCAAAATTGAAAATTAGGTACTCTATTTTTATGATGTTAATATTAATCCAAAGCGAAAAACAGTCAGTTGACCCGTTATGGTACATGGTCTGATCAAAATTTGAAAAATCAATTTGCGAAAAACACATTTTTTTTAAACTCGGAACATTTGCTTTTTTGACATTTTATTGGATGAAGGCTTGATTAAAGAGTAAATAACCGTGATTGTTTTTATCCTCACCTACTCTGTTTTTCCATAAAATAAAGTTAAGGGGAATTATGGCACATTTTTAAGTGGCCTTATTTGGAAAACTATAGATTTAAGACATAGGTCATGTTATTCAAAAGTTGTTTAGAATTATTGTTACGAGGGTTCAAAAAAACAAAACATATAGGGTATTTAAAATAACATATATATATATATATATATATATATATATATATATATATATATATATATATATATATATATATATATATATATATATATATATATATATATATATATATATATATATATATATATATATATATATATATATATATATATATATATATATATATATATATATATATATATATATATATATATATATATATATATATATATATATATATATATATATATATATATATATATATATATATATATATATATATATATATATATATATATATATATATATATATATATATATATATATATATATATATATATATATATATATATATATATATATATATATATATATATTATTTTTAGTTGTTTTTTCTAGGTACGTTGTCGGTTCCCTTGAAACAGGCCTATAACAATTGTCTTGTAGGATATCCTGCATTTTTTGTACGTAATCTTGAGTATTCATAACCACAGTTGCGTTTCCTTTATCTGCTGGAAGGATTGTGATTGTGATTTATTAGGCCCTTTGTTCAGTGGCATTTAGGTTTTGTTTTGGTGTTTTGCTCGATCTTAAAATTCTTGCCACCTCTTGTCGAATCTCCTCTGCTTTTGTTTCTTCAGAGGAGTCAAGGACAGCTTCCACTCCAGCTATTATTTCTTCTTTAGGGATTTCCTTAGGAGATATCGCAAAATTAAAACCCTTACTCAGTACGGATTTTTCACTTTCTGAGAGACTGTAGGATGATATATTATGTACTAATTTATTGACGTCTACTGAAGATCTTTGTGGCTGACTCGACTTTCGTAGAAGATTGTCATACTTTTTCGAAAGTTTATCTGTTTATCTGTTTGCAAACTGGAAAACCACGGAGTGTACAGTATTCCGTGCCAGGACTGTGAAAAGTGGTACGTAGGGCAAACTAACAGGCGAATATCAGCAAGAGTGGAAGAGCATAAACTCAGCATCAGAAATAAACAAGCAACCTCAGCTTTATTCCTACATCATCAGGAAACCGGCCATAAAATAAATTTCGATGGGTGTAGGGAGATTGCCAATATAGAACATTATAAGACTAGAATAATCCGAGAAGCCATAGAAATGGAAAAACAAGGTGATTTGAATAAAAGGGACGAATCATTTAAACTACCAACAGTATGGAAGACAATAATCGACAAATCTAAAATCGCAAAAACTCAAGCGCAATTAGCGCAACAACAACAGCACCATCCGGAAAACATAAATAACGACCAACGCCTGCGCAGATATAACCTTCGGCCCCGAGTGGGGGTATAAAAAGAAGCGTCGCAGTCACCAACACTTCAGTCTCTATTCGGACGTGAGAAAGAAAGCTTCGAAAATGCCAAATGTGATTTTGGCGAAACGTCAGCAAAACTGTTCTTTTCAGAACGACAGTAGTGAACGGATGTACACCCGGAATGAAAACACATTGTATTTTTCCATCCGTGAAGGAGTAAAAATCAACATATATATATATATATATATATATATATATATATATAGATATATATATATATATATATATATATATATATATATATATATATATATATATATATATATATATATATATATATATATATATATATATATATATATATATATATTATATACTTGACCATAAGTCTTTAGATTTTCGTAATGTTATAAAACATTTGTTTTCACCGAAGACCCGACTTACCCTCAAGCTTACAGATGGACTTTCTCAAATTTATGCCACTTACGGCGAAAGAGTTTGCCCCACATTCTTTTCGCTTCGCATCCCTAAAGATTTATGTATTTTTTTGTGGTGCCTCTGGGTGTCAGAACATTGCCTCCTAAAACAGCAAATACCACAACGTCATAAATAAATTTGCCGGTTTGCCATCTCGTGTTCCAACCGAACAAAATAGGTAGATTGCGTTTCCGTGTCAGATCGGCATATCTCACAAGATTAGTAGTTCGGAATCCTATTACCCTGGATGCTAGTGTTCAGTAAAACAAGCGGGAGAATTTCTTAAAGTAGTAATGAGCCCGCCATTTCTGATATATACACACTCCGAAATGTTATCTAATTTGTTTCAAATCGGGTCTATGGCCCTACAGGGGTTAATTCGTAACAAAGTTTACAGTACTTCGGAGGAGCTTCCGCTTGATGGAGTTTCGACAACGGTTTCTGGGAAAACTGCCTTCGCTTATCAAAATAATATCTTAATATTTAAGTAATATTATTTTATGTGTAGACGATCCGTAGAGAGTGTAGTAAAACTTCGAACATAGCAATCGATATCTGGAAGGCCTTGTCCCATAAAATTTTAGACAATGTTACATTATAATATATTACTTTAGCCCCAAAAAATCGTATACTTTTGGGTAATTTCCTAAGGGGATGTTATTCTTTCTTCGTTGTATATTAAATGACGTAAAGGGTGTATTTTTACAATTTTACAATTTTTCAGATTTTTATTTAAACAGATATAAAAAATCATTAAATACAAAACTTGCTGGGTTTGGGGTGACCCGCCATACAGGGTTGTGCAACCATGCGGTACTGGCACCAACTTCATTTTTTTAATTAATTAAATTAAGTGTATTCGGCTAATTGTGACATACTTTTCGTCGTTTCTTACAATTTTACTGACATGCACCTACTGTAACACATCTTTAGAGCGTTTATTGACTAAAATATTATGAGAATATCTTAAAATGACAAATGTGTTGTTATTTGTCTGTAATGGGGCAACAGGGTTTTCTTTCCTATATTAACTCTCCCACTAGAATAACTAACAATGCGTCCTCATGCATAGACCACATATTCATAAGGCAAAAACCAAGAAGTCAAAATCTAATTTTTAAATCATTTAGATTGCAAAGTGATACCACTCATCACCTACCAATAATATTATCCATACATAACAATAAAATACAAACAGATAAAATAATAAAACCATCCCAAAACACCTATAGTGTGTTTAATGAAAGGCTGTTTAAAGAGAAAATTGCAACCCAGAACTGGGAAGAAGTCTTAAACTCTGATGACTCAGATGAGGCCACGGACATGTTTATTAATATATTTACAAAAATAAAAAAGAAACCATAACTATATGTAAATCAAAAAATAGACCTAATAAAAAAATTAAAGATTGGATAACAGAGGGATTAATAAACTCAATAAAACATCAAGACAAACTAAAGAAAAATCTCTTAAGGAAATTCTCACCAGCATTGGAAATTGAATATAAGCATTATAGAAATCATTTGAATAAATTATTAAAAATACAAAAATTTAATTACTATAGGACACAAATTGAAAACAACAAAAACAACCTTAAAAATATGTACAAAATTATAAAAGGTGCTACTAATATAGGTAACAAAAAACAAAAAGAGTATCTTACCCTTAATAATGATAACAACACACCTTCTAATGATGACATTCAAATGGCCAACCATTGCAATGAATATTTTACTAATATTGGTATTGAAATGACAAAGAACATTAATACTTCTGTCATTACCACTAAAATTAAAAACAATAATGCCTCTATGTTTTTGACCCCTGTATCTGAGCAGGAAATAATAACACAAATCGCCTCTCTTAAAAATGATAGTGCTCCGGGAATGGATGATATCACATCAAAACTTATTAAACTTGTTCATTTGGACATATTGTTACTCATATCTCATATAATAAATCTTATTTTTAAAAGTGGAATTGTACCCAAGCATTTTAAACAGTCAGTTATTGTACCTATACATAAGTCAGGTTCAAAGAAAAAAATTGAAAAGTTTCACCCAATTAGCTTAATCAACAATTTTGCTAAAATATTTGAAAAATGTCTCAAGGATAGATTAACCAAATTTCATAATGCGTTTAATATATTGTCAAAAAATCAGTTTGGTTTTAGGGAAGGACTTGGTACGACTGAGGCTATATACTGTTTGACATCTGAAATTATTAAAAATCTAAATAACAATCGAAAATGTCTTGCTGTCTTTATTGATCTCTCGAAGGCATTTGACACTGTTCCACACAACCAACTTATCTGCACTTTAATGCAGTATGGAGTTAGGGGAATGGTGTTGAAGGTCTTCGAGAGCTACCTGACAGATCGGGAGCAGTGTGTCAGAGTAAACGGTGAGCTCAGTACAGCCTTGAAAATCCAAATCGGTGTCCCGCAAGGGACAATTCTAGGCCCAACTCTTTTTATTAGCTACATAAACTCGTTATTGGACTTAAGCACTAACGGCACAATCATATCATATGCAGATGATACTGCAATTCTTTTCTCTGGTAATACCTGGAACGAAACTAAAACCTAAACTGAAACAGGATTTAAAGAAGTTAAGAACTGATTGGATGCACGAGGGCTGTCACTCAATATCAGTGAAACAAATTACATACCTTTCTCCATAACGTCAGTGAATAGGCCAACTTTTAATAAGATAACTTGTGCCAATAATGCTGTTTTTGAAATCCAGGCAGTAACAAAGACAAAATATCTCGGAATATTTATTGACCAACACCTCAGATGGACAGATCACGTGGAATATCTCACAAATAAAATTCGCAAATTAATATACAAATTCTATATTTTGAGGGAATTCCTTAACACCAAATTATTGACACAAATATACAAATCTTTAATTGAATCGTTACTTAGGTATGGACTTGTAATATCGGGAGGGGCATACAAATCTAATCTGCTTCCAATAAACATAGTGCAGAATTATATTTTAAGAATAATTTATAAGAGAAACAGACTTTTTCCTACAAAGAGATTGTATAATCAGGAAATTAACAATTTGAACTCTTTATATATACAATTAGCCTGCTCCTTTTTTTTACAAAAATAAAAGATTACAGACTTATATACAACATGAATACAACACAAGGCAAAATGCAAACAATAAGTTAACACTGCCTATGAGTAGTAGAACCATAAATCTGCATTTTGTTACTGATTTAGCTCCCAAACTTGATACCTCCTGATATAAAGTTAGCACATAACTTAAAGTTGTTTAACAAGAAAAGTAAGGCTTATATTCTTTCAAATTTGGATCTATTTTATCCTTTACTATAGCGATCAGCCCTAATCATGTTGTGCTCGCTTTCGTTGTTGGTGTGTTTCAGGGTGATCCTTGATGACTAATGTTTAGCATAATTTAACACTTAATATTTAAAATTTTTTTCTTCAAATTATGCTGATTCTTCAACAACCTTTTATGTAGCAATATGTTTTCTCTATTGGGTTTTATAGGCTTAGTTATACTTGGTTGATTGATCATTATCATGGGATTTTTTTGATTTTTTTGATTTTCTTAAATGTTTATTCTTTTAAAACTTCATATTATTTATAGTCAGCACATGGAGTACATTCAGATGTCATTTGTACATCTAGGTACTGTCTCAAAATAACAATCCTAAAATTATCTAAATTATTGTAGAATTGTATTTATACTATGAAATGTATATGTATTTTGAAATGTATTTTGAAATATATTATTCTCATTTTTTTTAAATTATTTTTTTTTAAACTTTATGAGGTGTCACAATTGGACTATGTAAAATTCTAAATGTGACACCTTTTGGGTGTAATTGTGACAGTGCGCTAAACTACGCCTTTCGATGTATTATGCTGATTTATTTTAATTGTGATGTATTAGAAGTCACAATAAAACGAATTTTTTTTTACCCTGTCACAAATAAACTTTTAGATGATAGAACACACATATGTATAAATAAACATAGAATAAACGTTACAAGAGTATTTCAAGTTATGTAATAAAAAATAAACAACTGTTTAAACTACAAGGAATATAACTATAAACTAAAACGTAAATTCATTTTTGTTTTTATGAAACAATTATAAAGAAATACAGAAACATTGAAAAGTAAAAAAGTCAAAATTTATTGAATAGAAAGTCCATCGAACTGAACACAGAAACGGAATCTCCCGCGGCGGTCTTCAGTGGAAGGAGGTATTACTCGCAATACATCCTCTGTTCTGATATTATCTAAGTCTTGAACATTGGGCCAAATAAAATATTCACCTTTCTTTCTTAGAAAAGTTGCTTTGACGCTTTCATCTGAGACTTCCAGAACTTTACCTAAGAAATGCCTTAGTGTTTTTTTTTGTGGCATAAGTGGCAATAATCCATGAACCGGCTTTTAAAGAAAGATCCAACTGATAGTACCCTTCTTTTTCATTTTCAGCCTTTACCAGTTCATTATACTACTTACACCGTCATATTCGACCGTGTTATCGCTATGTTCAGACTCATATTCTATATTCTCATATATATTTCTGCATTTTACGACTTTTTTCTGTTTCCTAGCCGCCACCGATCCTTCAAGTTGCTTAAGACAATCGTTTCTGGTAATAACATCTGCGAGGTTACTATTTAAAAATTTTCTCTTTTTTACTGGCGAGCTTGTTGGTCTTGCTATTTTGTCAATAACAGTTCTTCAAAAGAAATATTTCTTTCTTTACTCTGCTTACTGGATTCAGTAGTATCTTTAGATGTGGATGTACGAGCGGGTTTTGTGAAACTTGCTTCATTTATCTTCTCTATCTGTTACTGTTGAAATTCGTTATTTTTGGACCGGAATAAAAATATAGCTAAAAGTACTGGATATAACGATAATTTTGTACATAAATTAGTAAATAGACATAAGCATAAGAAAATGTTAAAAGATACAACTACTCTTCAAGCACACGTGGCTCCCAATAAGTTCATAGTAATCCCATTTGATCCCAAATATACGAGAGGTCTAGAAAAAGTATTTAAAAACGTAGGTTTTAGAGTAGCCTACAAAACGGAGAACAGTTTGAAAAATCTCCTTGGAAGCCCTGAAGACAAAGTCGACTTGAAGTAAAGGAGTGGTATCTACGAAATTAGCTGTAATGACTGCGATTTAAAATATGTTGAGCAAACTAAACGCTCCATAATCATTCGTTTTAAAGAACACATGGCACATTTAAGATACGGAAGAACAGAAAAGTCAAGCGTTGAACAACATGCTTTGGAAAACAATCACCAAATAGGAATAAATAATCTTAAGTTGATTAAAAATGTATCTAATAATAGATCATTGGATGTATTTGAGAGTATAGAAATAGTTAAATGTGGTAAGAAAGCACTAAATAAAGACAGAGGGCCTATTCCCTATAGTCCCCTGTATAGTTTACTTGACAACGGTGCAGTCGGGTGCAACCAAGTGTGACCACATTTACCTATAAATAGTCTCGGTTAGGATAAGTTACTTTAGTTTATATTATCTGCTGATGATGGTAACTTGGTTAGCGAAACGCGCGTCCAGAACGTAACAAGTTGTGGTGTAGTGTAATTAGAATTCTTGTATTTTGATCTATCTTGCGCCACAGGTTCCAGTGTTAGGACTTAAGATTTAATGAGAAAAATCGAGTACTTAACATCAATATCGAAATTAGTAGATTAGTAAATAAGGCCACACTTAGTATTAGTGTCGAAATCTAAGTGTATTAAACGGGAATCTCTAATTAGGGGCAATGTTCTTTTCCCTCGTTAGCTAATGCACCCCAAGCTTCTAATTAGGACGGTTCGCATAGTATGTTAAGTAAATGTAAAACACATACATCCTCCTCCTGCTTACCATAATTAGCAATCTGTTCTCTAGGTCGAATTAATATTAGGGAGATGGGATCCCGTCGGCGTCTTGCCTTCTGGTTATATTAAATCGGATTCGAAGAGATTTACTTTCCATGAAGTTTCTGCAGGATATGTATTGGTATTTCTTATAAATAAATGCCACAATATGATTAAAAATGAAACAAAGGTTTTTACGCGGATCAATTAAGAGGAGTGTGTTTACTGATTGATGAATATTTGTTTTTAAAACTGTTCATTATCGAAAGCTAAAAATTATTTCAAAAGCAATTGATGAAAATTTTTGTCCTGGTACACTCTTAAAGGGTCGTATTTCTTATTTTAGTATTACAAACAAACAAAAGCATGGGCGGCTCTTCCATAGGGTCATTTGGTCAATGACCCCCCAAAAATATTTCAGAAAATAAATTATTCCTTTGACCATCTCTACTAATAGTTGTAATAAAACGCGAACCTTGGGAAAAGTTAAATAAGCTACACTACTAGCCGCGCGTGGCGGTTCGAATGGTCTCATTGCGTTCCTTAGGCAAAATACGCTATACTAAGCTAGGCTGGGCATTCCGATTTACCTTGATTACCTTAAAGCTTGACGAAAGTGCCCGAAGATTTCACGGCTACTGAGCGGCAGCCGAACGTGATAGCAAATGGAATATGAAATCGCGATTTGGTTCATCAGCCGGTCTGTTCTCTTCTCATAATTCGATCGATCGGTCGCGGTATCACGTCGGCATGCGGAAGTTCAGTTGTTCAGAGGTCGTGCGGTCGATATTCTAAATCGATATTGTTTCGGACGTCTTTAATCGATGAAAATTGATTTATATACTGTTTTTTGTAATATATATTTTTTTATTTTTATAAACCATATGTGAGTTGGAAATACAGGAAATAAAATGTTGGTAGTGACTAGTGCAAAAAAATAAACAACTAAAAAGTGCTTACGAACTTAATTTTGCAAATTTAACTAATTCCAAGGTGGTCTATGTTTGAGTTGTGAATGTAGATGAAATAAAGTTACTTAACCTAAACTTAAACTTAGTATACGACAAACTAGTAAAGACAAAAAAAGCTAATTGGATATGTGGTTGTGAAATCTCTAACTCATTTTACTGTTATGTTTATTGAAATCGATTTTGCTGAAACTACGTTTATATGCTAATTTGATGCCATAAAAAACGAAAAAACATTTATTTTGTCCTAGGATGTATGGTAGAACTTTTATATCTCTCTGAAAATTCGCGAATTTTCAAATTGTTTGTATTTATTGTGAAAATTTAGTCATATCTTTAGAAATATTAATCCCTCGCCAATATTAATGTGTTTAATGAATTTCTCGGCTCAAAATACGTATAAAACCACATATTATCATACCATATTCCAAAAAAAGTTTCTCCTTTAAAATTTTACCTAAAAAAATCCACACATTTACGTGCAAAATTATCGATCTTTTTTCTGGAAAATCGATTTTGATAAAACGTCGTTTATGTACTAACTTGATGCCATAAAAAACAATAACTTATAATAGTAAGCCATGATAAGAGTAGTTGCAATTATTGTTATTAAGTCATATAGTTGTCAATATAGCTATCATTTTTAAAAATTTTACTTTAAAAATGAATCTATTGAAGAAAACCAAGAACTTTTTAAGAATAATTATAACACATCGGCCTTTTTATGGAGAACAAAATTGTTAAGAGGACGAGAATGAGTTATGTTGTATATTTTGAAAAAAAAAATATTTTGTCCTAGGATGTATGGTTGAACTTTTATGGCTCTCTGAAAATTCGCAAATTTTGAAATTTTTGCGTATTTATTGAAAAAATTTAGTCTTATCTTGAGAAATATTAATCCCTCGTTGATATTAATGTGTTTGATGAGTTTCTCAGCTCAAAATATTCATAAAACCACATATTAACATACCATGTTCCAAAACAAATGTCTCAAGTCAAAATTTTACTTAAAAAAATCCATACATTTACATGCAACATTTTCAGACTTATTTTGGAAAAATCGGTTTTGCTAAAACTTCGTTTATGCACTAATTTGATGCCATAAAAAAATAGAAAAAACATTTATTTTGTCCTAAGATATATGATTGAAGTTTTATGGCTCTCTGAAAATTCGCGAAGTTTTAAATTTTATGAAGTTAGAGTGAAGATTTAGTCATATCTTGAGAAATATTAATCCCTCGTCAATATTAATGTGTTTAATGAATTTCTCAGCTCAGAATACCTATGAAACTACATATTATCATACCATATTTCAACAAAAAATTCTCTGTCAAAATTTTACCTAACCATACATTTACATGCACAATTTTCAAACTTATTTTGGGAAAATCGATTTTGCTGAAACTTCGTTTATACACTAATTTGATCCCATAAAAAAACGAAAAAAACATTGATTTTGTCCTAGGATGTATGGTTGAACTTTTATATCTCCCTGAAAATTCGCGAATTTTCAAATTGTTTGTATTTATTGTGAAAATTTAGTCATATCTTTAGAAATATTATTCTCTCGTCAATATTAACGTGTTTAATGAATTTATCTGCTCAAAATACATATAAAACTACATATTATCATACCATATTCCAAAAAAACTTTCTTCTTAAAAATTTTACCTAAAAAAATCCACACATTTACATGCAAAATTTTCGATCTTTTTTCTGAAAAATCGATTTTGATAAAACGTCGTTTATGTACTAACTTGATGTCATAAAAAACGAAAAAACATTTATTTTGTGCTAGGATGTATGGTTCAACTTTTATGGCTCTCTGAAAATTAGCAAATTTTAAAATTTGTAAAATTTTTGTGAAAATTAAGTCATATCTTGAGAAATATTAATCTTTCGTCAATATTATTGTGTTTAATGAATTTCTCAGCTCAAAATATTCATAAAACCACATATTATCATACCATGTTCCAAAACAAATGTCTCAAGTCAAAATTTTACTTAAAAAAATACATACATTTGAAACTTACTTAAAAAAATACATACGATGAAACATCGTTTATGCACTAATTTGATGCCACAAAAAACGAAAAAAACATTTATTTTGTCATAAGATATATGGTTCAACTTTTATGGCTCTCTGAAAATTCGCGAAGTTTTAAATTGTATGTATTTATTGTGAAGATTTAGTCATATCTTGAGAAATATTAATCCCTCGTCCATATTAATGTGTTTAATGAATTTTTCAGCTCAGAATACTTATAAAACCACATATCATTCCATATTTCAACAAAAAATTCTCTGTCAAAATTTTACCTAAAAAATCCATACATTTACATGCAAAATTTTCAAACTTATTTTGGGAAAATCGATTTTGCTGAAACTTCGTTTATGCATTAATTTGATCGCATAAAAAACCAAAAAAACAATTATTTTGTCCTAGGATGTATGGTGGTTGAACTTTTATATCTCTCTGAAAATTCGCGAATTTTCAAATTTTATGTATTTATTGTGAAAATTTAGTCATATCTTGAGAAATATTAATCCCACGTAAATATTAATGCGTTTAATGAATTTATCAGCTCAAAATACATATAAAACCATGTTTTCTAAGGACTCGTCGGACTCATTATGGTACAAAACCGGTGTTAAAAACTTGTAAAACACTTAAAAGAGAAAATAAAAAAACATGCGTTTTCTGCAGATCACATGAAACATTTGGTGAACTATGGTCGGAAGTGTTGATATTCGCACTCAGCTAGACACAGCTTATAGAAAATCCCTTAGAGATTTTAATGAAAATGCATTCAAAAATCGTTATATTTTAAACAAAATTATAGATTCTGTAAAATTTCGTGCGGCCAGCTCGCAAGGCACTGCGTGGCCATGTCTGAAAATCCAGGGGTTTTTCGAAGGCTTATAAATTTTCTTGAAGAGTTGGACCAAGATAGACTATCTCCTTTAGCAATGTTAATTATCGAGAAATTGTTTATATAACGAATGTGCGTGCAATTTTAACGAACGTGTCATTCAGCATTTTTCCAATTCTGAAGAACGAAGAGTAAACCTGAACTTCAAGAGAATTTAAAGCTCATTTTAAAGATAAGATATTTATTTTTATTTTAAGTATGCCTATTTTTAAATTTGTTATTGACCTCCCAATATAATTCACCACGAGCCGCCACTGAACAAAACTATGCTTTATTGCCGCAGGAAAGTTATTACAATTTTATGGAGAAAGCGAAATTTACCTTAAAAGAAAAACAAAACAATAAAAAAACGAAATATTAATCAAAAAATAAATCATATTTCTCGATAGGTCAATGCAAATACATAAATCGTGAATATAACATTGGTTAAGACATAACATTGCCGTAAGGTGGTTAGTGAATCCAGGTGACCTTAACAATAAGGAAATATACAATACATATGCCAGCTGAATAATTTCTATGACATTGAAATTAAAATTACGCGACCTTAAACTCTGTTTTGTTATCGTTATACAAGCAAAATAAGTGAAGTTAAACAAAAAGTGTACCGAACTAATATTGTAATTAAAGTGTATTAAAAAAAAGAAGATGTATAACTTTAATCTAATACGTAATAAAAATAATTAATCAGACAGTTCATTCTCCTACAAATGATTTTGCTATGCTAGCAGCTGGAACATGTCAAACAAAATGATTTAAATAAACAAACACATAAAAAACATTTTAATGATACTTATTCATTATAAAAATCATTAACGCAGTAAAAAGGTCTTTCAATGAGGTACGCTTTGGTTTTTTTGAAAGAGTGCAGACACAGAGATAGTTTTGAAATATTCTTGAAGATGAGTGTAAAGTCTTATGGTGTTGTAAATCATTTATCAACTTAAGTTGGTATTTGAAAAAGACACATTGTGTGGAAACAGCTGTCAAACGGAAATAAATTAGTGGAAATTATTAAACAAATATAGTTTGTTTATTTATTATACTGGTGAGTCATTTATTAGAGTCGTGAGGACCTCTATAACTGGGAGCGGCAGATTCAGAAATATTTTAATTAATAGGTAATCAGTGCTACACGAATATTTCCTTGTGATGTTATTAATTTTCTTTAATAGTTCCATGCTGCTAACAGGGCTAAAGAAAAGGCTATCAGCGCTATTTTTCAATGGAGGGAGAAACGAAAAAAGGTACAAACTTGGCGAGATACCAGAAGTAACATTTTTGCGTACATTAATAAAATAATCATTCAGTTTATTTGGCCTTGGCAAGACCTGAGTCACATGGGTTTGATTTGTTTCTGAGGTCACTGATAATGGACCAGGTTTCCTTTGAAACACTTGAGACACTGTTAGACGTTTCTGATAGTTTTTTTTGCTGACCTGATTAGTTTAATATAGATCGTCCTATAATTAGAGATATAGTCCAGAATAAAAATGAAGTCGGTGTATTTTTTTGTATATAAGAGAGAACGCATATTTTTAGCAAAAATGCGTAATCCTTTTGTGGATCACGGTTTATAACGCTTAGGTTAAATAGTCTTTAGCGGGAAGGCCTTATTAAAAGCACTTAAAATTTTATTTAGGAAAGTTCTAAAATTTGAGCTAACATTTTCAAATTCAAAATTCCAGTCGGTGTTTAAGCAAATATGAAATACTTAAAATAACAGCGTAAAATAAAAATGCTTTGGATAATTGCATCGCCATTTAAACAGCAATTTACAGTTGTGAATACGTTATGTTATTTTTTGAATAAGTTGGATGTGTTGAAATGAACTGCGTTTATAAATTCACAGCAAAAATAGCAAAATTTTACTTATTTTATTACACTAATTAACAAACTAAATTGCGAAAGTATCAGTTCGCTCCAGTTTTATAGATCCATGTTTATTAAGATAATTTGCGTACCTGCCCTTAATGTATATAAAGTATAAAGTAATAAAGTATGTATATAAAGGGTCGATCGTCGGCGTAGAGACTTCTTCAACCCCCTTTGGCCCAGCCTAATTTCAGAGTGTAAAAAGTGAAAAACAATAAATAATATTAGTATTATATTTCTAGCGCTTATCTCGTATTTTTAAGCGAAGAATCTCTTTCGTGTATTATTTTGTCTAAAACTAATAAGACTATTTATCCTTATGACAAAAATTAAAAATTGGCAACGCCATTCATATTTCTCTCAGCAACATGAGCTTATCTCGCATTTCTAAGCTAGCAGCTACTGGAAAACATCAAATTTGTCAATACAAAGCTCAGTATTTCCTTTCACCACTCTAAATGTATTGCTGGGAACATATATAACATATAAATTTTAAAATCCGCCGTAATACTGCTCAATAAACCAAGTGCCACTGGTCATTTGTTGGGCTAATTTGTTGTATAAATTTTGTCGGGTCTTGAGCCAAATAAACCTTTAAGATAAACAGCTTGTAGCATTTCGGGTAAACCTTTCACAAGGCGAATCCGACATTAAAGGAAAACACATTTATTTGACGATCCGAAATTGGTTGCCGGTATCAGAAACTCAAATGGATAAAAAGTTGTTGATGCTTTTATGTGTTTAGGTTTTATATCAATTCATAATTTTTTATACATTTCGTTGACATATAAATAATAATTTGTCACGAGGCGAAATAAATTGTTCTTAGCCTTATAAAAGAAAGGTCACCCAAATAAAATCCAATCATAATTTTTCTTGCAAAAAAAAAGAGATATGTACTTAACTTTCCTATAAATGAATGAGAATAATAAAAAATATTGTAAAGTATTGATTGATGCTACATGATTACAATCTCAACGTGAATTTAAATACCATAAATGGAATTTGACTCTCTCAGCTAGGTGGAAGTTTAGCTTTATTAAAGGAACGAGTAATTGGAAGTCGCCGGGAGTTCGTCATATTCATAATTTCTCGATTAAGAAATTTGAGGACCTACATGAAGCTATGGCCCGTCATTTTACTAAAATAATGAATCAACCGGAGACAACCCCCACATTTCCTATGCTGGGCACTACAATTATGCTACTCAAAAGCAATAGGACAGAGGACTCGTCCCAGTACAGGTCCATTACCTGTTTGCCCACCATATACTAGATTCTAACAGAACGCATTGCAAATCGTATCTACCACCATATTGACAGTTATAAGCTATTCGCCGAGGAACAGAAGAGATGCATTCAAGATCATCAAGGAGGAGGCGAAGAACAACTTATCATCGACACTGTGGTACTTAAGCAGGCACAGAAAAAACAACGAAACATACACACTGCTTTTATAGACTATAAAAAGGCCTTTGACAGTGTATCACATTAATGGCACATAGATGTACTAGGAATATACCAAATTCACCCAATTTTCTGGCAACTATCAAACACTACTAGAGAACGAACCGGAGGATCTATATTGGCGATCAGTCTCTTACCACCGATAAGATACACATCAATAGAGATATTTACCAAAGAGACTTGTTAACTAAGCTAAGCAGAACCACTTTGGCCCCCTCTCCACGTTGTTCAACGATACAGGACATAGCTTCAGCATAACAGCCAATAGAGTCAATTCCCTAACCATATCTCCCCTTCTGCATATGAGTTATATTAGGCTCTATGGTGGAAACCATAATCAACTAAAGAAGCTTATTAACGTGACATACATTTTCTGGAAACACATCCATATGGAATTTGGAATGGAAAAATGTAAAGCCTTAAATATCGTAAAAGGCAAAGTAATTAATGGTGATGTAGCCCAACTTAATGGAGAAATAGTTCTAGCTGTGATCCAAAAAGGGACTACAAATACCTAGGATCCCAACAGGCTAGACTGCTCCATGATATGCATGGAAAGATCAAGCTGAAAGATCAGTACGTTCAAAGAGTGCGAGCTCTTCTGGAGACAGAACTCAACGCCGGAAATCTCATTACAGCAATTAACACCTATGCTGTCCCGTGCAGTTTCGGAATCTTGAAATGCACTAACAAGAGGGTAGAAGTACTACAACAAATTACTCGCCTAATTATGATCAAGTACAAGTCACATCACTCAAGGTCATCAACATACTCTCCACTCAATCTCGCAAGTGACAACGTCATCCTCAAGTTACTTTCAGACTCCGACAAATAAGAACAGTGTGCTCAAATGGCACTGTACGGCCGACATCACAATGAATTGAATCAGCCATACATAGGAGAAGCGCGCGAGCAAAAGCAACAAATGCTTCAAATGAGGAACTGATCTAGAACGTACAATTTTAACTGTTGAAATGAGTTAAGAACTATTATACATCATTAGAAAACATAATAATAATACCGAACAACATAAATCAGATTTAATTTTTGGGGAAGTTATTTAAACTTTGATTTGGAATATGTTTGGTTTTAATTAAACTCCACATTATATGTTTGGCTTTGATTCAGCCACGTAATAAGATATTTGTTTTTGCTTAAAACAACTGTTGAATAATTATTACTAAATCGTTTTTAATATATTTTATAGAGCTTATTAACTTATATTAAGAGTAGATAAAATAAACACGTAGTAATTTCAAATAAACTTTTATTGTATAAAATAGTGCGCTCAAGAAAAAAACTCGGTATTTACAAGGAAAACAAAGATTTTTAAAGTAAATACAATTTTAACAGTAACACTCTGCGGTTTCTCCGCTTGAGTTTTCTGATGTCTCTGGTAATGTTGCTATTTCATCAAGAATATCCAAAAACTAGTTTCTAGTAGAAAAATTTTTGCATTCTCTCCGTGTGTCACCATAAAGTTGGACGAGAAGGGAATCAACATCTTTCTGTTTCGGGCCTGCTATTGCGTGTTTTAAGGGAATCTGATTTACGGTAAAAGAACAAGCTTTCTAAGATGAAACTCTTCGCTTTAGCAGTGTAATCGGCAATTTATCTTTATCAAATCTGTGATACGTATGACCATGTACCAGAACAGAAAAACGTTTTCCCGTTTTTTCTGTTATAATCTTGATTCGCCTCAAGTTACTAATATTGTCTAAGTTTCGGTACATTGCAGAAAGTGACTTTGTATCATGCAATATCCAGTCCTCACCGAGAATGCGAACAGTTCCGAATATTCTATAGACATGAAAATACTCATCTCTAGAAACTATGGTGGTCACTTTCACATTGGAAAATACAAGGTAACATTCTGGACAAAACTCTCGCTATTTTTCGCCGTCCAATTTATCAAAGCATGTAGTGCAATATTGTTTTTGTTTTGTCCCGCGCTTCCGTCGCAAAACAATCTGACGTTTTTCTTGCCACAGGTTTTTTATTTTTTTAAAAAAAGTCCAATAGAGCGGAAGACATTTCAAGGGAACCCCTGATAGCCTGATCTTCCGTCCATGTATAAAAAAACGGTTCTTTGGACGACTAATCAACAATACAAAAACAACAAAAACTAATCTGGCTAGAGAAAAATGCTTGTTGAATCGGAGTCTTAGGTGGAGGCTGGACTTGTTGCAAATCAAAACAGTATGTAATAGTCTCTTCGGCATCATCTTCACGGAGAAGTTCGTAGAATGCAGCTGCCCTTATTTTATGTATTCTCTTCTCCAACTGCAGTTTATTTTTCTTCTTTTTATTTGTAGAGAAAGCCAAGAAACCAATGCTAAACTTTGCAAAAATACGCTGAAACATCGTCCTGGATACCTGAAATTCAGGAGAGACTGAAACATTGTAGATAGAACGAAGCTTATTTTGTGTCAGCTCGCTGAGCAAATAAATTCGTACGGATTTTTTTCTATTGTAATGTGATTCAGACCCTTTCAAATTTTCAATGAATTCCCGAAGTTTCTCCTTTTTTTTTTTGATGATTTATAGCCTATCCGATCTGATCCTCTTCTTTCCGTTATGCACTCTCCCAAGTTAGCAAATATTGTTCACTCTATTATTTTTCAAACAAGTTAAATGCACGAAGACTTTTTTACATACATAAACAGTCTCTCTCTCCCTTGTCGGCGCACTATATTTCACTGTAAAGGTGTGAGGTTTAGCGCGTCCATCTTCTCGATGTCGTGTTCTCTGCTTCTGCCCAATATCGGTGACACTTATCCAGTTTGCAACCTTGTTATCTTTTGTTTACAGCCCATAAAAACTTTGGAGCCTAGAAGCCTATGGTGTCGCTTGCTCTCTAATGCTATCTTTTTTATGCTTCTTTCTGCCACCTTTAGCCACTACTTTTACTGTTACTGAAGCCTCGTCAACCAGCTTCATTGTAAAGATAAACTAATTTATATTTATAATTTACACAGGGGCGTGCGGTGAAATTTTAAGAAAGGGAAGCAATTTTTAGAAACTTACCTATTTGTAATGTAATTCATCATTTTTTGCAAATTCGTCAATGACTTCATCATAAAAACGTCGATGCTCCGACATATTTTGGAGAAGTTTATTTTCAATGGACAACAGCGATATAAGCGAAAGTCTCTCCTGCCCCGTTGAATTTCTCACGAAATTTTTTATACGTTTAAAAGTTGAAAAATTGCGTTCTACTGATGAACTTGTGGCAGGTATTGTCAATACTAATTCACACAATTTCGACACTTCGGTGTAGGCATCTTCCAGCTTCTTGTCTTTTAAAAATTGCATTAGTTCCTTAGCGTTTTTTTTGCGTTAATGTCACCAGTTTCGTAAATCACTTTTAGTTCAGATCGCAGTAACACTCGGTCGAAGAACTGGCCATAATGATGAAGAAGAGATTTAAACGCATCTTCTGGAAAAGTTTATCCTTTAGATGCATCAAAATTACAGAGTTCGAGGAATTTAAAATCATTTAAACCGTTAAATCTATAGTTCATTATTGCTGAATTTGGAGAGGCGTCTGTATAATGTTTGAACATCTCCGACGCTTGTCTGTTCAAAGACGCTTGGTTTGTGGCTCTTACGTCATCGTTTTCTCCCAAAATAGGTCGAAGTCGTCTCTTTTTTGGCTTAACATGGACTTAAAAACATCCACATTTTTTAGGCAAAAAGCAATATCATTTGTTTCAGTTTGTAATATATTTGGAATGGAAATATTTCAACAAATAATTAAAATTAAATCTCGTTTCAAACAGTCCAAAAACCCCCTCGAACTATTTATTGCTTCTGAGTCCCACGTCTCGTTATTTTCTATTATATTCTTAAATAGTTCAATCAGTGATTCACAATTTTCAGATACTGTTAACACACGTCTTCTATTATAGTTCCACCTAGTAGGAGCTACTTCGGGCAATCGTTTGTGGACAATGGAGTCCAAAGCTTGTGTACGTTTTGCTGACTTGGAAAAAAAAGTAGCCATGCCACTTAATGTAACAAAAAATACTTTACTCTCTTTAATGTGTTGATGGACTGGGATAAAACTAAATTTAATTTATGAGCAAAACAATGGACAAACACAGCACTTGGGAAAGTTTCTCGAACTTTAGTTTGCAGACCCCCTAATGTCCTGCCATCACTGCAGCTCCATCATAGCTTTGAGCAACTAATTTTTTCTCTCCATTAATTTTTTGAGTGACGTTATAAACTACGGTATATAATGCATCTGCTGTACGATTTTCGGACACATTCTTAAAACCTAAAAATCACTCTTGAATACTTCCGAATACTTCAATCTCCTGCTTAATTCTTTTTAGAATAATGGTTGCAACAGCGGAAATTAAATCATTCTGGATTCGATTCGAGGTTCCGCGAAAAACGCAAGACTGCTCTAAATGATTTTTTAAGCAATCGTCATATTTAGCCATTAAACTAAGTAAATCTTGAAAATTTCCCCTATTTGAAGAAACCCTTGTTTCGTCATGGCCTCTAAATCCCAATTCGTGCTGTCCGATTTTCATCGACTAGTTCATTGTGTCGGCGGTGACTAATTTCCAACTGTTTAATAAGGGTGTGTTCAATTCTGGTTTTGCCGAAGACTTTTTATTTTATGACGGCCTGCAAATGCGCTTTGGATATAATGTGTCTTTTGACAGCTTTATGGAAATTGTTTAAATCGGAAAAACCAGTTTTATTCCAGAGACCTTTTTCATTTTCAAAAAGTAAACATGACCAACAAAATAATTTACTTATATTTTCACACCCTGTTAGCCATATAAATTGTTCATATTGTTTTTCCGGATAAAAACGTCTAATACTGTGTTTCATTTTTGTGGTTAAATTTTTCATAGGCGGTTTTGCCCTTCCTTTGGAAATTATTTAAAGCTTATCAGCGAAGTTTAATGTTAAAAATCCTAATAGTAAGACACACACCACACACACTCTTCTTACTAAATTCTCCAACATTTTCAACGTTATTACCGACAGCCGAAGTTGACGGTATTTGCATATCCACGTCCGTATTATTGTCTTCCATATTGCACCATGCACGACGCGACGTACGTATCACACAACACACGGATAGCCATTCAAACAAAGAACCTACTCCAACGATAGCTTTCGCCCCCACTTAAAGTACGCGACTGAAATGCAAAAATTGCAAACAGCCGGTGGAAAGTTCAATGACCTCTGGCTCGATTCACAGGAAATCAAGCATACAGGACTTGGCTGCAGAGAAGCTAGCGACCCGCATAGGTTCTATTCGATTTCTATTGTGGCTCGGTCAGAGTCAAGGCCGCATTTATTATGGCCTTGATAATTAAGATAATATTCTAGCATTTTTAATATAAACTAAATTAATGGTTTCCTATTTTAAAAATTACATTTTAGATGTTTTGTAATTTTTTTTAGGGAAGAAGCTTCCATGGACTGCAGGCCCCTGAATTTACAAAAACTTGCTGAAGTCGACTGCTTGCTATACACAATAACATGTGAACGCCATTAAGTTAAACTAGACCGTTAAACGCGTAAATCAACATATGTCAGTAACGTGACTAATTTTCAAGGTTTTGATTGGCTGCTCAGATATGTTTGCCTTTGGTTGAGCTGTACTTGAATATTTGTTGGTATTTGCTCAGGTCGGCAATTTTTAGTGCGTTAAAAGAGTCGAATTTATTGGCTTTTGCTCAGGTTGCTCATTGAAATTGTAGTTCTACTGCCTTTATTGATGCGATCCAATACCAAACTAATTTTTACTTTTAACTTAATTCGAGCATTGAGTATGGACAAATATTTCCAGAGACAGAAGGATTTCTGATAGCAATACGGGACCAAATTATTAACACACGGAATTACACGAAATTTATCATCAAAGATCGGTCTGTTGAATACGATAAGTATCGAAAATATAAAGAGAGATCTGCGGAGACCATACAGCATATAACATGGCTGCACTTACCTAGCAAACACGGACCTCCAGCGACATAACCAAGTGTATAACATCATTCACCAGAAGCTCGCAAATAAATACGAGCTCCTAAATACCTTTGTGCCCTATTATAAATACCAACCAAGTTCAGTGCTTGAAAATACCCTTCTAACTCTATGACAGGTTAATTATCACCGACACACGGGTGACGAATAATCGGCCTGATGTGGTACTGTTAAATAAGGAAACAAAGACACTGATTAAAAAATATCCTTAACAATTAGTTACTTGTGCTGTTGATGTTCTTTCTTATAATAATGCATTTATTTTATTTATTTATTTAATAACTTTAAAAAATGACTTTCAGAGACAGAGAGAGCCACAAATGAAACAGAAATTAAGCAATGTTTGATATATATCAAAATTCTGATGAAAACAAATTTATTTTATGTATGTAATTAAACGACTTCTTTATACACAAAATATCATTCATTTTGACTGATGTCACCTTAGGTGCGAAGCTATGCCGTAAAGAACTTTGAAAATTTAATAAGGAGCATGGTGCTTTGAAATACGATTAATGAGAACAGAAGTCGAGGCATTTCTGACACTCTTGCTCCCTGTTATTAATTTTAACAAGGAAATAGGTTACAAATTATGGTAAATAGCAGCAGTGTGTGTATGCGTGTTTCCCCCTTTGCTTTACATACAACGTTTCCAGTTAGCAACGCCGTACACACATGCCTAATTATTTTGATTAGGGGGTGAACTTGGATAACTTTCTTTTGCGGACGCTCGTAAGCTCCGGATTTTAAAATTATCATGGTTCTTTTTGACAATGGCGCTCAATTTACTAAAAATTGGAAACAATATTTAGAATTAATATCTTTGGGTGAGGGTGTGGTTGCCTATATCAAGTGAAATAGATGTTCTTCTTCTTTTCGTGCCACCCCCATTATTATAGATTGGCTACAGAGCTGTGATAAGTTTTCAGCCAAAGTACTTAACGTAATCAGTATTAAGTTCTCAATTTTAACAATCTTCTTACAGCATTAATAGTGACGGCTCATACTCTTAAATTTAGGGCCGGCCGAGGCTCAACGCCAATCAAGGGTAGTTTAAGGGCAAGGGAATAATGAGGTAATTACCTCACCTCCCCTATCCCCAGACCGGTCAAACATCTTGTGTAATTTACATATTTCCTACGTGAAAATTACGATTACGATACTTGGCTAGGAAACACTATAGCATAAGAGCAACCTGTTGGATTGGGTCTCTTGCATATCCATAGATAGAGTGTTGATGTATTTACAATAAACAATGTAATTAATAAATTTGCTGTAGGAAAAAAATTGGACGTTATTCTATAACTATTTATTAGAGGCTGTTTTTTTTTTCACTTATGCCACAACAATATAATAATATGATAAAAAATTTGTATTTATGATGTTCTCATACCATTTACAATAAAATATATTAAAAAACTTTTCTTTAAATTAACCCGCTCTCCTCCCCACCCAGAGAGGTTTTCTAAAATCGTCCTTGAGGCCAGTGGACGGGCCTGGTTTTCCGGAGAAAACCTGGTCGTTCAGAGGGGCACTTAATTATTAAATTAAAATGCAACTTGATTTTTAATTTTATTAGAAGTACCACTGTCTTGTTAGATAGCCAGACAGAAGGTAAAAGTGTACTGTTTTACCATACTATATCGCAAGTTTTTGTTTAAAATGTTTATTTGTTCAGTTCCTGCAAGGTTAAGTTCTTAAGTTGTGAAATAAAGCAAACCTTTAAAACATAACAAATTTCTATTAAAGAATATATGAAATGGCTTCAAACTAATTATGAAAAATGTGCCTTACTTAACAACTAATTCATTCATTCACTCGTCATTCATACCAGTAATATGTTACAAACATAGAGAATAAATGTCTGATTGAATTATTGTGGTAATTGCTTTTAAAAACTTCTGTATTCAACTGTTTTCTTCGTAAAAACTAAGAAGCGATTATTAGGGTTGCCATACGTCCGTTGTTTTTAAACAGTCCGTTTGTCCGGTCCGTTTTAGTCCTTTGTCCGTTATTTTTATAACCTTTTACAACTTAAAAAATAAATAAAAAAGTACCACAGCAAAATACGGTTCTAAACACGCTCCTAAATATTATATTATTTTTTCAAGTGCATGGCGTCATCTATGTGTAGTAAGGTAAGGTATAAGGTTTTCGACACTGGGATAGATGGGATTCCCCTATATGTCATTGTAAAATCATTTGTTTTAATATATAAATAAAGAAAGGTTAGATCAATATTTGCAGACAAAGTGTAATGTTATGTGCAGTTCCTAAATCAGTTAGACTCGAATTTTGCAGTTAGAAATAAACATATTCAGGTAAGGACTGTTTTTTTAATGCTAAAATGAACCTAGTTAAATTTATTTTAACTTTCTAATATGTATAGTTATTAATTAGCATGGGTTTTTGTTTGATATTTTATTATAGTAAAGCTAAAGCATATTATTTTTTTAGCTTTAATATTTAACAATGGGGAAACGCAAATCCAAATATTCTGCGGATTTAGAAAAAGACTTTTCCTTTATTAAAAAAGGCAAATTTGAAAACATGGCCAAATGTACAATATGTAACACTGAATTCTCGATTGCTCAAGGTGGTCGACGTGACATAATTCAGCATAGTATCACTAAGAAACATAAGACAATTTCTAATGCGACAAATATAAGCAAAGTTGTAACTTCATTTTTCAAAAAAGTGGAACCTACAGATAGTGATTTAATTTGTGCAGCAAAAGAAGCAGCTTTCGCTTATCATAGTGCTCAGCATGATTTTAGTTTTAATTCATCTACCTGTACCTCAAAACTAATTAATAATTTGTATGATGCAAAATTTTGTAGCGCCAAAACTAAAACTGAAGCAATTATAGTTGGTGTTATTGCTCCAGATATTTTGAATGAATTATTGGGAAACATGCAACTTGCAAACATTATTACCATAACTATTGACGCTTCAAATAGACTGGATAAAAAATTAGTTCCAATTATTTTAAGGTATATGTTTGAAAATAAAGTGTATACGAAATTATTAGAATTACTTGATTTGCCAGGCGAATAGGTCAGATATTTTAAATGACTATATTTTTAAAACATTAAAAAAAATAAATTAACTAAAAAAGTAATTTGTTTTTGTGCTGACAACATGAACACGAATTTTGGGGGTGCTAAAAGGAAAAGCACAGGAAATGTTTTTACTAAATTACAATATAAGTTAGGTTATAAATTGACTGGAATTGGATGTGCAGCACATATTGTGCATAACTGCATACAAAACGCTGTAAATAAACTTCCTCTTTTAGATATTGAATTTATTGTTGTAAAAATATTTAAATACTTTTCAATTTATACAGGAAGAATAGAAAGATTAAAAGAATTTTGTGAATTTGCTGAAGTAGAATATAAAAAAGTCCTTAGTCATTCCTCTACTAGGTTTTTAAGTTTACTTCCTGCAATTCACAGAATTCTACAAATATTTGATGGTTTTAAATCTTTTTTTTTTATCCGAAGAAAATTGCCCTAATATTTTAAAAAATTTCTTTGAAGATCCTACAAATAATTTTTTTTTTGTTTGTTTCAGGGTATACTGAAGCTTTTTAAACATACAGTATTAAAAATGGAAACAGAACAACCCACTGCAGTCGAAATTTATGCATGGTATAAAGATTTGTTAGCAAAACTAGAGGAAAGGCAAAAACAAAGATTTGTACCATTCTTAGCTCAGCAATTTTTAAACAAAAATAATGATCTTGATTCACAAAAACTGCTTCTTCTTATTGATGATTTTTACCAAAACTGTTTGACATATCTTAGTTTATGGGAGAACAATTTTCACGAAATAAAAAAAAATTTTGAATTCACACTATTAAAGAGAGAACTTGAATGGTCTTCTATAAACACTACTGCAGGAATAATTAATAGTCAATTTACTAGCAATATACTTATTAATATTGATGATTTATTTGATGAAGTTACTCAAGTAAGCAACATTTTAAAAAACATAAAACAAGATTTGGATAAATTAATTATTCCTGCGGAGAAATGGAAAGCCATTTTTGATAGGTCAGAAGTTAATAGCTTATTAAACATAAAAAAGATGGTGAAATTTACATTAGGCTTGCCTGGAACATCGGCTGCGGTGGAAAGGATTTTTTCTTTAATGAATAATATTTGGAGACCAGAGAGAGGTAGGCTTGATGTTTCAACGGTAAAATCCTTGATTCAGATAAAAGTTAACTCAGATTTGGACTGTCTATCCTTTTATAATAAAATAAAAACTCAGAAAGACTTTTTAAAAAAAGTCATATCATCTGAAAATATCAGTGGTTTAAAGAAGTAAAAGCAGGTGAAAAATCTGCTCTCTGATCTGATCTCGAAATATTATTTAGGTATGATTAATTAACTTTGGGTTTTGTTTTCTATGGTTACTTAATTCCATTTGTTTACTGAAAAAGAGTTTAATTTGTGTTTATGTATTTCTCGTTGCGTTTGTTTCTTTTTTTATGTCTATGTTTACTGATCATAAAATAAATATATTATTTATTTTTAATAATTTGATTTGTTTTATTTACAACCAAAAATTACCCGGTGCCCCGCACCGCGCCTAACGTCCAAAGCTTTTTTTTCGTCAAATATTGATCAGGGCCGTCCGTCCGTTATTTTCTTAAAACATATATGGCAACCCTAGCGATTATAGTCTAATCTGTTGTAGATTTGTTCTACACAGTTGCCCAATACAACAAAAAACAATGGAAACGTATTAACTTACAGAATAATAACTTGTCTTGGGTATAGACGAGATGGGTCATCTAGTCACCAAATAGCCTTGTAGCCTTTGTAGCTGCAATAATCGTGAACTTCAATCCAGTGGTAGTTACAGGGGAGAAAAGGGCGTCAACATGAGCTGCTTTTGCGAGACTCGAACAGTAGTGATAACGGGGTCACCGACCTATCTAATCAGAACTGACGGATTTTTCTTGCATACAAGAAAACACCAACAAAACGTATGTTTCTCAACTAGAAACTTGTGAAAAAAGGGAAAAAATGCCAAACTGCCTAACGAGCCAACCTGCTCCAAACACCTTACTTTTTACTTCCGGCAGTACCGGATGGAAAACTCTTTCTAAACTGAAGCCTCATCTGAACAATTATGATCGTCTGGAAATTAAATTATAAATTAATTCTATTGGCAACAGTGTTGTATTGAAGAGAGGCTAACAGTTACGTAGCTTGTAGATTAAATTATCTAACATGTGTTTTCAGCGCAGGACAAATTAGTACATAGTTACCAGAGAGATAAGTAACAGGTAATAAGTAACGAGAATTATTAAACACCTCTAGGAAATAACTGCATTAAAAATAATAATTAAATTATAGAATGAAAATTACATTACAGTTATTTAAAAAGAAAAATTTAAAATATATTAAGTTTTTCTAAAGATCCTTTACTTGTCAACCTTGAAATACGGAAACAGACAATCTGCACTACTGACTGCATTGGGTATATTCAATAAGCATGACTTGCCTTGCAAAAATCGCCCCTATGATCATTAGCCATATGTGTGAAAACTATACTTTTTCAAAGACTGCACGTATTTTGATCGATATTATATAAAAATCAAGGGGACAGGTAAATCATTCCTGACAAACGATTTTTGCATTTTTTTTTCAGAAAGTACCCGTTTGTAATATTACATTTCAAAAATAAAAAATTCGGAATATGCAAGAGTTTTCCTAAAATAAATAAATTAAAAATCACATTCGATCACAGTTTGACAGCCTTAAAACGAAAAATTTAGCAGCGTTGCCAGATTTTAGATTTACCAATTTATTAAGGGAAATGAAATCATTAAATAATTAAAAATTCCTTGGACAACAGAATTGTAAAGTATTTATTATAGCTTTAATGAAGATTTTGTTGACGGACCTGGGCTAACCTCACGTCAACGGGACTGATCACCTAACAGCATAGGTTTTGTTACAAAAACATCATTCTTTTAATACAAAATCCGAATTCTGTTGGCGCACTACCGCGCGATTTGTTTGCAGCAAACCTAATCAATCCTAAGCTAACCTAATTCGCATTTTTATTAATTACAAGTTTTGTTATAAAAAAAATTAAAATTTAGTTTTACCTGTATCATTACTTATAGGTATTTCTTTAATTATGAATATGGCAACCCCGTAAATCAAATTAAAAACAAGCATGGCGACGTTAACAGTCGGAAAGAAGTTTGAAATCAAAATTAATTTTAATTTGTATAATAATCACATTTTAAAGTAATTTTTGAGTGCTGATGTAAGTTTTTCACACATTTTCTCAATTTGGACTGCTAGAACGGTGGATAAAAACAAAAATAAACGAGATTTGAGAGTGTCAACATAGATTATCGAAACCAATTCAAGTCGTCATGCGTCAATAATAGTTATGGTATACTGTCTTTTTAAGGGAGCCTAAGTAATGAGTTTGGAGCAATAGGTATTTTTACTAGACCAAAAAATATTGACTGTGTAGTCAATAGTTGCATGCACGCGGAGCGGAATCGATAAACTTGTGAGATCGTGAAATCAGAACCAAAATCGTGTAATCTTACGAATAATCCTGAGATCTGGCATCCTTGCTTGAAACGCGTCAGCGGGTCGCATATACAGTAACAGCACGTGTGCTAGAAAATCGAACTTTCCGAAGTCGTGGCAAGTAACGGCACTTATTCTAGCAGCATATGTAGTAATGGCACGCGGGCTAGAAAATCGGATGTCCTAAAGTATTGGCTAGTAATGGCACTCGTTCTACGGGCGTTAATCAAAAAGAGCACCCTTGCTGTAAATAATTATAGACCAACAATATTTAAACAAATACCAATACAGTACAGCAGTTACATTATCATGTATTATTATACAGAAGTAAAACAAATACCTGCCAATACAGTAAAGCAATATTTTATTCATTACTCATGTATTATAAACTTTCGTAGTACATATTATGGAAACTAATGTGAATATTTTTAACAAATAAACATATTTTTTTCGTTTTCAGTAATTTCGCAGTTTTACAGCATTTTTAATGGCCATTATTATGTTTAACAAATAACTTCGGACAAAGGAAACAAAATTCGAATAGTCGTAGATAAAGTATACTCGTTGTTTGTATAATATTTCTATTACGGCTATATTATACAACCTTTGGCTTGGGCAATATGGCCTATACATTATAGGCTTGTTAAATAGTGCCCCAATACGACAAAAATAAGCTGGAAAGTTTTTTCTTGTATTTGGTTTTTTGTAATTGGTTTCATATAATATATTTCCATGTACGCATATTCCATGCGTACATGGAAAAACCAATGTTTTTTTTAGTTTAACAGTATGTTCACAAAAGAGGACAAATAAGCCAACAAGAAAGATATAAGAAAAATTTATTTTTCACAACAGTTTCTGCTTGAAGAATTATTAAGATTTGCGTGCTCAAAAATACTTTTTTTTTTAAATAAGGATAATAAAAGTACGAAAATGTGTCAAAATCAAAATAATTTTATTAATTTTTCAAGAAAATACCTATAGGCATTTAAAAAACTTAAGTAAAACTAGAAATTGCTTAAAAAACAAATAAATACATGCAGCAAACGTGAGTCTTGTACAACAAAAGGCTCTAATTATTTTGTAAATTTATTACCTCTAAGACCTTTATTTTCTTTAACAGATTGGGAAGCGAATGTGGATTTTTTGATTTCGTATTTGAAAGTCTCTTAGTGCATAACCTGAAACATAATCTGTATATTTCTCCACATGGCAAATACCCATACACAGATTGCCTGCTGTTTCACATTCTACTCTCTAGCATACGTGCTATTACTAATTTTGACTTCGGCGTTCCGAGCTTAAACGATGTTTCTAGCCCGCGTGCTGTTACTGTATATGCCAGCGGGTCTGTCTCGCTAAGGCGTAGTAGTAGGGGAAGAAATTCTAGCGGGAAATGATTTATTAGAAGTTTTGCCATGAAAGGCCTTAAGCTTGGTTTACAATGAGGAGTAAATTCAATTTTTAGAAAAGACGTTTTGATTGAAGTAAAAAACAACCGATGAGAAAAACGCAATCATTTTATTCCTTGTTCGGACCCTGTGTCCCGAACAGCCATTATGGTGTTATTTGGTGCCGCGCCCAAATGTGGTCAAATACTAGTCTTATTATTTTCCGTTTATTTCTTCAATCATAATTAGGTAGGCACCAATCTATATATAAAGCAGATCTAGGCTAGAGTATAAATTTAATAAATAAGAACAACATTTTTGTAAATGCTCTAGTCAGTCAATTTACTTTTTTGATATTTTAAAGTATCTTGCCTCAAGAGGAACATAAAATAGATGCCAAAGTGAAAGCTACATACACAACCAAAAAAGTATATTGTCCAACAAGAACCACGATGCGGCCGGCCGACTTATAAAAAAAAACAAATTGCAAATGATTATTTAAAATATTCACTTCACATTTCGTCAACACACTTAAACATGGAACATGGAGTGAAAATTACTAATATAATATATTATCCATCATTAGTCATGACTAATGTAAAGAACTAACAAATTAACACATGGACACACATGAAGACGGACCGGTGTTGGATGATATAAGCTACGACGAACGTTATAGCATGTGGATGTATGCGAACGTACTACGTACTGTTTTGTGGACGGTGGCCACGGACTGCTGTTAATGGCGGTATTTGTATGTTAGTCAAGGAACGATAATAGGGATACTTGCCTATTTTGCTATGTGTCCAGGAAATAATAAACTACATTTCGGTTTTGTGCGATTTTAGGATGTTTGCAAAATTCTTTTTGAAAAATATTTAGTTTTTTAAAACGAGAATTGTCCCTGTATATTTTCTGGTACGGCCTAGCCGACCCTGCGGCCCCTGAGGAGCTGTCACTGAGTATTAAGTACCAGTACCAGTATTTTGCAAAAGTACTTAAAATATTCAGTACTTTACTTAAAAATGAAAATTTAAGTACAAGAACATGCTTCATTTAGTTTTAAGTACATTTCCTAAGTACTTAAAATTGATCTAAATACTGAACTACTTACAGTACATCTAAATATTTAAGTATTGAGCCGATTTTTAAGTCTTGCAATCGTAATCATTTTTATTTGACAACTAAATATTGGTAGTTTTTATTACATCATAACTTCTTTTCTAAAAAACGCGACTCCTGCTCATTTTTCAGGTGATTTTTTGACCATTACCGTAACCGTTTTATGGAAAATTATGTAAAAATTTCATTGCAAATGAAGAAAAAACGCATTAGATACAATTAATATAGAATTATACATTTTTGCATTATCTGCATCTTTAAAGCTCCGGTAGCAAAAACATATTATTCCTCTGTTAGACCAAAGCGTGAAATATAATCAAGAACTTGTACGAGTAATATAATTTAACAAATGTATTCATTGTCAAAATTTTCATGAGCAAAAACGATTTTGCGTTTTTGCTTCCCTCATAAAAGGAAAGCATTGTAATCGTGAAAAATCACCCTCCGAGATTTTTTCAGATCTTTACGTTTCAGGGTACATAGATGACGAAAAACATGTTTTCTCGATTCTGTCGGTCTGTCTGTCTGTTCGCGGCATAGCTATTTACTTAAATAAAATGTTTATAATCTCAAAAAATCACGCTTTTTTAATTGCAAACGCCACTGAGTTTTAAAAAATGCTTCATTTTTTTCTCGAAGAAACGACATTCATAACGCCAACTTACAATTAATAATTCACCCAGAACCTAAAATTTAACTTAAAAATCTCGGTAATTCCTTAAATTTTAGTTGTATTTAGATCAAGAGTGCCATGACTTGTATTGTTGTTGCATTTAGATCTAGAGTGACATATCTAAAACGTTTACAGATGGCTATGGATGGTGGAATCAATTATTTCGAATGTTGCCTCAGAAACAAATTATGACAGGAAAGAAATGTATTTAATTTTATTAATAAATCTAGAGTTCCATGCTATCTAAATTCCTTAAACTACCATTCAAAGTTTAGCAAAAAATTAATTTGAAAACTTCATACGTTATTTTAATTTTTATGAAATAATTAACCTCTGGCTTCAATAAATTGCTCAATTTTTTCCTAGAAAGCGATATTTATAAGTTTTAATTTTAATTAAAACTTTAGCCAGAATGTAAAAATTAACTTAAACGTTTCTTAAAATATAAGGCATTGAATAAGATGCTCAAGCTACAAGGCTTCAAATCCTGTACGGATTTAAATTTATTTAACACAATATGGAACTATTTTGTTGTTTATCTGGAATTTAATGAACATTTTCTATTGAATATGCACTGTAAACAAGTACACTGCAAAGGACTATTGAAAAGATCGATTTCTGAAATTGCCGATTGAGAGCAGGAAAATCACGATTCTATTCAAAGACACTTCATTGTATCCGTTCGTTGACTCTATATTGATTGGACTATTAGCGATCTGGCATTTCAATTTGTTTTGCCTCATTCGTAAATAGGGCTATTTGCTTTTTCCTAATAACGAGTATAATTAGTTGATTTTCCCGTTCAGATATTTGTTATTACACTCAGTTCCAAAAAAAGTGACTCACTTGACCTAAGTCTAATGTCTTATATTTGTGTACCAGTTGTCCGGTTTTTATTTGTTTTTATAGGCAGGTAATGAAGGTGTCTTACAATAACAATTTTCTCGAGACTTCATAGAGGTTAATGGAAAAATTCGGGCCATATTTTATTCGTATTTTGTGACTCACCATGTGTATAGTCGAGTATTTCTATCGAAAATGTATACACGGAAAGAAAAATTTTGCAAAAATAGCAAAAAAAATATTTTCTTTTACCATAATTTTTAGTTCTACACTCAAGTGCACTAAAAACGGCCACTTTAAAATTTTAACAAATCTTAATCTAAAAGAACTTTTTTATTTTTTGACCAAAATTGATCATTTCTTACCAAGCAAAAAGAAAAACATTCTAGAATAATGCACATTATTTATATTTAAAAAAAAATATTTCTACATATTATACGAGGCAAAACAAAATTATGTTCTTACAATCTAGTTTTGAAACACCCTGTGGTAAAATGCAGCCTTTAGAAGTCAATGAGAAGTACGCTTATCTCAAGATTAGTTTATTCCCTATATATTAGCTTTTGATTCACGTCGATATCTCGATTATTTATAAAGTTATACATTATTGAATAAAACGTTGCTTTTAAAAAAATTAACTACATTTTAATTTGCCACAATTAACAATAATTATAGATAATCTAAATTCTAAACAACAAAACAAACTAAATTCTAAAAAATCCTTTTTTTTATTGTGATTCTAACGATATATCACAACCCCCACATTATTACACTAAAATGTTAAATATTTGAATAAAACCATTTCTCGAATTGAAACTATTATTTCTAATAAAAAAAATTCATTTCATACTTTAAACACAATAGAACAATATTTCAAAACGGCATTTCAAAACTTCACTGCCGAAAACGATTTCAAAAACACAACAATGTTAATTCTTATTAAAATATTTCCTCTTGCAGCACCTCTGACAGCACTAGCTAGTCTTCTAAGACTCCTGAACTGTGTAATAATACTTTCCTTAAGATCTTCTAAAGTATTATAATCTTGTTGTCCATATACTCTATTTTTGAAAGTGTCCTATACGAAAGTATCCAAAACGTTATGCTTAGGGGACCTTGCTGGCTATCTCACAGGTTCTGAATTCCCTAATCACCTATGCTCAAATTTGTCGTTTAAAAAATTACACACAGCTCTAATGTTGTGTGGAAAGGCCCCGTCATGCAAGAACCAATACCTATTATAATTAGCAAGAGGCAGGGTATCAAAGTAGTCCTCGAATTCCGATCCCAAGAATTGAGGCTAAGTTTCCCCATTTAAAGTTCCATAAAAAAAATGAGGTAAAGTGTCTGGGGCTATTTACACTACAAATATGTTTGTTATTTCTATTAAACATACCATAATTTGTGAAGGAGTTTTGGACAGTTTTTAAGAATTCGGGAAAATCATCCATTTTATCTGCTAACTAAGTGTAATATTCCAACCTTCTCTTTGGATCTGCTTGTGTAATTTTGGTGAAATGTGAATTTTATAAGATTTCAAGCCACTTTTCCTAATTTGTGGCATAATTCTAGCATTACCTCTGTCATTAAATAATTTTTAGCCTCTTCTTCCATCCTACTTCCACACTTCTTTCTTGGTTTTAGAAAAGAGCCAAATCAGTCAAATTTTCATCCAATGTTTGCAGTTTAACTAAAAACTACTTACCCGATTAACTTCAAAAGTTTATTCAAAAATGAATGGTCACAATAATGGAGATGACCTGGTAACATTTTGGTCAAAATCCAATATGGCAAAGCAAAATGATCGCCTAAAGAAATACTAAAAAATTATTACTAACTTCCAAACAATTTATATACTTGCAAAACCCCTTATAAAAGAGAGAGAAGCAAAAAAAATAAACAAATTAAATACAATTCCTTTTATTTAAAAGTTAAACTAAAAAAGCGTGGAGTGTCACATTACCTCTTTCGCTTAAAAATGCTTTATTTAGCGGACCAAAATTGTTGATACTTGATATTTTCCGTGTTGGAATTTAAAGTATTTACAGTTAAAACGTGTTCTAATTTTATATTAAAATCTGAATAGGCAGTGAATTTTGCTTTTAATTAAATTTATTTGGCAATCACACACGTCAATCGAACGCTGACAGTTTATTTATATCAAAGAAATTATTTTACTGTTGGGCTTAACTTGCGTAACATAAAGTATTGCAAATATGAATCCCTGATTAGAGAATTGATCTATTTACTTCTCTAGGAAAAAATTGAATTAGTCTAATCATAAAAACATACCTTCCGAGATTTTAATTTTCCGTCATTCTATCTGTTTGTTGGTCTGTCTTGTAACATTTTCAAATTTATGTATAATTATTTAGTTTATAGTAACAGTGAGGCAATTACTAAATTTGGCTAGTTATATAATAGTTACTGATTTTTACACAGTGTTCTATCACCATCCTGTCGAATAACCCTAAAGTTGGATTTTTCCAAATTTACATATCATACACTTTATAAAAGAAAGTTAATAAAATCTTTATTAATAGGGTGTTACTATTGAAAGTGACATATTTTGAATCTATAATCAGTTTTAGTTCATAAGATACTGGCCTTCTTTATTAATGAAAATAACAATTTTTTCATTTACAATAAAATACTCTGTTTTTTTGGTTTCTTCTTTCAGTCCATTTCACTCACATGAATTATGATAAACATATTTACTCTCTTCTTTCTTGTAAATATCAATTTAAGACTTTGAAAACACTTGAACTATTAGAAAGTTTCAGTTGACATAACTTTTTGTTTTCATCTCTCCAAGCTGCCTTTCTTTATGTTTGCTTGGTATGGAATGTTAAACAGACGTTTTGCTGATGGTTTTTCATTATGTTAAGCCCAATCTGAAACAAAATTGAACATTATAACTTTGCAGTTAAATATAACCTTTAAAATATCAAGACTTTTATGTAAATTACATTTTACATACCTCAACATGTTTTATTCATAATTCATTGGATTACATTTTGTAATATTTTCAACTTCTCTAAATTAAGACAAAAGAAATTTGTTTTTGCTTTGTTTATAAATATTCGGAATTTGCCTGCCTTTCTTCTCTTCTGACACTATGGTTTCATTAGTTTCTTATTTTTCGGCATCCAGCCATTTACTTTGGGCTTAACTTGCGTAACATGACAGTGACTGATTTTTCATTTAAGTCATAATTTTGGTTCTGGTCAGGAGCAATTCGCCAGCCGTATTCGGGGACACCGAATGTTATCGGGTTCTTACTCCCTTTTACTAGTGGCGCCAGCAGTGAACTCCACTGTAATTATTATTTTATTTTATGGCATTAGGTTGGCATAAGTTAGGAAGAATGATGGAGGGGAATGTCAAACTTCTTTGAATTTTCTGGAACTGATTTTCTCGTCCCTTTCTATTGGCTCTCCTTAGAGGTGCAACATGTGTCCGGCTTTATAAAAGTGCCTTAATGGACCAATTTTTTAAAGTACTGAGAGTATGCCATAAATAATTATTTTAAAGTGCAGTGCTGTTGAAAGTCTATCTATTTATGGACATCATCTGGCCATAAATTTTGGTCCCATTTTGTTTGGTTCCACATTTGATCAACCACGTGGTAAGTCGATTTTCAAATTAGTTTCCTACTGTGAGCTAATTCGCAATTATCTTTTATAAACAGAATGGCGTCCTGAATTTTGTTTTTGGCTGTCGGTCCTCGAGAAGCTTTTCTATGTCTGGAAATTCCCTTTATTGGTGACCGTTGACGTCGAAGGAGCCCTCTAGATGACTGTAAGGCAATGTCTTTGAATAGTTGTGTTGTAAATAACTTGTTTTTGCACATTCCATGTCGATTTTATTTTAAGACAAACAATTGTTTGTAGGGTTTCAGGTTAAGAATTCAAGTTTATGGTGTAATTTTTGGGGTACATAAACCAAGAGTTCTACAATGGTTTTGGAGTTCCTTCCTGTAAGAGTACTTAATTCTTAATTTTTATATTTATAAATTTTATATAAGGTAGCAGAAAGGAAGTAAGTAACCTATTTTTTGTAAAACAGCCTTGGCGAAACAGTTTATATTTTTATAACTTTTTTCCTTGCGTCAGTGTGGTAAGAGAAAATTCATGAATTTTTGATTCCCTGTGCGCTATTTAATTTAATTTTCATATTTACATATTTGCGACATGACATTTCGCCAGATGTTCATAGGTTGATGATATAATGGTAATAACGTTCTATCACATTTCATATATTTGATATATTTTATATATTTTACATTTTCTTGATTTATTTTTTTATATCTTCATGTTAATTGAATTTTTGAATGTAAGCTAAATTTCACATATCAAAAATTATTTTATAAAACAACTTTTTAAAAAAAAAACAAAAGATCAAGGTGATCATTAAAATTTGACAGTCTGCACTTTATATAGTGTTTTATTGAAAAACCCTCCAAATCTTTATTTTGTCTGCATTTAAATATCAATATAGATTTCTTCCTAATTGAGTCACAGTCAATTAGGTGGCATTTAAATTTCGCGGGTGTACCCGAGAACCTTACAGCTCTCCGAAAAGATGACTGGCTGCCGTTCGCACGTATTGGTAAGTTCATAGGGACTACGCCATAGTTTATCGATCTGTCTGTCTGTGTCTGATCGCGGCATAGCTAAAAATCTCCTTGTGTAATTGACTTCAAATTTTGGTAATAAATTAAGGATCATATGATGACGAATTTGTAACATTTTGGTAAAAATCCAATATGGCATAGCAAAATGGCGGCGTAATGAAAAATTACTACTAAGAGACTGTCCAATACACCACAAATTTGGCACCAAATTCTACTGCGTAGAAATGAACTGTCATAATTTTGTTATGAATTCAAGACGGCGGCAAAATACTGGGGAGAGGTGTGCGCCAGGGAGACAACATTTCACTCAAATTATTTGCACTAGCCCTCGAAGACCTCTTTAAAAGAATTGAGTGGGATACTAAAGGAATCAACATGGATGGTACGAGACTTAGCCATCTCAGGTTAGGTTAGGTTAGGCAGACGACATAGTTCTAATAGGAAACAACGACATGAACTGGAGCTGCTGATTTAATAGTGGGTTGAGATGAAATGACAATGGGCTGACCTATGTCAAGGAGTGGATAAATATGGGTAAAGAAGAAGAAGAAGACAAAAAACTTCAATAGATATACGGGTTACTGTCTACATTACACGTGGAAACCCATCTTAATACAAGCTCACATACACAGTTCGCCGAGCACATTCAGTGTTCAGATATCGTGAAGTAAAGATCCCTTAAGATGCCTCCTGAAAGTAAATGCAAAACGTCGGATAGTAAGTCGATATAGATATATATATATATATATATATATATATATATATATATATATATAATGATTTCATGATAATAATACAAAATAAAATTGACTACTGAATAAGATACAGGGTGAAGTCAAGGCATATGTTTTTTAGTGAATTTTTGAAACACCCTGTAGCATAAACGGCCTGCAACTTAAACTGTATACCGGTAACTTCGAAGCCTGATTCTTTAAAAACATTTTGATTTTTGGATGATTAACGTATCTTTTTTTAAAGAAAATACAGCAATATTAGTATGATGATGTTTTACCCGTATTTCTTTTACCCACCCATAAAAAAATGAATATTAAAAATTCCATTCGAAATAGGGTTACTGACTTTTTTTTCAAAATGGTAAAACAGCACAGATTCAGACACAGATCTGTCTGTTTGTTGGTCTGGCTATCGATCTGTCTGTCTGTGTCTGATCGCGGCATAGCTGAAAATCTCCTTTTCTGATTGACTTCAAATTTTGGTAATAAATTAAGGATAAGGATGACGAAATTGTAATATTTTGGTAAAAATCCAATATGGCATAGCAAAATGGCGGCGTAATGAAAAATTACTACTAAGAGACTATTTGTCCAACTTATCACAAATTTTGCACCAAAATCTACTACGTAGAAATGAAGTGTCATAATTTTGTTATGATTTCAAGACGGCGGCAAAATACTGGGGAGAGGTGTGCGTCAGGGAGACAACATTTCACTCAAATTATTTGCACCGGCCCTCGAAGACCTAAAGAGAATTGAGTGGGATACTAAAGGAATTAACAAGGATGGTACGAGACTTAGCCATCTCAGGTTAGGTTAGGTTAGGTTAGGCAGACGACATAGTTCTAATAGGAAACAACGACATGAACAACAGTCTGGAGACCAAGTCAACAACGAACTGTGGGACGCTCACAGAAAAGAGGGCGGACGACAGTAGAAGAGTGAAAGGAAGAGACCTATTTCAAGGAGTGGATAAATATGGGTGAAGAAGAAGAAGACAAAAAACATCAATAGATATACGGGTTACTGTCTACATCACACGTGGAAACCCATCTTAACACAAGGTCACAGTTCGGCGAGCACATTCAGTGTTCAGACCTCGTGGAGTAAAGATCCCTTAAGATGCCTTGTGAAATTAAATGCGAAACGTCGGATAGTAAGTCGATATATATATATATATATATATATATATATATATATATATATATATATATATATATATAATGATTAATGATTTCGTGATAATAATACAAAATAAAATTGACTACTGAATAAGATACATACACCCTGTAGCATAAACTGCCTGCAACTTTTAAACTGTATACCGGTAACTTCGAAGCCTGATTCTTTAAAAACATTTTGATTTTTGGATGATCAACGTATCTTTCTTTTTAAAGAAAATACAGCAATATTAGTATGGTGATGTTTTACCCGTATTTCTCTTACCCACCCATAAAAATATGAATATTAAAAATTCCATTCGAAATAGGGTTACTGACTTTTTTTTCAAAATGGTAAAACCATCATTTAGCACAGAATATTGTTCATATGAAAAGAAGTTATTGATGTAAAATTAAGTTAGAAAAGCATCTCTTTTCAAATTTCACAACTTTATTCATGGTAGGTAGTAATAAAGAAAATTTATAAATTTACTCAACAAAACTAAAAAAATGGGATCAACTTAATGGACAAAAGAAACACATAAAAAACTAATATTCTATATGAAGACCATTGTTTTCTATCACTGTTTGAATACGTCTAGGCATACTCCTTATGCTATTGTCAATAGCGTCTTGCGTTAGCTGATCCCATATAACAGGTAAAATGTTTCCTGTAGAGTGTTCGGTGGGTGATGGTGTGAACGAATAGCTCTTTTCAGAAAATCTCAGACAATTTCTAGCATTAAGATCTGGTGATCTTGCTGGCAATCTTAAATGGTCAATTATCAATCAATTATTATTATTGTTATTATTATTATTAATCCTCTACCTCCGTAAGGATGAACCTCTTGTACTAGACCAGGTCGAACGCGTCCTCCACTGTCTCTCCAAATCCTCAATCGCCTTTTGTATCTCTATGCAAGCACACTCTGGTTTCATCCGTGAACATGAAATTGTTCCATTCTTCATTCCAACTGATTCTTTCTCGACACCAAGCTAAGCGATTCCGACTGTGTTCCATAGAAACAGAGGGACTGTGTTCCATAGATACAAAGAGACAAGATCTTCTTACCCTTAAATTGACCGTATGTAAGCGGTCTATAATAGTTCTATAACTGGCCTGAACTCCTTTGGCTTTCCTTAAATCACGGGTTATTCCCGAGGTCTAGTCATATTTCTTCGAGCTGTTAAAGTAACGAAACGGTCCTACATTCTGGTGTTAGATCGCGGTCTTCCAGGACGAAGCCTTTCAGACACAGAACCTGTTTCTTGAAATCGTTTATTTGATTTCCTGATCACACTTCGAAAAATATGAACTGCATTTGCAACATCTGCTTGACTCATGCCAGCAGGGGCGTGCAGTCCATGGAAGCAAGAGAAGCAGTGCTTCCCCAAAAAAATTACAAAACATCTTCTAAAATGTAATTTTTGAAATAGGAAACCATTAATTTAGTTTATATTAAAAATGCTAAAATATTATCTTAATTATCAAGTCCATAATAAATGCGGCCTTGACTTCGACCGAGCGACAATAGAAAATGGAATAGAACCTATGCGGGCCGCCAGCTTCTCTGCAGTCAAGTCCTGTATGCTTGACTTCCTGTGAATCGAGCCAGAGGTTCTTGAACTTTCCACCGGCTGTTTGCAATTTTTGCATTTCAGTCGCGTGCTTTAAGTGGTGGCGGAAGCTATCGTTGCAGTAGGTTCTTTCTTTGAACGACTATCCGTGTGTTGTGTGATACGTACGTCGCGATATGGAAGACAATAATACGGACGTGGATATGCAAATACCGTCAACTTCGGCTGTCGGTAATAACGTTGAAAATGTTGGAGAATTTAGTAAGAAGAGTGTGTGTGAATGTGAGGTGTGTATCTTAATAATAAAGGAATTTTCAACATTAAACTTCGCTGATAAGCTTCAAATAATTTCCAAAGAAAGGGCAAAACCGCCTATGAAAAATTTAACCACAAAAATGAAAAACTGTGTTAGATATTTTTATCCGGAAAAACAGTTTAAATGGCTAACAGGGTGTGAAAATATAAGTAAATTATTTTGTTAGCCATGTTTACTTTTTGAAAATGAAAAAGGTCTCTGGAATAAAACTGGTTTTTCCGATTTAAACAATTTCCATAAAGCTGTAAAAAGACACATTATGTCCAAAGCGCATTTGCAGGCCCTCATAAAAGAAAAAGTCTTCGGCAAAACCAGAATTGAACACGCCCTTAATAAACAGTTGGAAATTAGTCATCGCCAACACAATGAACTAGTCGATAAAAATAGACAAATATTAAGAAGACTTATCGATGTTGTTTGTTTTCTCGGACAGCACGAATTGGGATTTAGAGGTCATGACGAAGCAAGGGTTTCTTCAAATAGAGGAAATTTTCAAGATTTACTTAGTTTAATGACTAAATATGATGATTGCTTAAAAAATCATTCAGAGCAGTCTAGCGTTTTTCGCGGAACGTCGTATCGAATCCAGAATGATTTAAATTAAGACGACATTGACGAATTTGCAAAAAATGATCGAATTACATTACAAATAGGTAAGTTTCTAAAAATTACTTCCCTTTCCTAAAATTTCACCGCACGCCCCTGCATGTCAGCTTGTAGCATACCAATGGCTCTATTAGCGTTATCCATCGTTAAGTGCCTTCGTACCATTTCGCACAATGAAGAAACACCTCTCTCAGTATTAATACTAATGACATCTGTGATGACATTTTAAGCCGGGATACTTCAAATTTCAAAGCATTCTAGATGTCCCGTTTTTATGGGCGTAATAGAAATAGAATCAGGCTTCAAAGTTACCGATATACAATTTAAAAATTGCAGGCAGTTTGTGCTACAGTAAGTTTCAAAAATTTACTAAAAAACATATGCCTTGCCTTCACCCTGTATCTTATTCAGTAGTCAATTTTATTTTTTATTATTATCATGAAATCGTTTCAGAAATAATATAAATTTAGGCTATAAAGGCAAATTTTTTATTATTCCAACTTTTACAGTAAGCTACTGGCTTACCTTAGTTTTTAAGACGTTTAATCAATTTTTACAAATATCTTAAAAGTGGGTAAAAAATCTTTGATAATATTCTGTGAATGTATAGACTAGGCAAAGTTGGGTTCAAAAAAGTAAAAAAATACAGGGGGTCACATTAAAAAAATGCATCTTCTATGCGCCACTATTTTTTAGAATACCTTGTATAATCAAAGAATATGCTCGCTAATCATCAGTAAACAGTGGCGTTTTTTTTCTAAAATAAGTTGCAGGTCCCTATATATATATATATATATATATATATATATATATATATATACAGGGTGTTAAATAATGTCGTGGACATATTTCAGGGGATGATAGTATTCGACAAAATAGGATAAAAATGCCAATATATACTTGGTCAAAAACGCATCATTTTCGTTATACAGGGTGTCAAAGTTTCAATTTTTTTTCTCGTTTTTTGCGTTTTTTTCATGTGTTATTTTTAAGAACCTCTACGACAAAATATTAAAATCATGGATAGTAGTATACAGGGTGTTAAATTTTTTTTGCATCACCTACAAGTTTATCTTGCAGAACTTGTTTTTGCAGCATCCTGTATGAATTCTGATATAAAATTTAAACTATTTGGTCATTTCTTTAGCTCTTTCATATTTTGCATTATTCGTGTATCTATCACAGTTTTCAACTTATTTGCAATAATTGCCATAGATGCAAATTAAGTTTGGGCTAAATAATGAAAATGGAAAAAAGGTAGTAGGCTGAGGCAAGTCATTTGTTAATTCTGTTCTTTAGTCTAACATTTTGTAAGAAATATTTTTCTGTCTGACGTTTCCGTAGTTGTTTCGAGTTGTTTAATGATGGTTGAATTCACAAATCAAGAATATGCAGAAATTCATTTCATTTATGGACTTGCCAACGGCAATTGTTATGAAGCCAGGCGACTCTATGAACAGAACTAGCCAAATCACATGGTGCCCAATAGACAAACATTTGCAAAGGTACATAATCGGCTGTGTGAAAATGGATCATTCAAGAAATCCACTCATTTAGCAGGAACAAATAGAACGGTTAGGACAGTACGAGAAACATTGCAGCAACACTTAACATTTCATTTGTGCTTTATTTATTTTTATTAGACAAATTAATGTATCCTTACCACATCCAAAGGGTTCAAGCTCTTCTCCCACGTGACTGTCCACTCCGTTTAAATTTTTGCCAGTGGTTCTTGCAAATGCTTGCCGAAAATCCATTATTTGGAAACACGATTTTATTTAGCGATGAGGCAAATTTTTCTAGGAACGCCATACGTAATTTTTATAACAATCATTTTTGGGAGAATCCGCATTCGATACATGAAAATAATTTCCAGCAACAATTTTCAATAAATGTGTGGGCCGGCACTATTGGAGATTATTTAATAGGTCCATTTTTCCTGCCAGCAAGGCTAAACGGACGATATTATCGTTAATTTCTCAAAGACGAACTCCCGGTATTGCTAGAAGACGTGCCAATTTTTCTTAGAAATCAAATGTGGTTTATGCACGATGGTGCACCAGCACATTTCAGCATATAGGTGAGGGAGTTCTTAAATATTAATTTTAACAACCGTTGGATAGGGCAAGGGGGACCTCAGCCACGGCCCCCTAGATCTCCAGATCTGAATAGCCTGGATTTCTTTTTCTGGGGACACCTGAAAACATTAGTGTATCAGACCCCAATCCAGACAGAAGAAGATTTAAGAAACAGAATAGTAGCTTCATGTGCTAACATTCGCAATACTTCTGGAACATTTGACAGAGTCCGTCAGTCCATGAGGCAAAGACTTGATTCTTGCATTCTAGCATGAGGCGGACATTTTCAACAACTTATATAATTTTGTTTTATTTTTAATTTAACTGTAATAATTTTATCTTTTGGTTGATTTAAAATAAAACCCGTTTCTTAATTTCGCCTACATGATTGCAAATAAGTCGAAAACTGTGATAGATACGACAATAATGCAAAATACGAAAGAGCTAAAGAAATAAACAAAGAGTTTAAATTTTATATCAGAAATCATACAGGGTGCTAAAAAAAATGTTGCGTAAGATAAACTTGTAGGTGGTGCAAAAATATGTAACACCCTTCACCATTTTGATATTTTATCGTTAGAGGTTTTTAAAAATAATACATATTCTAAATTTGAACTAATTGTCTCAGAAGGAACTGGAAAAAAACGCGAAAAACGAAAAAAAATTGAAACTTTGACATCCTGTATAACGAAAATGGTGCGTTTTTGACCATGTTTATATTGCCATTTTTTTCCTATTTTGTCGAGTACTATCACCCCCTGAAATATGTTCACGACATTAATTAACACCCTGTATATATATATATATATATATATATATATATATATATATATATATATATATATATATATGTATATATATATATATATATATATATATATATATATATATATATATATATATATATATGTTTCATTTTCAAAAATCATACCACGGGAAAAGTCGAGCAGATGTCCTAAACTCTATGGTTTAACAAAAATACACAAACCAGGGGCGCCCATCAGACCTATTGTTAGTGCTGTTAATTCGCCGCTACAAAAACTGGAGAAATACCTTTCTGAAATTATGCAACCAACTGTAGAAAAAGCTGATTCATTTGTAAAAAACTCGGAGCATTTCACTCGAATTATACGAGATATCGTCCTTGAAAAAAACGATATCATAGCAAGCCTAGATGATAAGTCGTTATATCCCAGTATTCCCATCGACGAAGCATTGAACAAGATTGTTATGAACGAGGATTTCCAGGCACATATAATAAAACTCTCGGAGCATTGCCTCGAAAATACTTATTTTTCTTTCAAAGGGCAAATGTATAAACAAATGGATGGTGCTCCAATGGGGTCCTCGCTATCACCAGTAGTCGCGAATTTATTTATGATATACTTCGAGAAAGAAGCTCTTAAGAAAGCAAGTTTAAAACCCAAATTATGGATTCGTTATGTGGATGACATATTTATTATATGGCAACAAAATACAATTTACTCTAGAGTTAGAGGAAAACAACAAACTACCATTTTTAGGTGTTTTGGTCACAAAACTGCATAACGGACATTTCGAATACACCGTGTATAGAAAACCAACACATACAGACAGATATTTAAATGCAAAATCACATCATCACCCAGCACAAATTCAAACTGTGGCAAATACTCTAATATCCAGATCCGTGCGACTAACTGAAACACAGACGAGACAAAACGAACTTGAGGTAATATCTAGTGCTTTTAAGAAAAATGGCTACACAAATCGCACCATAGAGGAAGCTATTAATGCACAGGTTTCCCGAACAACGAACAACAAAAAATATGAACCTGAAAAGCAACGAGTAGTCTTACCATATGTAAAAGGAACAACAGACAGAATCGGAAGAATTCTTAGGAAACACAACATACAAACAATACACAAGCCACAAACAACTATAGCTAAACTATTCGGAAACCCAAAAGATAAAATCAAACTGAAAAACCACGGAGTATACAGTATTCCGTGCCAGGACTGCGAAACGTTTCTACGTAGGGCAAACTAACAGGCGAATACCTGCAAGAGTGGAAGAGCATAAACTCAGCATCAGAAATAAACAAACAACCTTAGCTTTATTCCTACATCATCAGGAAACCGGCCATAAAATAAATTTCGATGGGTGTAGGGAGATTGCCAATATAGAACATTATAAGACCAGAATAATCCGAGAAGCCATAGAAATTGAAAAACAAGGTGATTTGAATAAAAGGGACGAATCATTAAAACTACAACAGTATGGAAGACAATAATCGACAAATCTAAAATCGCAAAAACTCAAGCGCAATTAGCGCAACCACAACAGCACCATCCGGAACACATAAATAACGACCAACGTCTGCGCAGATATAACCTTCGGCCCCGAGTGGGGGAATAAAAGGAAGCGTCGCAGTCACCAACACTTCACACACAACACAGTCTCTATTCGGACGCGAGAAAGAAAGCTTCGAAAATGCCAAATGTGATTTTGGCGAAAGGTCAGCAAAATTGTTCTTTTCAGAACGACAGTAGTGAACGGATGTACACCCGGAATGAAAACGCACATATATATATATATATATATATATATATATATATATATATATATATATATGTTACTAAAAAATAACTATGTACTGATCTAAATTGGGTCAGATTTCACTAATCATCGTAATAAAAGGAAAGATAAATTACAAGGGAACTTGCGGGTAAAGGAGATTTACCAACTTTTATAATATAAAATGGGCTACAAATATTATTCTAAATAGTTACAAAATAAACCGTTTTCATTCAAAACGTGTTTTATAATAAGAATACACAAGACTATCTTAGCATATCAACTAAGTCGCATTACAAATAAACAAAATGTCAAGATGAATTAGAATTGATGACTGTGAAAGCCTGTCTTGTTATGTTGTAGAGCCGAACTGTACGGAAATACCGTGGGTCGCTAAATTTGCATCAGCTTATCCGATAATACAAATTATTTGATATATGATAACTGAATCAAACTCCTCGGATGCATGTTTATTTACATGAATTCAGTCGGAGACCCGGGTGCTCCGCTTCAACAGCAAGGTATTACTCAAACTGATTAATGGCCACAGATCCATTGACAAATGTAGGTGTACAGCGCCAATTCGCTCTGGGTTATCTACTAAATGAATTAGGCATTTGGAACCGATTTTATCGACAAGGGCGAACTGCCATTTATCACCATTTAGTATAATAAAATATTTTATTTATGAAGCCCGTTTCAAATCACAAGGGCAGATATAATCATTCTCACCCTAAAGCTATGCATTATTAATGGTCGATAATTACTAATACCTTCCGTGTTGGACGATTAAATCTATTATTTATATAAATATACTCCTAGATAACTGAAACGAATAATCAGAATTTTTAGTGGATTTATTTTTTACGAAAATTAGAATACTTAGAAATTTAACGAGAACAAACGAACTAATAAAAATGCGACAGCGAAGCTGAAACGAAAGATCGCTTAAACAAAATTTGCATGGCCTTCTTCGTTTTTAAAATACAGTACGAAATTGAAAATTGGCACTTTCCAGACACCCCTCGTGACTTAGTTATAATATAAGCTAATGAAAAAGTAAAAGTGGATTATTTTAGAGTTTTTTTACGCAGATTGCATTGGCTTAGTTAGCTTTTTTTAAGGGACCTCAAATAATGAGTTACCTACCAAATCTGTATTTTTTTAAATGAAATACCCTGTATATTTTAAAACAGCCTTTCAGGCTTTTCATTATTAAAAATTATTAAAAAAATAATAACAGTTTCACTGTGGTTATAATATTGGATATTTAAAAAAATTACCTTATATAAACCATAGGAACTGTTCGAAATAGTTGCCGTTTTCTCGAATGACATATTTACACATTTTTCTAATTCTTTTTAATGCATTCAGGACAAATTTTAAACGACGTTGCAAAAACAGAAAATTGAAATGTCTAGCTTCACGAACGACAGCGAAGTTTGTAAATCCTATTTTGCAAAAAAAAAACAATAAAAATAACTATAAGAGCGAAAGATCTGGTGATCGTGCTGTACATCTTATCCATCTATGAATGCCAATCCATCTTTCAGGAAAATTATTATCCAAAAAGAGGTGAATAATATGGGAATGGTGACTAGGTGCTATCTTGTTAAAAGTAAATGTTTAAATAATTTAAAGGTACTTTGTCATACATTTTTATATATATATATATATATATATATATATATATATATATATATATATAGTATGTTCTCGGTTGATATCTTGATAACGGATAGCGATATAAAAAAAGTTCAAATACAAAAGTTGTAGAACGATACGAGCTACATAACCTAAAATTATTTTTGTTTATACAGGGTGTCTCAAAAATCTGTAGCGAAGCAAAGTTGTGTTTTCTGATAGTTTTTCTAATATCCGCCATTTTGTAAAAAATTATGAATTGCAGTGCCTTTTTTCAAACGACGTGGGCCGTTGGCTTTTTTGATATAGGATTATGATTTTTGGCAGGAACATTAACAAAAGTATGAGCTGACTTTCAACGTGAACAAAATTTGTCGGCGTTGTACAGGAGGTCCTAGATAATTAGGAGAAATTAAAAAAATTAAAAACATCATATCTTCATTTTTTTAAATGGTATTTATAGTATTTTAATATTTTAGACTATTCGTGACCCAAAACCCTATCTTTCGTTGTAAATATGTCCTATACCTATTTGTCATAGTTTCCGAGATTTTGACATTTTTGTATTTATTATTTGGTTTTCAATGCCAATCGCCTTAGAATTTGCTTTATTATCGAATTTTCTAATTATAATACAGTACAAGTGACGCAAAATTAAAAATTCAGCTTATAATATTGTGCTAAAAATCGCGACCTAAAGACTTAGAACAGATATTTTACCAACTATTCTTAAATATTTACTATTTTAGCTATTATAAAAGCGTAGGTAGTGTCAACATTTAGTTAGAACTTAATGTACGAAGATGCCTTTTAGACAATCCTAAAGTAAAAACAAATGAAAACGGAGAAAATGTTGTCATGGCGAAATGTCAAACTCTTGTATTCGTGTAGTAACGGTGTTCAAATTGATTCAAAATGAATTTTTCTAAAGAAGAATTGATATATATTTATATATATATATATATTTTTATAAGTATATATATGCGCAACGGTTTAGCAATGCCGAACGTCATCCTCATGAGGTATCATTTGTCAGACTCAAAGAACGATTTGAAAGAACTGGATGTGTCGATTACGAACAAAAATTGGAAAGGCAGAAAAGAGCCGCAAATGAAGAAACTGAATATCTTGTTATGCAAACTTTAATTGAAAATCCTCATATTTCATGTAGGCAGTTAGAAAAGGAGAGAGGTGTTGCTAAATCTACGGCAAATAGAATAATCAGAAAACATAAATTTCACCCATACCATATTCAACTGGTACAATCTGGATCAAGACTTGAATTTTGTACTTGGGCATTAGCAAAAAAATAGAGAAGAACCTGATTTTTTCAATAACATTTTATTTACTGACGAACCGACATTTCATAAAAATGGATACGTCAACCGACATAATTTCCACTATTATAGTTCTGAAAACCCCAGATTCATTATCCCCTTGGATCACCAGCATAGATGATCTCTTAATGTATGGGCTGCTATAATCGGTAACCGTATCATTGGACTTTATTTTTTCGAAAATAGAGTTAATGGAGACACTTTCCTAAATTTACTACAAAACAGTTTGCAGGAGTGGATTGACGAATTACCTTTGAATCTAGTGAGGCGGATGTGGTTCCAACTAGATGGCGCTCCGACACATTTTAGCAGGCAGGTGAGGCAATTTTTAGACGCGAATTATGAAAATAAATGGATTGGTAGGGGAGGTCCAGTATCATGGCCGGCAAGGTCTCCGGACCTCACAAAACTAGATTTTTTCTTGTGGGGTTTTGTTAAAGAGCAAGTTTACCAAACGCCACTCACTACCATAGAGAATATGAAAATGAGAATTAGAAATGCATGTACAGGGTGTTCCAGCGAGGACTGAACAGGGACCTATTTTCGACCTTCCTTGTATTTTGGAAAAATTCAAAATAGCCAATCGATGTATTTTTTCTTGTAGAATCCAAAAATGTCATCGAAAAAATATTTAAACCAGAAACAAAAGAGTTACGCTATGCATCAGGTGTTTTTTAAATGGAATGTATCGTTTTTTATACGATTTTTGGAAAGAGTGATTTTTTTTATGTCCGTTCTGATTAAAAGATTTGATTTTGCGATAGCTGTTTATATTACATTTTAATGTTTCACAAACTAAAATTTTAGCTTGACCTGTTTAAAATATACGATAGGTTGGTATAGGTGATCAAGGTAAAATGACGTTTGAATGCTTTGTCAATAAAAATTGACATTATTTTAATTATTGTCGAAGTCTTCACCTAAACAATATATATTTGACTCTGATCGAAATGAAATACTCTTTGGACGAGAGACTACAGATTGTTATGCTATTTTACAAGTGCCAAGAAAATGCAAGAGAAGCAAGAAGAAGATTTATTGCAAATTTTCATAGAAATATATCCATCAATACAATTCTAAGGATAAAAAACCTATTTGAGGAAAATAAAACTTTACATGATAGAAAAAGAAATTTAATAAAAAATAATTATTAAATAATAAAATAAAACTACTAATAACATAAGTTTTCAATGTGACCGCCGTTTTTCTCGAAACAACATCGATAACCCCTTTGTAGCCTTTCTAAACTTGCTGTTACAATATGATTTTCCTGGTTAAGGCGGTTTATTTCATCGACAATTTTTCCCATGATCTCTTGAATATTTTCGTTTCGTTGTCTGTATACGACGTTCTTCAAATGGCCCCAAAGAAATGTATCCAAAACTGAGAGGTCGGGGCTATTGGGCGGCCAAGCATATGTTCCATTTCGCCCTATCCATTCGTTATGGCGCCGATTTAAAAATTGAACCACATCATGCACGGCATGAGGAGGCGCCCCATCATGTTGCCAAATTAAATTCTGATATTCTGCCAATGGTAAGTCTTCCAAAAAATTTTCAATTTCGTTTTCTAAAAACTCATAATATCTGTGCCCATTTAAAGTCCCGTTAAAAAATATTGGTCCCAAAATTTTATTGTTTTTTATCCCACACCAAACATGAATAGAATTCCTCCCTTGAAATTTAATAGTCTGGAACTTTTTTGGATTTTCAACGGCCCAGTGGTGACTATTATGTCTGTTGAATACTCCCGATGTTGTGAAAGTAGCTTCGTCGGTCCACACAATATTTTTGAATAAATCATGGTCTTCGTTTTCTTGCCGAATTACCATTTGAGAAACAAATTGGAAGCGAAGTTCTTTTTGTGCCGGTGTTAGGTGCTGAAGTGGAAGGATACGAAAAGGCCTAAATTTATGAATTTTCAGAGTCCTGTGAACAGTCCCTCGGGTAACTCTTCTGCGCCTTACACCGCCACCGCACTGAACTTCTCGAACTGCATCCAAAATAGATTTGGTTGGATTAACTTGAAAATAATTTATAATGGCCTGGTCTCGATTTCTTCTTCTTTGTATATTTCTTTTTCTATCATGTAAAGTTTTATTTTCCTCAAATAGGTTTTTTATCCTTAGAATTGTATTGATGGATATATTTCTATGAAAATTTGCAATAAATCTTCTTCTTGCTTCTCGTGCATTTTCTTGGCACTTGTAAAATAGCATAACAATCTGTAGTCTCTCGTCCAAAGAGTATTTCATTTCGATCAGAGTCAAATATATATTTTTTAGGTGAAGACTTCGACAATAATTAAAATAATGTCAATTTTTATTGACAAAGCATTCAAACGTCATTTTACCTTGATCACCTATACCAACCTATCGTATAATTTAAACAGGTGAAGCTAAAATTTTAGTTTGTAAAACATTAAAATGTAATATAAACAGCTATCGCAAAATCAAATCTTTTAATCAGAACGGACATAAAAAAAATCACTCTTTCCAAAAATCGTATAAAAAACGATACATTCCATTTAAAAAACACCTGATGCATAGCGTAACTCTTTTGTTTCTGGTTCAAATATTTTTTCGATGACATTTTTGGATTCTACAAGAAAAAATACATCGATTGACTATTTTGAATTTTTCCAAAATACAAGGAAAGTCGAAAATAGGTCCCTGTTCAGTCCTCGCTGGAACACCCTGTACAAATATCAATGCCGCGATGCTGAATAGAGTTAACAATTCCTTTGTGAATCGGCTACAAGTGTGTTTTGAAAGAAATGGCAGTCATATTGAACATTTAATCAAGTGATTGTAGGACTTCTTTTTCTGTTGTGTCTCTTTAATTAAAATATTTATTTGCCTTTTTACATAAAGAAAAATAGTAGACTAAATTTTTAATTTTGCATTTTTCACTGTGTATTAATGTACGGGGTGATTCACCGAGATTTGCCACCCCCCTTAATTCCATTATTTTTAATAACAGAGAAAAAGTTGAAATACAAAAATGTATATTATTACATTTTTGGATTCCTCGGAAAATTCTATAAATTCGATAATAAAAGCAAATTCTAAGGCGATTACCATTGAAAACCAAATCATAAATACAAAAATGTCAAAATCTCGCAAACTATGACAAATAGGTTTAGGACATATTTATAACGAAAAATAAGGTTTTGGGTCACGAATAGTCTAAAATATTAAAATACTATACATTCCATTTAAAAAAATGAAGATATGATGTTTTTAATTTTTTTAATTCCTCCTACTTGTCTAGGAACCCCTGTACAACGCCGACAAATTTTGTTCACGTTGAAAGTCAACCCATACTTTTGTTAATGTTCCTGCCAAAAATCATAATCTTATATCAAAAAGCCAACGGCCCATGTCGTTTGAACAAAGGCACTGCAATTCATAATTTTTTACAAAATGGCGGATATTAGAAAAACTATCAGATTTAGACATAGGACATGTTATACAAAAAATGTGTAGAATCACGAGCAAAATCTAAATATGCAAGAATATACAGGGTATCCCGTAAGAAAAAACAAAACTTTGCTTCGCTACAGATTTTTGAGACACCCTGTATAAATGAAAATAATTTTAGGTTATGTAGCCCGTATTGTTCTACAACTTTTTTATATCGCTATCCGTTATCAAGACATCAACCGAGAACACACTGTTGGGCCACCCTGTATATAGTACATAAAGAGGAGAGTTTCCGCAGATTTTTCACTTTCAGTTTTCACCGGAAATGACTCCAGTTTCGATTTTTTAAGTGGAACACTCTGTATATTTTTACATTTTTGGATTCCTGAGATAATTCTGAATCAGAATGTGACACCTTAGAAACTTTTTACGGGTACTTGATTTTTTATAGCCATTTTTCAAATTGCTTCTGGGTGGCCATGACCGGACGCAAATTAATCCAAGAACTTGAAATGATGACAGAATAATATAATCGCTCAGTTTTAGTGATTAGTCTGATAGCTCGGAACAAGAGAATTTGATAAAATCAAATTTTTGTATCTAACTAGCTTTTTTCAAAAGAGCATTTTTTTGCGAATCTAACGTAATATATATATATATATATATATATATATATATATATATATATATATATATATATATATATATATATATATATATATATATATATATATATATATATATATATATATATATATATATATATATATATATATATATATATATATATATATATATATATATATATATATATATATATATATATATATATATATATACTGACGTGCAAAAATGTAAATATTTAGATACATTTTGAAGGGTTATATCTTTTGAACGTCTTACCGCAATTTGTTGCGCATTACATCTCTATTTTTAAAGGAGATACAATGTTTAACGTGAAACATTGTATTTTTACGATATTATCCATACAGACTCACAAATCTTCATAAGGATCTTGTAGCCTTGGAATAAAAATTGTCAGTAGGCCATTTGTATTGTGTTAGCTTGTTATCAAATGTCATTCAGAGGTCAGCTACGGAGTTCAATAAAATATAGGTCTCTCAAATGAAACAATGTCTTTCACAAAAATTTAACGTGTTTTTTAAGAATAAATAAATAAAGATTAATTACAAATCTCAGCTTTGCATTAAAAATAAATAACTAATACCTAGTATTGCCACTTCTAGCTCTAATTACTGATTCTACATGCCTTGGTATACTTCATTAATCGTGCAATACCCTCTTGTAGAATATTATTCCACTCTTCTACAAGCGTGATCCCAAGTTCTTCTAAATTCTGGGGCACACGATGTCGTTTTCTTAAGCATTGCCCCAGTTGCTTCCCTAAATGTTCTATTGGGTTTAAGTCGGGGCTTCTCACAGGCCATGGTAAAACGTACCATTCTTATCCAAAAAAATGACATTTAAATATATATTAAAAATTGCTCCGCTACAGGATATAGCCCCGACAATGAGCCACTCTGAAGATGAATATTTTCGAAATATTTAAAGACTAGATTATGAAATTTCAATATTTTGGCGACTTTTGAGTCAAATCCTGAAGTCAAAACTATCAATGCTAAGAAGGGGCGACCCGAATGAGAGGGGGAGTAGGAAAAGTTGCCCCATTGCGTAGATTTTTTTAGTTTACAATTCCAAATTATAAATGCTTAAGGTTTTCTAAAAAAAACTGGTACTCGTTTAGAATACACCGTTTTCGAGAAAAATTGATTTTAAAATGGTTTTACATTTTCTAAAGAACCCTAAATATTTATAAACTGGATATGTAGACTGAAAAAGTTAACACCGAAAAAGAAAGCCGAATTTTCCCTCTCCCCCTCCCATTCCAGACGCCACTGATTTAGTATTGATATTTTTGAGTTTAGGATTCAGCATATAAAAATTTTCAAAATTCCCAAATTCATTCAGTCATTAAACGTTTCAAATATATTTTGGAAAGAGGTTCATTGTCGGGGCTGTAACCCCCTAAATGATGTTAGATATATATTTACATGTACATACAGATTACTCTCTAAAAATATTAACACTTAATTTCGGGCCACCTTGTACAACTTGAGACGATTCGTCATATTTTCCATCTCGATATAAAATATTTCCCCACTTTTAATCACTTATCCTTGATTTATTGTAAACGGGAAATAAAATGTCCCCGGTAAATTTCCACTTAGTTTACAAATCGTACCCTAATTTAGAAAAATAATTTCACCTCATATTTCACGGGTAATTAATTTTATTCCATTTATTCAAAGTGATATTAAATTTGATCTCGCAGTAAAAATATTATAAATCAGTTTTTAAAATGGCGTAAATTTTTTCGGTACGTGTGGCGGGATTAATTCGTGAGTTAATAAATGTGATAGATATGATTGTAATATGTTACATTTATTTTACATCTATTTTTTAATCATAAAATTAAAATGTGTATTCATTGACGTATCAAAAGGGTACAAGAAAGTATCACGGAAAAAGGTATCATTCGAACAAAAAAAAATCTAAACTTCACTATTTTAGTATTTACCTTTTTCCTTTTGTTTGTTTCTCTATTGGATAATTTTGTCCTAAATAAAGGCAAATCGCATATTACCTATATTTTTGCAGAATAAGTCATTCTGCAACAAAAACCCATAATTTTAATTTTGGCTTGTTAATATTTAATTCAGTATCTGGGGGTCAAACCCCAAGAAAACTACAAAGCAGGTCATTTTTAAAGCTCTTTGAGAACTGTTGTGAACTAGCGGAAGTTCACATTGCTAAACCATCCGCAAGTAAACACTAAATTGCATAAAAGATGAAAATTTTGTTTTTTTGCCAAAATATTGCAGATTATGTGAATAGAAAAAAATGAAGGCAAGGATATCTTTAACCAGAATAATCCTCGTAATCTTTTTTTCGTAAATATCATGGTTTCTGCGATTAATCAATCAAAAAATCTAAGTAATCTGTTTCCCCACTGGCATCATAGAAAAATCTGGAAACTGCGAACGCGTAAGCGTACTGAAAATGCAATAACTGCCTATCTCTAAAACGTTAACTTAAAGTCGATACATTTCCTTTTACCGGAAATTCCTTTATTACGAGTCCTTACTTTCTTAGGAATAATGAAGTGTGCTTTGTTCCACCATATTTGATTCCAATATTTTACCAGTCTCTACCTATGCCACACTTGATTCCAGGTATAAATTAAAATAAATAATGAGTATTTTTGTAGTTTTTACATTTATACACACTTTTTTTATGATCAATAATATTCTCTACGATAGTTTGGTCTGGAATAAATTGATCTCTATGAAGCCATTCTTTTACTTGGTAATGGCTCTGTGTTGCTCTACTGTCCCAAAGGCAGTATGTTTACTCTGAAGCCTTAGTAACAATCCTAGGGCACTTAGGTCACCACTTATCTGCCCCTTATACGTGTCATAGATTATTGTATTTAGAATGAGTGACATACTTTCTTTTGTTTTGTTTATGTCAACTGCATGCACAAAGGGAATAGAGAATCTTTTGTTGCCAATATGGAGCAGAACTGCTTTTTAACTTAATTTAAAATAATCTATATATAAGCCTCATTCGTCTGGGTTAAGTGCAAAGTCTAATTTGTCTATAACACTATTTGAAGAATACCTTGGCCTGCTAAATCACCAGACTGTAATCCAATCGAGCACCTGTGGGTTTACTTAAAACGGCGCATACGAATGGAGTGCTATTCCTAAGATTTATTTAGAAGATTAATAGACTATGCGGTGCCAGAAAACTATCTGGTCATTTCTTGACACAATTGCCTCATCTTTAGTTGTTTCGTAAAACTTTTTACGACCAAGAACCGCACAAAAACTGATATTTCTGTTCTTCTCTATTTTGTACAGATGTGTCGTCATGTGCTCCCAAGTAGGTAGCATCTAAAGCGATTTAGTGCACCATAGTACCTACAGATGACGCCATTGGTTGTCTATTTCCTTCATAGACTTTTAAAGTTGTACGACATGACACCTTGTTTGTTTCAGTATTGGCGTATATCGGTTTTAATACTGATACCTTCAAGGAAACTGCCTGATGAGCCTTGCCGCGGCAGATACCACGGTAGCAAAAAATCCTTGGTTCTGAAACAAATAGAGCATCATATTTTGGTCGTTTCTTGACACAATGGTGAAGGAGAAATTTCCTCAGTTTTAGTTCTTTCTTACAAATTTTTACGATCAAAAACTTCACAGAAATTGATATTTCTTTTCTCTTATATATATATATATATATATATATATATATATATATATATATGTGTTTTCATTCTGGGTGTACATCCGTTCACTACTGTCGTTCTGAAAAGAACAGTTTTGCTGCCGTTTCGCCAAAATCACATTTGGCATTTTCGAAGCTCTCTTTCTTGCGTCCGAATAGAGACTGAAGTGTTGGTGACTGCGACGCTTCCTTTTATACCTCCACTCGGGGCCGAAGGTTATATCTGCGCAGGCGTTGGTCGTTATTTATGTTTTCCGGATGGTGCTGTTGTTGTTGCGCTAATTGCGCTTGAGTTTTTGCGATTTTAGATTTGTTGATTATTGTCTTCCATATTGTTGGTAGTTTTAATGATTCGTCCCTTTTATTCAAATCACCTTGTTTTTCAATTTCTATGGCTTCTCGGATTATTCTGGTCTTATAATGTTCTATACTGGCAATCTCCCTACACCCATCGAAATTTATTTTATGGCCGGTTTCCTGATGATGTAGGAATAAAGCTGAGGTTGTTTGTTTATTTCTGATGCTGAGTTTATGCTCTTCCACTCTTGCTGATATTCGCCTGTTAGTTTGCCCTACGTACTGTTCTTTTCAGAACGACAGTAGTGAACGGATGTACACCCGGAATGAAAACACATTGTATTTTTCCATCCGTGAAGGAGTAAAAATCAACATATATATATATATATATATATATATATATATATATATATATATATATATATATATATATATATAAATATATATATATATATATATATATATATATATATATATATATACATTAAGGACCCGAAAAGCTATTACTGAAAGCATGCGTGTTCCCATGACGCCTAAATGGGAAAATAGCCAAGCAAAAACAAAAACCTCTCCAATATTTTTACGGTTCGTGTATTATTGGCAAAGAGCAATCTCATGGAAAAGTTTTAAAATTCTAGTGTACAAATTTAAAGTTTTCGAAAGCATCAAAACTTAGAGGAACATTCTTCATAAATCTTCTGATGTCATGTCATTTTAACTTTATACAGAGCAATATTACAAGATTCCCTTTTGTTTCCTTAAATATGTTCGATATCTCAAAAGCGTCATTTTATATCGGCAAAATATATCACCTTCTTTAAGTGTTCCTTCTAGGAAATAAGTTATTCTAAAAAAAGCCTTGCGGTCGCAACATAGGTGTATACCGGGTGACAATGAAACTACTACCCAAGGGGCCATTTGAAAACGGCTAGAGATAAAAATATGCAATTTGGTGTGTTGATAAGGTTGAATATTGAGAACATTTGTATCATAAAAACAATTGAATATCGTTTCTGGTTTCTCCGGAAATGACCACGAATTCGTTATTTTAAATGGAACACCCTGTATATTTTATGTTAACTTAACAATTCTGAACAACTTTTGTATAATATAACATTTGTCTAAAATGTATAGCTTTCTAAATAAAGCCACTTAAAAACGTGCCATAATTCATACTTAATTGTATTTTATGGAAAAACAGAGTAGGCCAGGATAAAAAAAATCTCGATTATTTACCTTTTATTTAAGCCTTCATCCAACAAAATGTCAAAAAAGAAAATGTTCCGAGTTTAAAAAAAAATGTGTATTTCGCAAACCGATTTTTCAAGTTTTGATCAGACCTTGTATATGTCTAATTTGAATTTGAATACCTACTTTTAGTACTAATGGACCTATTTTATAAACAAAAATTAATTGTTTACAAACTGATGGCCCACAACTCAGTAGAGAACTTATGAAATATGGTCCGCAAAATTGTGTTGACACTCCTTCAATGATTTATGAAACGTTTTAATTTAAATTTTATAAAAAAAAATGTGTCAATGTACTCAAAATAAATGAGTTAATAACTTGGAGCGACAGCTGTTTTCTCAGAAGAGGAACTTAATTGCAATTGATGTCTTAATAGACATCCAGCCACTGATATGGTGACAATGATCTATTCTCTACCTGGGACACTAAAAGTTAAATAAATTTGGGCTATTGCATTTTTTATGAGACTTCATAGAAAAAAAAAACATTTTGTCATTAATATGAAGTCAATTCTATTTTAAAATTTGTTTGTTAAATTGCAAAAAATACTTCTCATACATAACAAAATTACATACACAAATGGAAGGGAGTTACGCTTTGTGGTAAAAGGAAAACAATCTATAACGCAAGATAAGTTAAACGATCAAAATAAATAATTACACAAAAAATGTCACTAAAGCCAGACGATGCAACGTTCAGAATTGTAATATTTCTAACTGATAGGAAAATTCAAATAAAATTTGATTTGAAATGAATGCCACTTAACAAATAGAAAATTTTTCTTATATTAATGTTTTCATTATTTGCACTTAATAAAAATATTTTTCTACTTCTTGTATTCAAAATACAAGAGTTCTAACCACACTACACCACAACTTGTTACGTTCTGGACGCGCGTTTCGCTAACCAAGTTATGATACATCATCTGCTGATGATGCTAACTTCGTTAGCGAAACGCGCGTCCAGAACGTAACAAGTTGTGGTGTAGTGTGGTTAGAACTCTTGTATTTTGATCTATCTTCCATCACAGGTTCCAGTGTTAGGACATACTTCTTGTAACAGATTGTGTCAAAGGCAGAATATTGTTCAGGTTTCCAAAGGAACTTATTTGATTGGCCAAAGCTCTCCCTAAAATTTTGGAAAGGGTAGGCAATATACTAATTGAGCGATTGCGGGACAAATCATAAGGATTAGTTTTTTTAGGCACACGAACCACAATGGCAGATTTCCATTTCTTAGGAAATTGACCTTGACGAAGACACTGGTATATTAATATTTTCATCTACATAGAAGTGATCAATGATTATTGGAACAGACACATCTCTTGTTGGATCTTGAATTATTTATTTTAAACCAAAAGATAATAATACATTTTTAATTTTGGTGACGAAAGCGATATAGATGTCGAAAATATGGTTCAAGTCCGCCAAAAAGGCGCAGGAACTGAACAGTTACATAGTATCGAAGAAGATGAAGATGAGGACAATTCCAAGGCAAATCACAGTTTTTTACAGGACAGTTCAATAGTATTATAAAATTGTCAGGTGTATATAAGCACTGCAAAAACTGCTCCTACATTTTTATCTTAGAACCGATAATATTTTAGAAATTATTGCTTAATAAAGAGACGCTAGACTGATAGGTCTAATACAGATATAAGCTTTTATCGGACTTTTATTTCTAGCATGTCTGGACAAGCAATAAAGAAACTTCAGAAGATCTTTGGGGTAGTGAGGGCGATGGCGTAGAAAATATTCGCTTGGTGATAAGTCTCAAAAAGATTTAATTTAATTTTGCGTTTTTTGAGATCTGACGCACGTAAAAACTTGATAAACTGGCAGCTGTACTTAAAGTCTTTGACTCGGTCGTAAAAATCTGCGTTAAACATTATACCCTAAGGGAAAACATTGTAATAGATGAGAAGGTAGAAGGACTTAGGGTAAGGTGTGATATTAGGCAATATATTCCTAGTAAGTCAATAAATATTGGATCAAAATAAATATATGACTTCGTTGTTGCTTGAGATTTTTGACTTCGTAATTTAGGAAATTATGCTGTATTACATTCGGGGGTCTACATTCTACCAGCAGTAAATGTTCTAGGATTTTCGGAACCGATTTTTGGCTTAGGAAAAAAATATAGCTGCTGACAATTGGTTCATTATTAATATTAATAACGTTTAGAGCCTGAGGAAAATGTAACCATACAACGAAACGTTGCTTATATAATAAAAGAGTTATATCGAGCGCATTCGTCTGTTTTTACCGCTATACCTTTAACCAATCACTAACTATATATACTAATACAGTATTAAAATATTTTGTAAATGAACAAATTAAACAAATTACTTATACTTAAACAATAAAAATAATAATTATAATGGCAAAAACTGTTTTATATGTCATCCACTTTGGGCCATGCAAGTGGTAACAGAAAGCTACACACACACACACAACCAAAAAGGTATACTGTCCAGCAAGGCCGGCCGACTTATAAAACAAATTGCAAATGATATTTTAAAATACTCACTTCACATTTCGTCACCATATTTAGACATGTAACATGGAGTGAAAATTACTAATATAATATATTAACCATCATTAGTCATGACTAATGTCAATAACTTACAAATTAATTTAAAAATAAGTAGTATCACTTTATAATAATTACAATTAATACCTGAAAAATAGTAGTATTGAATTGGGAAAAATTCCGAGGATACGGCCACATCGAGACGGGCCGGTGTTGGGTGATATAAGCTACGACGAACGTTATAGCATGGGGATGCATACGAACGTACAACGTACCGCATGAATTAGTAGCTGGCCGAGCCACCATCTATAATAAATATATTAGAATATCTGTGGACGGTGGCCCACGAAACGCTGTTAATGGCGTTTTTGTACGTTATTCAAGCAACGGTAATAGGAATGCTATGTGGCCCAGAAATAATACACTACATTTTGGTTTTGTGCGTTTTTAGGATGTTTGCAAAATTATTTTTGAAAAATATTTAGCTACTTTTTTAAAAAGAGAATTTTCCCTGTATATTTTCTGGTACGGCACGGCCGACCCTGCCGCCCCTGAGGAGTCGTCACCAATGTCTCATTTAAAATAACAAAATTGGCAGCTGCTCACGAAAAAAGACGTGCCTCTATGTATAAAAATAAAATAAATTAAACATTCGAATTACTCCAATCAACTTTTGTATCCAGCTTTTCGCACCATCTCGTATACTTTCTGGAATAAGGTAGTGTCCCAGGATAAACGGCCCACCTTGTACAAAGTACAATTATAAGAAGCTATTAGTTATAATTAAGACAAATCTGTTTCCTCCAACGTTGTGTTATTTTTATATTATGTTTACCTCCAAGCTATTTACTTGGGAACAGAAAACATAATATTATTTTTAAAATAAATGGTCACTTGCCATTGGTTTTCTAGGACACAAAGATTGTATGTTTTATGTTTTGTGTATTTTATTTATGAACTATTTTTAAATCGCGAAAAGCACGAGATATTTCTGTTAGTATATATAATGGAAAATAATATTTGTGCAAACTGAGAGCGCTGCTTAGGGCTGGAGAATATAAGGATAAATATTTTCAAGTCATTTTCATTTTGGAATTTATTGCCCGAATAAATGCATTTTCTGCACATATATGACGAACGGGTATGTGTGATCTGTTGTTTCCCTCGACCAAACCTAATTACAAATTCCTTTTAATTATTATTGATTTGTTTCTCTAATTACCCTGACCAACATAATACCTAAAATATTCTATAAGTTTCTTATGTACAGGGTGGCCATTTTATGGTGACGAGTACCTTATCTGGAAAACCATAATAGTTACGACAAAAAGTTTGGATTCAATTAAATTTTTATTTTATTTCACTTTTGCTTATACAGGGTGTTTCGTTTTGACGTGAGACATGTCAACTTTCTTAATTTAAATGGGATACCCTATATATTATTACATATTTCGATTCTACTGTTAATTTGCGAAAGTTTTTATAATAACATCTATGTTTGAATTCTTTATCGTTTTTGAGTAAATTGAGTTTTTAGATTTTTTTTCAAAAAACATTTAAAAAAAATGTTTATGTTGTATAAAACTTTAATGGAACTGACTAATATCCTAAACATACATTACTAAGAGTTTAATTCGACGAGTTTCCATGCTGGTCTTACCAATTAATATACAGGGTGTTAACAATAGAGAGCAAAACAAACAGAACTTTAAATGTAAAAATCTCTTGTTTTTCAAATAGAACACCTTGTATATTTTTATTTCATCTGATTTAGCCTTCGATTACCTATCATTACTCATATATATGTCCTATACCTAAAATGAACAGTTTTGTTTTTATTAGCCGTTTTCTGATTTGACTATTTTTTTTAATATAAATAAACAGATGAAGTAAGCAAAAGTAAAATTCTCGTAAACTAAGCCTTATTCTCATTTCCTTAATACAGATAGCGACTATAAATAATGTTAGAAAATACAAATAAAAGTGAAATATTATGTAATTTATGTTCTTATTATTTAATGTTTACGAAAATAAGGGAGAGACAAAAAAAATATCTTCTGCCACACGGTATAACTAATAACTAACTGAGTATTGAACATCATTAAAACAGATTATAAAAAATTTTCAATATGACCACCGTCCATTGCTATACATGAAGTGTAAATAGCCTCCATTTTTCGAATAGCGTTCCTTACCGAATTAGATGCATTAAAATTATTGATCTCTTCCATGATTTTTATTTTTAACTCATTTCTATTATTACGTCTATTTTTATAAACTTTATTTTTTAGTGCACCCCACAAAAAGAAGTGTAAAGGGCTTAAATCAGGGATTCGTGGTGGCCAGGATATTAAACCATGTCTTCCTATCCACAATTGAAAATGTTGATTAAGGAAATTTACTACCGGTGCAACCGTGTGGTAAGGGGCGCTATCCTGCTGAAAATGATATTTGCTGGCAAGTCATTGATAAGGGGATTTTATTCCTAAGCAGCTCCAAGTATCTTTCGCCATTTAACGACCTGTTAAAAAATATTGGTCCGATAATACGGTCGCAAATAATTCCGCACCACACATTTACGGTTTAACGGCCTTGTTTTCTAATTGCTTTAGATGTTTATTAGTTTGAGACCAGTAATGAATGTTTTTCCGATTAATAATACCCGCCGTATTAAATGAAGCCTCATCAGTCCAAAGCACTTTTAAAAAAAACACATTTTCGAACTGCCGGTCCATAATATCACAACAAAAAGTCAATCTTTCATTAAAGTCTAATTGTGATAATAATTGAGTTGGAAGAAATTTATAAGGATGATAAACATTCACCTGCAGTGTTTTTTGAATACCTCCTCTACTGACATCAGCAATGTCTCTGTCAGCATCTCTTTGGGATCTTTCATCATCTTCCTCGAAATAAAGTAAAATCTCCAGTTGTTTTTCCTCAGTGAGGACAAAATTGGGACGATTTTTCTTAGAGTTTTTAAGGACCCCATTTTCCAAATCACGCACAATTCGAAAAAATATAGTCCTGGAGGGAACTCGATTATTAGGATATTCCCTCGAATATTCTCTAAGGGCTAACCCTGGACTTATTATTTTTTATGAAACATTTGTATAATTTCAAACGTTTATCTAAACTATATAAAGCCATTTTTTAACAAATTTCGCAGCAAAAATTTGACAAAAACGACAAACAGAGCAAATGTCAACAATCGCATTAGGTTATTTCCTAAGCCTATCTTGATTTTTTTAGTGTCTGATCTCATTTACTGGCAAAATTCCGGGATAAATCAGAAAACGGCTAATAAAATCGAAACTGTTCATTTTAGGTATAGGACATATATATATAAGTAATAATAGTAATGATAGGTAATTGAACGCTGAATTAGATGAAATAAAAATATACAGGGTGTTCCATTTGAAAAACAGGAGATTTTTACATAAATAAAGGGTGGGGGAAAGGGCAAATGTTTGATTTTTAAAACGGACATAACTTAAGTAATAATTCACATATATTGACGATTTTGGCCTTGTTGAAAAGGGCATTTATTAGGCTTTCAAATGACGAATGAATTATATTATTTTGAGTTTCGTTCTGATTGCCAGATGGCGCTTTCTGGCAATTTTTTAAAGTTAAGTTGTTTTCTTAAAAATTTTCAAATGGATTGATATATTTATTATAGGCCAGTGTTACGGAGCACAAAAAAAAACAAGAAGATACCACACACTGCAACTTGATATATCTTGGAGATAAAGCAAAAGAAAATATTACTTGACACTTTTATAAGAAACTCAAGCGTTTCAAAACGAATTTTTACGTGGTATCTAATTATCAATTTTTAACACTAATCTTATTCTTATACTACAAATATTTTAAGTATCCTTCAACTTTTTTAATTCATTTTTAACTTATTTACTATTCAATTATGCGACGTGCTAAAAGAGTAGTAAGTTTTGGCAAACATTAAGTTCGAGTGTCAAAATAAAACACACATCATAAAATGAGAGACGCCACTAAAATCAACCCGATCCTCGGCTTTCTTCATTGGATATCGGGTGTCGTTGCCGTTTGAATTTCTAACGCGGGGAAGCGCTGTAATCGAATGATAGCTCTGTCATTTTCAAATGATTTGACTGACACTTTGAGGTTATGTCATATACGAAGAAAGTAAAGAGGTTGTTATTTTGCTATGGAACTGCTAATTCTATGTCCGAAATTAAAAACAACGCATTTTATTATTTAAAGTGTTCGTGTACCCATGGTTATTAGAGCAAACTACACTCACACTCGAACAAAACGTGCCCACCTGAAACTGAGTTTTCTATAGAGTTTCTAGAAAGTAGAGACGTTGTATGAACGGGAGCTTCGTTCATACAACGGTAAAAACTTTTATAAACATAAACCGAATCGCTAATATATCAAAAAGCCACACGTAATATTATGACCTTTGTGAAGAATTATACAGGTAATACATTTATTTGTGACATACTAGACTCATCTAGAACAAAAGTCATACATATGCAGAGCTGCTGGACCTTAAGATAAGACCAAAGGCAATAACGCTTATCAAAAAGAGAGAAGACAGTGACAGTGAAAATTGGGGCCATTACCATATATGTTGCAGACTTATGAAGAAACACAACATAGCCAATGGAATAAAGAATCTATATTAATATCTATTCCAATGTGTTTCCTTATTATTTTTAATGATTTATAATTTCATATATAATAATTATACTTGTGATATAAAATTCTTGGTCATTTTCTTTTTGAGAATTTTCTGAGAACATTATATTGTAATTTAGTCTTCCCATAAAATGTGTTTACATCAAATTATTTCCATACATTACATTTTTGATTTAAAGTTGTTTTCTTTTTATTAATTTTAAGTTACAATAGTGACTTTTTCTCAATGGTTGGTAAATGTACAACATATCCCAAAAAGTTTTACCCATATAAGATTTTTTTTTATTGATAGAGAAAATGTTATTTCTGATAAAAGTTGGAACATAAAGAAAAAATAAGTTTGATAATATTAAATCTGTCAGACATACAAGTTTTTTAAAACTGGAATTTCTGTGATGGAAATTTCTTAAAAGCCCAAATATAGTTCTTTTAATTTATTTATAGTTAAGAAGATATTAAGGCTCAATTTCCATTTTTGGGTCACTATAAATGATATAAAAAAAAACTGTACTTAGCTTTTTATTATGAAAATTTTATACCCTATAATTCTGGTAACATAACAGTTTCAAAAAATGTTTTCAAAACCAAATATTTTTTATTTTTTAAGGGTCTTGTATATCCAGCTGACTTATATTCTTATTTGATAATTTTTATAGTATCTACAGATTACAAAAATAAAACACATTAAAAAAAAAAGACATTTTGATCGTTTTAAAATAGTAATTCTGATAATATCCAAAGTTTCGATTACAACTCTTAAGAAGAAATTTCAAGAAACTTACAAGTGCATATTTTTCTTGAAATACAAAATAGTTGAAATTTATTATGAGATTTAATATTAGAATTTGAAATTAAACATAAAACTTAAGATACAGAACAGAAGATAATTACAAAACTAATATACAACATAAACAATCATACATATTTAAAAAACTACATAACAATTGTAAACTAAATAAATTAAACATTTTAAATTATTTATAATATCACTGTTTTCTTTGTGAAGGAAAGAAATCTTGTTTCTCCATTTTTCTTTTGCCCATCTTTGGTTTACTTTACTTGCTCGATCGTTGCACCAAATTGCTTCATACACCTTAAAATTATAATAATTAATTAGTATTAACGCACTACTTTGTTTAATTATGCAACATACTTATCATAAGTATCATCATCCAAAGATCTTAAAAAGTTTGATAGCGTCTCAATTTCGATCTCCCTCTGTTTTTTTTTGTCAACTGGTACCCCAAGGTTACACTCGTTTTTTTCCTTCATAAATTTCTCAATTTCATCATTATGGTGATTCTTAACAGTCAATGGCTCTTGTTCGGCAAGCATTTCAGCAACTTCACCTAAAACAGAATCGCTTCCCTGCCCTTGCTGACACAAACATACTAAATTTATGTGTTTACACAAGGTAGTCTTTATAATATATTGTGAACAATCACACATATAGCGGTGAATGCAAATCTTGCATACTCTACAGTATAAAGTTTTGCATTCTAGCTCACATAATTCATTATAAGAAACATTGTAATACTCATCCTGTTGAAGACATTACCTGATATTCCGCAAATCCATTGTTTCTGCCATTTTGAGTGCTTTTACAATGATTTTATCGTTGTAACTGTCTAAAAGAGGGCGCTAACCATTTCTCATATTCTTCTTTGCTAAAAAAATTAACCATTAATACTTCAACTTTTATCTTGTGACTTTGTCCCAGATGAATTTGAAGCATGTTGTATGTCCCACAGGCAAATTCATTGTCTGTACATAAAAGGCATATAACGTGTGCCTTTCTGCTACATTGGACATCCTGTTCCTGGTTATGAATGTTTTTAATGTGTTTGTTTTTTGCTGAAACACTGGGAAATTCAGTCACATATTGGGCAGGTTTTATTTGAGCGTGTAGTTTGCACTTCCAAGATGAGAATAGTCCCACCAGAGACTATTGACACAAAACTAAGGGCTGTGTTCAAATAAAACACTTCAATAACAAACTGAAATCCTAAACTTTCCTTGAAAAAGAAAGGCAAAAAATTCGCAGTAAAAAAGCGCGAAATTGAAAAAATCGCTTTTTGACAGCTTTCATATTAAAATCGCTCGCGCTGAAATTTCAAACGGCCAATGCCAACGGTTAAACGAAGAAAGCCGAGGATCGGGTTGATTTTAGTGGCGTCTCAAAATGAGTTGTCAAATTATTATTAAGTTTAGTGTTTGTAGTAAGTGTGTATTACGAAGGCTATTTCTAACGAAGAAGGGTATGATATACCTGCAGTTTACTTTGAATGCTTTCAAAATGCTATCATTACAGCAAGCATATATGCTACTAGATACCACGGTAGACGTAGATGTGAGCAAAGAGTTTTTACACGATTAGCAAGACGTCTTCGTGCTACTTGTAGTTTAACGCCATTCTTACAAAAAAAACGGCGAAACAGAAGGCAAATTTTTTCCAAACCTACATATACGATGTAAATTTAAATATTATCTAAACATTGTTTCAAAATGGTATACTGTTCTACGTAAATTTTGTTTAAGAAAATTCTGGCGAAGTATAATTTTGGTTCTTATAAAAAACATTTTTTTTAGGTTTAAAACGAAACTTATGCTAAAACTTTAGTAAAGTAAAATATTTTGCACTATCTTTAAAATATATTAAAATTTAAATTTTTATTTAAGCCTGATTTACTAAAATTCAAGGATGTATATTTTATTAAGTAAAATTTGTCATTTTATTTAACTAGCACCTACTTACGGTCATGTAGGAGTTTTTGTTACCTAGAAAAAAACTAACAAACATAGAAAAAGACGTGATACGTGTTTTCGCCCTTTCGAGCATCATCAGACCTTCAAATAACAAAGAGAACCTGAGTAAATAATAACACTCACAAATCCTAAAACAATAACTTACAAATAGAATAAAATACACTAAAGCACAACAAAACAAATAACTACTTATACGTATTTGATTGACATTAAAATGAGGTTAAGTCTCACGTGAGTAAACAAAATAAAATGTTAAAAAAGTAATAAAAAAGATTCATATCTCTAGGCGGGATCGATCCCGGACCGCTTGAGTGAGACGCCGAAGTAATTACCCACAGACCATTGGACTAGCCAAAAAATCTCACTCTATAAATTAGTGAATGAATTGAAGGTTGCCTACAATTATTATTAAATTAAATTGTTAAATATTAGGGTTGGTTCAAAATTAAAAACATCGTTAACGCAAGTGAGAATAGGACTTTTTATAACCTGTAATGTAATAATAATTGTAGGCAACCTTCATTTCATACATTAATTCATAGAGTGAGAATTTTTGGTTACTTTATTCGACTAGTCCAATGGTCTGTGGGTAATTACTTCGGCGTCTCACTCAGGCAGTCCGGGTTCGATACCGCCTAGAGACATGAATCTTTTTTATTACTTTTATAATATTTTATTTTGTGTATTCACAAGAGACTTAACCTTATTTTAATGTCAATCAGATATGTATAAGTTGTTTGTTTTGTTGTGCTTTAGTGTGTTTTATTCTATTTGTAAGCTGTTGTTTTAGGATTTGTCAGTGTTATTATTTACTCTCTTATTTCTCTCTGTTGTTTGTAGGTCTGATGATGCTCGAAAGGGCGAAACACGTGTCACGTTTGTTGTAAATTGTAAAATTATAATTTAATGAGACCAAGACTTGGAGTTTTTTTCTATGTTTGTTATTAAAACTAGGTCTTTTTGGGAAATATGGACAATTTCTTCGATTTTTATAATCCCAGTCAGGCTAAACTTGTCCAGTTATACAGAAAGAACCTAATTGCACGAAAAAACTTCCTGCTAAAAATTTGGTTCCTTCAACGATGTTTACTATTTCAATTGACACCTAAATTCGTGACAATCAAGTGCAAGATTCATACTAAGGCCGCATCAGTTGCATTGAAGAAAGCTCAAACCGTTTGGATCAGGGAAGAGGTTAAACAACATTGTAAAACTTTAAACTCAGTAAACTCTAAGCTCAAATATCTCTATCTAACTTTAACATTTCTGTTATTCTATTTGAATTTATAGTTTTAGATCATGACTTCAGAGATGAGGTTGGGTCTTTCAGGTAAGAATACTTTTAGGAGATTAGGTAAGAAAATCATTGTGTTAAATTAGCACAAAGAAATTATCTTTTATCCAATAATATTGATGAATACAGATTAGGTTTGGGAAGCACACATTTTGGTTTTCACAAGCGTTTTATTAATTTGTCTGGTGTTACTTTTACTTCTCAAACGATATTTCCAACAAAAATATATTGCGGGCTAAAATAATAAATTTTCTGAACCCTAATTTTCCGAGTGACACAGGCTGTAACTACAACAGGGCTCACCTAAAATCTCTAGCACATAAGATCAAATTTAACGATCTGATTTGCACCAAGGCCGATAAAGGCTCTTGTTTGGTAGTTATGGAAAGAACTGATCATGTTGACAATGTTATTGGTTCCTTGAACATTTCTAACAACCTTAGAATATTTTAACATGACAAAAGATAAATTATATCCTATGAACCCGAAAACACCCTTACTTTATGGCTTGCCAAAGATTCATAAAGATGGCACGCCCATGAGGCCAGTGGTTTCATTTATTGATTCCCAATGCTATAAGCTTTCAGCTTGGCTAAATAGAGTTCTTAGGGACGTAACGGGTTTTCATAGCACATATTCTACCAGGAATTCCATTGACTTTGCCAATCCCCTGAAGTTCATATTCAGCACAATATCCATTGTTTCATTCGATGTCAAGAATTTGTTTCCTAGTGTGCCTCCCGCAGACTGTATTCAGTTGGTAAGGGATTTATTGGCGAGATCTTCTTTGCCACAGTTACTCGTTGATGGGCTCACGTCTCTTCTTGCCTTAGTTTTAGAACAAAATTTTTTCAAATTTAATGGACAGTTATACAGGCAAAGGTCTGGGCTGGCTATGGGTTCCCGTTTGTCGCCATTTCTGAGTGAGGTTTTCATGAACAATTTGGAAAACAGGATGATTAATAGTTATTTTGCCTCCTTTCTAACAGCATATATAAAAAATACGTGGATGATATTTGCATTGTGTGGAATGGCAACAGAGAACAGTTAGAAGAGTTTTTACAATTTGTTAACTCGTTGCATCCTAAAATTGAGTTTACATTGGAAATAGAAGATGAAGGAAAACTATACCGTTTCTTGACCTTTTACTATCGAGAAAACGCAGTAGGATAGAGTTTGAGCTTTAGCGGAAAACATCGTCCACGTTTAAGGTTATTCAGTATGCTTCAAACTTTCCTTACACACATAAATTCGCCGCGTTCAACTCCTTTTTCTATGGGTTGTGTAATTTACCATTGTCAAGGGAAGCGTTTAATAAGGAGCGTGATATTATAATGCAGATTGCTATGAATAACGGGTTTCCTTTGGTGTCCATCACCAAATTATATTATAAATTTATAAACAAGTACAAAATGTCCTATACTGTCATACATTCCAAACTTAGCGATGAGACAAATGTTTTCAAGTGCATTACTTTTTTCGGAAGTATTTCTTTCTAATTGGCTAAATTTTTTAAAAATATTAAAAACGTCAATATTTCATTTAAAACAGTAAATACTCTCAAGAGAATTTGGTAAGGACAAAGGACACAAGCGATAAATTGTCCAGATCTTGGGTTTACGCACTAAATTGTAGCGAATGTTCCACGACCTATGTGGGACACACAGGTCGAAAAATTTCCACAAGGGTGAGAGAACATTTAAGCCTTGTCAACAAATTCAGAAATACGGATGTAACTGAGACTGTTTCAGCTTTTTCCAATCATTTGTTGGAGTCAGGTCATGAATTTTCCATTTCTGACGTTTATGTGTTACATGAATGTCCGAAGGGGAAAAAGCTTGACCTTCTAGAAAAAATGGAAATAACCAAAGCTATAAAAAGTCCTATTCTCACTTGCGTTAACGATGTTTTTAATTTCGAACCAACCCTAATATTTAACAATATAACGTAATAATAATTGTAGGCAACCTTCATTTTATTCATTAATAGATAAAGTAAGAGTTTTTGGTTATTGTGTTCAAGTGGTCTGTGGGTAATTACTTCGGCGTCTCACTCAGCCGGTTCGAGTTCGATCCCGCCTAGAGACATGAATCTTTTTTAATATTTTATTTTGTTTATTCGCGTGAGACTTAACCTCATTTTAATGTCAATCAAATATGTATAAGTAGTTGTTTGTTTTGTTGTGCTTTAATGTGTTTTATTCTATTTGTAAGTTATTGTTTTAGGATTTGTGAGTGTGATAATTTACTAAGGTTCTGTCTGTGGTTTGTAGGTCTGATGATGCTCGAAAGGCCGAAGCACGTGTCACGTTTGCTGTAAGTTGTAAAATTATAATTTAATGAGACCGAGACTTGGAGTCTTTTTCTGTTTGTTGAAAACACTAGGTCTCTTTGAGAAATATGGACAATTTCTTCGATTTTTCTAGAAAAAAACTAATTTCCTTAAACTTTACTAACGAGAAGTATACTTTATCAGATTCAGGAAAGTTTAAAGTTGAAATTTTGCTTTATTTAATATCACTCAACTTGACGGAACTCTATAAAATATATCCTGAGAGTACATTATTTAGGTATTATGTACTATATTTAAATTATCATATTAATCGTAAAACAGACATTGCCACGGCTACGGCAAATGAATGTAAGTAGTAAAGGATGACAGTGAAACTTACACCGCGCAACGTATATGTGTAGATTTTTTAAAATGAATAATTTAGAGAGTTACACTTTATGTAAGTTTTGTAAGAAGATTAACGATTAAGACTGAACTTTGGAATAAAATATCTAAACAATAATGCAATAATGTAAATTTTCTGTCTTATTACTTGATATATGTCAAAAAAATTTCCAGTGTAATCACCTCATCCGTTCCGTTGCTATGGTAACGTTGAAAAAGATAGGTATGTGATTGGCTATAAAGAACAAGTGTGAAATTTCCACTAAAATTACAAAAATGATTAACCATTTTGTTGTTAAATTAAATCCTATTTTCTATTATAGTTTTACAAGATTAACTGATTTATTTTCCAGGGAAATAACTCTACTCCTTCTTCGTTAAATATCATGTACATCATTTCTCCCCCAGCCTGCATTTTTTGCCGTGAACAAGCAATTAGGCACGGGACATATGATTGCCAGTTTATGAGCCGGGAGAGATGATGTCCTGCAGTGTTATCCATTACAAGACTGCATGCAGCTATGATGGGTTATCTGTCATTGTCGACTTGTATATATTGTACTAATAAATGGAAAAACTGAAAGGATGTATTAGATACCGTAAAAAAATATTATTGAATTAAATTAATTTAGAGCTACTTTTTGACAGCAAAGCTATACTAGCGCCTTTCGCTTTTTGGCATACTCATTGATATACCAAAGATACTAATCTGATCAGCTCGTTGATACCAAAATATTGTATTAACATCCGAACTACAAAATTGACTTCGTAGATTTGTTTACATAATACTTAGATACATACAAGTGAAAAAAGATTAAAAAAGATCTGTTGCAGAACGGTTACACTAAATACTTAATACGTAATAATATTTTTCTACAGCTATGCGGAAAAATCAGTTTTCCACACCAATATCCATGCGGAAAGTTGGTTTTCCGCATGTAATATTTAAAAATTAATTTATTATTTGTTAATTTATTAATTAACCGTCTTTGATACACATCTCAGAGTGTATCAGACTTAATGTATTTAGTTTTGGTTAGCTACCAGGGTTTCCAGGTTACTAAGGACGCTTAAATTCAGTTGTTAGAAATCAACAAACTGACATTTCGACATATTTATTTGTCATTAATTGCTTTTATATGTGCATATTTTCCATATTTTGCATTATTACAATGAATTTAAGAGAACTTGACAATCTGGCCATGCAGGACGGGGTTCCAGAATACAGGGTTATTCACGCAACCCGTTCATTAAAAGTTTTTGATGATGCCATTTAGATAAAAATTTCAAATTTTGGGATTAAGGTAAGGTCAAGCGGTACTTCTATTTTGAAATATTTTCAACTTCCTGTCACTTCCGGTTTAACCGGAAGTTGGTATCAACTTGCTCATTTTAAATAGAAAACCCTATATTTTATGATATTTTTGAATTCTACGGAGAATTTTAATGCTATTTTATGTAGCATGTCCTATACCTAGGTGCAAGCGTTCTTAAGATATTTGACCTTGAACCGAAAATAAGCCTTCGGGGTACCAAATTTTAAAATCTCATATTTTTGTAAGTTTTGAAGATATATTCTTCATATTTTGCAGACGATCGGCAAATAATCTGAGGTTTCTATTTTTCTATTGAATTTGTCTATTTTTATACAGGGTGTTCTAAATTCAGCGGCAAATATTCACATTTTCAAAGCCGCTAAAGTCCGTTTTTTTAAATGGGACACCCTATAACTTTATGCACTATCAAATGTAGAATTTCATTTTCTATCGAACTGTATTAAGGTTCCCTATACCTATTCGTAACCATTCTCGAAATAATTGGGTTTTATAAAAATATCGTATGTATTTGTTTAAATGTTTACATGTTCCAATGGTGAGCCATGGAAAAACAATTGAGATCCAATATCCAATATGACAGATGATTAGTATGCGTTATTTATCGAAAGCTGTCAGTGATAAACTAAATCTTCTAAATCGAAATGGAAGAATACTCAAACGCTGATATTCTCAATCTATTTTATATTCATGGAGAATGTTATAAAATTTTGGAGAGAACGTGTCGTGTGTTTAATGAACGCCACCCTGATTTGCCGCCAATGAACAAGTCAAAATTCAAGAGGATTGAAACGAACTTTTTGCGTTTTGGCAAGGTTAAAGTTACAAAAAATGTTCCGAAACCAGTGACAAATGCCGATGATAACGTAATAAACACATTAGCTTATTTCCACGCAAACCCGCAAAGTTCAATACCGTCTGCAGAAAACGATTTGGGAATTTCTTCTTCATCTGTCCAAAGAATCTTGAGCGAACATCATATGCACCCTTATTCCTTCCAAAACGTGTAAGCCCTGAGACCTGGTGATGACGTCCGACGAGTAGAATTTTGCGAATTCATGTTTTTGAAAATTCAAGAGGACCCTCAATTCCTTTCAAAAATATTTTGGACCGATGAAGCGAAATTTTCTAGAGAAGATATAACAAATAGAAGAAACGAACATTTCTGGGCAGCAGAAAATCCGCACGCTTTACGCGAAACGCATTCTCAAGAGAGGTTTAGCATCAATATTTTCGGTACAGTATTAAATGATCAGGTGCGGTACTGTATTTATGAAGACAATTTAAACAGTGATAAGTATTTGGAAATTCTACGAGGGACGGTTTCTGAATTTATAGAAGAAATTCCTATTGGTGAGCTGCAAAATTATTGGTATCAATTAGATGGGGCACCAGCACATAATTCCGCTGCAGTTTATTTTTTAGCCAATTATCTCGAATTTTTGAAGATTGCTGGATTGGTCCCAATGGCCCTTGGAGATGGCTCTGCAAACCAACACTGATTTAACACCCCTAAACTTTTATTTATGGGGATTTATCAAAGGTAAAGTCTATCCTTCTTCAGTAAATAACCAACAAGATTTACTGGACAGGATACGAACAGCTTTTGCCGAATTAGAAAACGGACAAATTCAACAGGCCACAGCAACCTTACAAAGAAGAATTGAGATGTGTCTTCAAATGAACGGACAGCATATAGAACATTTGTTATAATTCAATTTTATTATTTTATTTATTTATTGTTGATTGTTAGATTGCTATAATTTTTAAGTTCACTAAAACAAGTTTAGAACAGTCTCGAACTTAGTAGATATGGTTAAAAATAATGTAAACAATTTATTACATTTTTTATAACTTTAGCTTTTCCGAAACGAAAAAATTTCATTTCAATCTTCTTCAGTTTTCTCTTGTTCATTGGCGATAAATGAGGATGTTTTTCATTACAAACATGGCACGTTCTCTCCAATATCTTGTAACATTCTCCGCGAATATAAAATAAATTGAGAATATCAGCTTTTGAGTGTTATTTTATTTTAATTTAAAAGTTTCAAATCAGCTGTCATGTTGAATAAAAAAGCACAACAATTGTTTTTCCATGGCTTACTACGGGAAGGTGTAAGCATTTAGCAAATACATATGATAGTTTAATAAAAACCTGATTATTTCGAAAATGGTTACGAATAGGTATAGGGAACCTTAATACAGTTCGATAGAAAATTAAATTCTACATTTGATAGTGCATAAAGTTATAGGATGTCCCATTTAAAAAAACGGACTTTAGCGGATTTGAAAATGTGAATGTTTGCCGCTGAATTTAGGACACCCTGTATAAAACTAGACAAACTCAATAAAAAAAATAGAAACCTAAGATTATTTACCGATCGTCTGCAAAATATGAAAGTTATATCTTCAAAACTTACACAAATATGAGATTTTAAAATTGGCGCGTCAACAAGAAAATCAACGACATCTGTAAAGAAGAGGTGCTTCTAGTTTACTTTCAAGAAATTTCAAAGAATTTTCAACCTTCTACAATCTGGTCCAAGTAGTCAATGATAAAATCTATGCTAAAAATTAAGAAAAACGTTGATATTAGCAGGCATTTTAAATTGATTGCTCATTTAAGAAAATGGAACGTTTTAGACCAAAACAAGTCTGAACTTCAGATACCGAACATGTCTCTCCGTCCAAAAAGTACACCGCATCAAAGGTTTTTTGTCAATTTTCAAAAAGGTAAATGTACTACTAAAACTATTGGCATTAATAAGTCGGGTAAGATGCCATCGGACGTGGCTGCTTTTTTAAGACTTCCAAATTAAGAGACCTTTACTGGACACTATTATAGAGGCTTTTCGGCTATGTTGGCCGACGCTGGAATGGATATTACTAATTTGAAACGTTTTGGGGGATGGCAATCGACAAAGGTTGCAGAATCACATGTGGACGAATCCATGGAGAACAAAAAACGTATCGCCAATCAAACTCTATGTTCTGCAAGAGAAAATTCCAAGGAAAATTCTCCTCCGCCTTCGCCTTGCCTTCTACAAGTTTCGCGTAGAAATTGAAAGTATTGCTGACAACAATGGACCAGTGAATAAGCACCAATATGACAAGTTAAGAAGAAAAAGTGTCAACATTATTGCCAGCATCAAAAAGGCTAACCATCAAAATGCTCCTAATTTAGTTAATAATGCCTATAATACTTGTCAATTTTCGGTTACCTACCATGTTAATTACAACAAATAATAATTTTTTAAAACAGTTTTCTGTAGCTCTACTTAGTTACTACCTTTTTCCAAATAATTAATTGCTTTTTGAAAAAATTGAAACTTTGACATCCTGTATAACGAAAATGGTGCGTTTTTGACCATGTATATATTAGCATTTTTTCCTATTCTGTCGAGTACTATCACCCCCTGAGATATGTCCACAACATTAATTAACACCTTGTATATATACATATATATATATATATATATATATATATATATATATATATAATGTGTTTTCATTCCGGGTGTACATCCGTTCACTACTGTCATTCTGAAAAGAACAGTTTGACTTGAGTCTTGAATTGAGTCTCTATTCGGACGCGAGAAAGAAAGCTTCGAAAATGCCAAATGTGATTTTGGCGAAACGTCAGCAAAACTGTTCTTTTCAGAACGACAGTAGTGAACGGATGTACACCCGGAATGAAAACACATTGTATTTTTCCATCCGTGAAGGAGTAAAAATCAACATATATATATATATATATATATATATATATATATATATATATATATATATATATATATATATATATATATATATATATATGAATATGATGAACCCTGTAGATAGGTGTCAAAATATAATGACTCACCCTGTTGATTTTTGAAACAAGTCATAAAGTATTTGTCACTTTTTAAAACTAGGTAATCAGAAAGAAGCTAAATAATTTCTTCCTATTAAACATGACGTGCTTTTCATAATCAAAAAAATTTTGCGAAAACGATATGAAACGTTTCCAGAGGTTATTATAGGTCAATAAAAGTTGATATAGTCGCCATAGAAATATATGTATATATATACATTATTAGGGGATAGCCGCAAATTATTTTGGCAAAAGTCTGCGGTTGCTACTCTCGTCTGCCAGCTTCCTTAATACACTTGACAACATGGCGCCTTAATTTCTCGGATGGATGCAGGCTTCTCAAACCGTGTCTTCTTTGATCTACTGCGTAGATACATTGATCTATTACCAAACACATTAACAAAGCGAGGACTAAAGCTAAACAGGCAATGAAGAAACTTCTATCCATTGCTCTGTCGAAAAAGTGAAATGGGACTGAGGACCAACCTAGTACTGATCAAAACAATAGCAGCATAGGTCAAGAGAAGAGAAAAAAAACTGATTAGGATGGCGGCAGATGTCCCTTGGTTCGTCAAGAATGAGGACATGCAGCGAGATCTTCAATGGACTCCAATTGAAGATTTTACGCTGCAAAATGCTACTCTACCCTTCAAAGCACTCGAAAACCACCACAACGATAATTTACGTGACCTGTTAGACTACGATCCACTAGCTCCAAATCATAACAATAGGAAAAGGCACGGGAGACCAAGACATGGATGGACGTGAGTAAATCGAAATTTATGTGTCTCCGCGCCCTTCAGAATTAAGAAGAACTCCAAGAAGAGGACTTCCACATTCCAAATTTTCGAAAAACCGCCCGGCGGGCTGGATTTTTATGCGTAACTCTGATAAGTTTTCTATATGTGATTTATGTGCTGCAGCAGAATCCAGAATTTAAATACACTTTTCTTACATTCTATGAATCAATGAGATTATTTAGAGATTTTATAACTAATAATAAAAACTCTTTTGATGGGTCCGGCTTTTATGACGTATTAGTAGGTATTTTGAGTAAGAGAATGAAAGAGGAATCAAAAATGCGTAAATTTTGTGTTACGTACATTATGGGCGGGCGGCCAATCTAAAGCTCCTATCAACTAATGAACCTGCCGGGATTTTATTGTATTTTATCGTATTTCTAATTCCATGAAATTACCCCGGAGCTCTTCAGGACTACGCTATTGTACCCAAAAACATTTACCTACCCTTTCAGTCCCGAACTAGACATTTTATCGGTCTCGTTAAGATAAGCGATTAAAAATTCAAATTAAAAACATTTAGTGGGGCCACTTTTAAGTGCGCCCCGCTGGGGGCCCTTTCATAAATGATTTCGGCTCGCACCGGCTAGAGGTAAAGTTAAGCTATAAATCAATCCGTAATAGCTAAATAGGCACCACTAATGTTTCTCGGGTAACTTTTATATTAGAACAGACGTTATTTGATATTATATAATTTTTACGTTGCAAAGTAAATTTATTACGTCTAATTCAGTTTAGATTTGGTTTAGTAAATTATGGGTTTTGTTTTGAGAGCTTTTTATGGGTAAGCAAGAGTTTAAATTGCTAGACTTTCCACAAATTAATAAAAAAATTGTAATTTATATTTACGTTGCCAGTATCTGCCAAAATATTTAGGTCTGCAGGTCGGTCTAGAAGTTGTAACTTGAGTGGTAAAATTTAAAAAAAACAAGTCGTGTGTTAGGGAAACTGTGGGCAAAAAATATTTATTGCAAATATTAAAGGTTCCGACGAGTCGAATAAACTGGTAAACATATCGAGTGCAACAACGCAAAGGGCGATGTGTTTTTGTTTTTATGCGTTTTACCGGCTTCAGGCGTCACAGCCCAAGATATGTGCATCGGACCATAGTGTTAAATCGTAATGCGTAGATTACACTGGCCGACAGAAAAAATTTTTTTTGTTGTAACACAAATCAGAATAGCATAATCTAATAGAATGGACCTATCCAAATACGAAAATGGCAAATAGAAAGCTGTAGCACGTAGTGTTTTCTTGTTAGAGTTGTAGAACCATATCGAATGTTACGATACTTAATATCTATAGAAAAAATGATTTCAGAAAATTCTTAACCTTGTTTATTGACTATGTTTACAGGTTTCACCTATTAAACATACCATATATCTAAGAGAAAAGCAAACGAGAAAAATATTAACTTAAAACACTATTTAAACTTTATTTTTTCCGTTTATGCGGTGTCCTATCTTCTCTCTTCAAAAACCAACAATAGTCACCCATAATGGTTGGATCCCATCGTCCTTGGTACCAAATTTCCGTTGTTCTGATATCTTGGTGAAACCTTTCACTCTGCTCGTCTCTAACAGCTCCCAAATTTTTAGGAAAAAATGACAGATGAGACTGGAGGAAGTGAATTTTTAATGACATTCTGGCACCAAGCGCTTTATAGCCATCTAAGAGTTAATTAACTAATTGTTCATAATTTTCATCCATATTGTTGCCTAAAAATCCTCTTACTACATTAACAAATGAATTCCATGCTCTGAGTTCCTGCCTGGTAAGCTTTTCCGTAAAATTGACATCATCCAGCAATTTTCTGATTTGTGGCCCAATCAAAATGCCTTCTTTTAATTTGGCATCACTTAACTGGGGAAAGACTTGTCTTAGATATTTATGTCCATCACCATCTTTATTCAAAGCCTTCACAAAGTTTTTCATCAGCCCAAGTTTAATGTGAAGAGGAAGCAAAAGGAAATTTTTGGGATGAACAAGAGGTATAAATTTAACATTTTGAGATCCCGGTTGAAATTTGCTTCTTTGTGGCCAAATTTTTGTTACATAATGCTGATTTATTGCACGACTGTCCCATAAACATAGAAAACACAATATTTTTTTAAATCCCCCCTAAAGTCCTACTAAAATCGTTATAACTTTTTAAGTCCCCACATATCTGCCATTTATACCTATTGTAGTTAATTTTATCCAAAATCGTGCGCATATTTTCATAATTTTCTTTCATTGCAACTGAATGGGCAACTGGTATAGAGGGTTTTAAATTTCCATTATGCAATAACACAGCTTTTAAGCTGTAACTAGATGAGTCTATGAATAAGCATCACTCACGGGGAGAATGTTCAATATCAAGTTCCTGCATTAAACTGTCTATATCAGTACACGCGCACAACGAATTTTCCATACTGTAGAATTCAGAAAACATAGCATTTCTTTTTCTGAAATTCGTAATTTTTGTTTCTTTTGCCAATAGGTTCTATTCCTTAAGACGGGAACCCACAAGTTCTGACTGTTGTTTGGATAACTCTAAATCATATACTAAATCATTTAATTCACTTTAAACAATTAAATGTAGCTCGCCGGAAACAGGACCTGTGGCAAAAGTGGGATCGGTGCACCGTTCTTCTGAGCTGCCTGATGATGCGTTATCTCCATTATCTCCTAAATCAATAGCTTGCCAATTTAAAGGCACAATCGGCACTGGCAAATTTGCATTATGAAGAACAGGTCGTATGGCAAACTGCAAATGGCCTGAAATTCTCCACAAATATAACCAAAATTTGTCAGGAGAAATTTTGCAACTTCGGTGCGTTTGACTAGACATTCTCGTCTTCACATACACTTGCTTATCGATACACAGAGAACCACGCAATTCGAAACTCAACAGAAGAGTGATGTTTAACGTTTATTTTATGTCTAACTTTGTAAACAACCCAGTCTAGGTAATTTTTCCGTTGTAGAATGGACCCATTTTAGCCGCCCCACAATAAAATTGTTTACCTTCCCATATAAAAGGTTCTAATTAGTCTATTAAAAAATGGTACGTATTAGGGCTTTCCGAATATCTTTTTTATTATTGGGAGGGTATTTCCATTGTGAAAATAATGAGCTGCTTTATTAGAAAAATCTTGTCGGCCGGTGTTATTATTGCAAATGTTCTGATAGCAAAATTTTTAAATCCGTCAAATTTTTGTTTCGGTCTCCGAATCGAACAAAGTTAGACACATTTTATCAATTACCACCGGCTTACGCCACCGAAGATCCAGAGTAGATTTCTTTACCATTCTAACCCACAACTGGAATAGGTCCACCGAATTCCATGGAGAAGCCCAAATTATTGCCCTGGAAAATATCCAAAGCATTTGATCAAGTGTCGCATGACGCACTACTTAACAAACTTCTAGCCCATGATCTTCCTCCAAAACTTTGAACGTGGATTGCCAGTTTTGTAGTGACTGACATGGTTCATCAAACTTTAACCAAATTAAAGCAGGCGTTCTACAGGGTTCAGTGTTGGCAACTACCCTATTCCTCCTGCACATCCATGTCTGTCTTCTTTTACCAGTAATTCTAAAAGACGTGGTTTACCTGTTCCATGTTATGAAAATTCATAACATGGAACATCTCCAAGAAAAAAATAAGAAATGCATGGCAATAGATTAGCCCTCAAATAATAAAAGCAACATGTTCGGGGACCTTCTCGAAAGATTTGAATTTTATATGGCTTTTTTTACAGTTGTAAAGTACTAGCGCTCTTTTCGAAATTTCTTTTTTTTGCCCAACAAAGTTGGCAATACTAAGGCATGGCCATCTCGAATTTGGAAATGGCCACCTTTGAAAATTGAAAAACAAATATTGTGCGCATGTTATTGCCACTTTGGACAAATTAGTTAATGTCACTCACTTTTTTAAATTTGGAGCTTGTGCTATAAAATCATATCTTATGAAACTAACCTTTTAAATACTATTTGTATACAAGTACTATGTATATACAAGTTCCTCAAATTTAACTTTGCCAGCCTTCGCCTTTCTGAGATACCGCCCGGTTAAACCAACCTAGGACACCCTGTATATTTGAGCACTGTTGCCACCCTGTGCGGGACATAAAATTTTATTGAAATAAATGTCTCGGACACTTACCTACTTATCGAATGAAACATATGGCCACTTAGAAGACGAAGTTCATTACCCTGTAGACCACTTCAATTATTGTTTCAACTACCCGTACCCATTCATAAATTATATTTGTGTATTAAGGGCGTTAGTGTGGCCATCATGACCCTATGTAGAAAGAACTAAACTGCTGGCTTGCATTTGATTTATGTCCAATAGGTGCACCCTTTTAACTAGACTTCTGTTTTTAGAAGGACTTTTACTTTTTCCATCATATAAATGACTAAAAAAACCATTTATTATGCGAATGAAAAGTAGTTTTAATTTTAAAATTTTATGTTAATTACTTTAAGCTGAAGTTGTTTTATTAAACGTTGTGACCACAAAAATATTTTAATTAATTATTTGTTCAATAGTTATGTATTATGAAAGTTTGTTTTGTTAAGTACATGTTGTATTATTATATATTTTTTGACATGGCAATAAATTGCTCTTGAAAAAGCTTCAAACAAGAAGCAAAACGTTGAGCTAGCTGCAGAAAAAATAAGTTTCATTATTCAAATCTACGCTCAAGAAAAATAAATACTTTTATATATATATATATATATATATATATATATATATATATATATATATACAATGAGGGCATAAAGTATGGAAACCTTGAGATATGTCAAAAACTATATAAGTTGGGTAAAAAAGTTTCATATAAAAGTTGTATAGTTCCCTACGATTAATGATTCAAAAATGTCTCGAAATATACAGGGTGTTTTAAAATCAAGTTACACGCCAAAACTTCAGAATCTCTAATGGAACACCCTGTATATTATTTCATTTTATGAAACCACATGAAATTCTGATCATATTTTATTAAGCATACCCTATCCCTAAAGTCAACTGTTTTTGAGATAAAAAAATGAGAAAATGGAAATTTGGCTTTAAACAAAATTAACTTATTTCCCTATGCATAGTGAAACCTGGTGGATTATTTTAGAACTCCCATAGAAACTGTCACGTACTGACAATAAACTGTGTCAATTTTCAACATATTGTTGGAGAGTTACTTTTTTCCTGATAAAAATGCTTTCAGAAAGAGAAAGAATAGAGATTCTTATGATGTTTGGATGGGGAGATCGCCAAAGAAATCTTGACGAAGTATGTGAACTTTTTAATAATACGCATCCCGAGCGAGGACAAGTAATTGCAAAATCCACAGTTAGCAAAATTATCAAAAAATTTCGTGATCATGGTTGTGTAAAAGATCTTCCCAGGACAGGTAGGCCAAAACTAGATGATGATATGAAATTGAATGTTTTACTCAGTTGTAACGAAAATCCCCATTTACCTACAAGTCAAGTAGCATTAGATTTAAACCTTAGTCAATCATCGGTAAAAATATTCGGCAAAGTATCATCCCTACAAAATAAGATTAATCCATGAATAAATGAAGAGGACTTTGACCGCCGACTTGAGTTTTGCGAAAGTATGCAAGAGCGGTGCAACCTGGATCCATTCTTTTTTAGAAATATTTTATTTTCCGATGAAGCCACCTTTTTTCTTAATGGTACTGTCAACCGACAAACCTGTAGATATTGGTGTACAAAGAATTCCCATTGGGCTCAAGTGGCTCATACGCAATATCCCGAGAAAATCAATGTTTGGGCTGGAATATTTCAAGATAGAATTATAGGTCCCTACTTTTTCGACGTAAATTTAACTGGCGAAATTTATCTTGATTTTTTACAACTCTAGTTGATTCCTGCCTTAGCTCAATTGTATCCAGGTAATGAGCTCGATATGCCTACTCCAGCAATGTGGTTCCAACAAGATGGAGCACCACATCACTACGCGCTACCTGTTCGGCAGTATCTCAGTGAAATATTTCCTAACAGGTGGATAGGACGTCGTGGTCCCTACGAATGGCCGGCCAGGTCCCCGGACTTAACTCCCCTAGATTATTTTCTGTGGGGATATTTAAAGAGCAAAGTTTATTTGAACAGACCTCCTAATATCGATGCGCTGAAAAATCGTATAAGAGATGAAATCCGACAAATCCCACCTACTTTCATTAGAAATCTACAACAAGAGTTCATCAATCGATTAGGATATTGTCAGGAAGTGAACGGACAACAGTTCCAGCATTTATTACGTTAAAACGCATGATTTAGAATTTTAGACTATCGTTGTTAATCGTTATTAAAAAAATTTTGTAATACAGTTTTCTCATTTTTTTTATCTCAAACAGTTGACTTTAGGGATAGGATATGCTTTATAAAATATGATCAGAACTTCATGTAGATTCTTATAATGAAACAATATACAGGGTGTTCCATTAGAGATTCTGAAGTTTTGGCGTGTAACTTGATTTTAAAACACCCTGTATATTGCAAGACATTTTGAATCATAAATCGTAAGGAACTAAACAACTTTTATATGAAACTTTTTTACCCAACTTGTATTGTTTTTGACATATCTCAAGGTTTCCAGACTTTATGCCCTCATTGTATATATATATATATATATATATATATATATATATATATATATATATATATACAATGAGGGCATAAAGTATGGAAACCTTGAGATATGTCAAAAACTATATAAGTTGGGTAAAAAAGTTTCATATAAAAGTTGTATAGTTCCTTACGATTAATGATTCAAAAATGTCTTCAAATATACAGGGTGTTTTAAAATCAAGTTACACGCCAAAACTTCAGAATCTCTAATGGAACACCCTGTATATTATTTCATTTTAAGAATCTATATCGATGCGCTGAAAAATCGTATACGAGATGAAATCCGACAAATCCCACCTACTTTCATTCGAAATCTACAACAAGAGTTCATCAATCGATTAGGATATTGTCAGGAAGTGAACGGACAACAGTTCCAGCATTTATTACGTTAAAACGCAACATTTAGAATTTTAGACTATCGTTGTTAATCGTTATTAAAAAAATTTTGTAAAACAGTTTTCTCATTTTTTTTATCTCAAAAACAGTTGACTTTAGGGATAGGGTATGCTTAATAAAATATTATCAGAATTTCATGTAGATTCTTAAAATGAAATAATATACAGGGTGTTCCATTAGAGATTCTGAAGATTTGGCGTGTAACTTGATTTTAAAACACCCTGTATATTTCAAGACATTTTGAATCATAAATCGTAAGGAACTATACAACTTTTATATGAAACTTTTTTACCCAACTTGTATTGTTTTTGACATATCTTAAGGTTTCCAGACTTTATGCCCTCATTGTATATATATATATATATATATATATATATATATATATATATATATATATATATATATATACAATGAGGGCATAAAGTATGGAAACTTTGAGATATGTCAAAAACTATATAAGTTGGGTAAAAAAGTTTCATATAAAAGTTGTATAGTTCCTTACGATTAATGATTCAAAAATGTCTTCAAATATACAGGGTGTTTTAAAATCAAGTTACACGCCAAAACTTCAGAATCTCTAATGGAACACCCTGTATATTATTTCATTTTAAGAATCTATATCGATGCGCTGAAAAATCGTATACGAGATGAAATCCGACAAATCCCACCTACTTTCATTCGAAATCTACAACAAGAGTTCATCAATCGATTAGGATATTGTCAGGAAGTGAACGGACAACAGTTCCAGCATTTATTACGTTAAAACGCAACATTTAGAATTTTAGACTATCGTTGTTAATCGTTATTAAAAAAATTTTGTAAAACAGTTTTCTCATTTTTTTTATCTCAAAAACAGTTGACTTTAGGGATAGGGTATGCTTAATAAAATATTATCAGAATTTCACGTAGATTCTTAAAATGAAATAATATACAGGGTGTTCCATTAGAGATTCTGAAGATTTGGCGTGTAACTTGATTTTAAAACACCCTGTATATTTCAAGACATTTTGAATCATAAATCGTAAGGAACTATACAACTTTTATATGAAACTTTTTTACCCAACTTGTATTGTTTTTGACATATCTTAAGGTTTCCAGACTTTATGCCCTCATTGTATATATATATATATATATATATATATATATATATATATATATATATATATATATATATATATATATATATACAATATATATATAAGTATATATATATATATCAAAAACTATATAAGTTGGGTAAAAAAGTTTCATATAAAAGTTGTATAGTTCCATTAATGATTCAAAAATGTCTTCAAATATACAGGGTGTTTTAAAATCAAGTTACACGCCAAAACTTCAGAATCTCTAATGGAACACCCTGTATATTATTTCATTTTAAGAATCTATATCGATGCGCTGAAAAATCGTATACGAGATGAAATCCGACAAATCCCACCTACTTTCATTCGAAATCTACAACAAGAGTTCATCAATCGATTAGGATATTGTCAGGAAGTGAACGGACAACAGTTCCAGCATTTATTACGTTAAAACGCAACATTTAGAATTTTAGACTATCGTTGTTAATCGTTATTAAAAAAATTTTGTAAAACAGTTTTCTCATTTTTTTTATCTCAAAAACAGTTGACTTTAGGGATAGGGTATGCTTAATAAAATATGATCAGAACTTCATGTAGATTCTTAAAATGAAATAATATACAGGGTGTTCCATTAGAGATTCTGAAGATTTGGCGTGTAACTTGATTTTAAAACACCCTGTATATTGCAAGACATTTTGAATCATAAATCGTAAGGAACTAAACAACTTTTATATGAAACTTTTTTACCCAACTTGTATTGTTTTTGACATATCTCAAGGTTTCCAGACTTTATGCCCTCATTGTATATATATATATATATATATATATATATATATATATATATATATATATATATATATATATACATATATATATATATAAATGAGGGCATAAACCTTGAGATATGTCAAAAACTATATAAGTTGGGTAAAAAAGTTTCATATAAAAGTTGTATAGTTCCTTACGATTAATGATTCAAAAATGTCTTCAAATATACAGGGTGTTTTAAAATCAAGTTACACGCCAAAACTTCAGAATCTCTAATGGAACACCCTGTATATTATTTCATTTTAAGAATCTATATCGATGCGCTGAAAAATCGTATACGAGATGAAATCCGACAAATCCCACCTACTTTCATTCGAAATCTACAACAAGAGTTCATCAATCGATTAGGATATTGTCAGGAAGTGAACGGACAACAGTTCCAGCATTTATTACGTTAAAACGCAACATTTAGAATTTTAGACTATCGTTGTTAATCGTTATTAAAAAAATTTTGTAAAACAGTTTTCTCATTTTTTTTATCTCAAAAACAGTTGACTTTAGGGATAGGGTATGCTTAATAAAATATTATCAGAATTTCATGTAGATTCTTAAAATGAAATAATATACAGGGTGTTCCATTAGAGATTCTGAAGATTTGGCGTGTAACTTGATTTTAAAACACCCTGTATATTTCAAGACATTTTGAATCATAAATCGTAAGGAACTATACAACTTTTATATGAAACTTTTTTACCCAACTTGTATTGTTTTTGACATATCTTAAGGTTTCCAGACTTTATGCCCTCATTGTATATATATATATATATATATATATATATATATATATATATATATATATACAATGAGGGCATAAAGTATGGAAACCTTGATATGTCAAAAACTATATAATTTTCTGTTGGGTAAAAAAGTTTCATATAAAAGTTGTATAGTTCCTTACGATTAATGATTCAAAAATGTCTTCAAATATACAGGGTGTTTTAAAATCAAGTTACACGCCAAAACTTCAGAATCTCTAATGGAACACCCTGTATATTATTTCATTTTAAGAATCTATATCGATGCGCTGAAAAATCGTATACGAGATGAAATCCGACAAATCCCACCTACTTTCATTCGAAATCTACAACAAGAGTTCATCAATCGATTAGGATATTGTCAGGAAGTGAACGGACAACAGTTCCAGCATTTATTACGTTAAAACGCAACATTTAGAATTTTAGACTATCGTTGTTAATCGTTATTAAAAAAATTTTGTAAAACAGTTTTCTCATTTTTTTTATCTCAAAAACAGTTGACTTTAGGGATAGGGTATGCTTAATAAAATATTATCAGAATTTCATGTAGATTCTTAAAATGAAATAATATACAGGGTGTTCCATTAGAGATTCTGAAGATTTGGCGTGTAACTTGATTTTAAAACACCCTGTATATTTCAAGACATTTTGAATCATAAATCGTAAGGAACTATACAACTTTTATATGAAACTTTTTTACCCAACTTGTATTGTTTTTGGCATATCTCAAGGTTTCCAGACTTTATGCCCACATTGTATATATATATATATATATATATATATATATATATATATATATATATATATATATACCTAGGCCGCCATTTGAAAATGGTTAGAGATAAAAACATGGAATTTGGTGCGTTGATAGGGTTGAATATTGTGAACATTTCTAACATAAAAACAATTGAAACTCGTTTCCGATTTCCTCTAGAATGACCGTGATTTCGTGATTTTAAATGGAACACCCTGTATATATCTCCCTTAACAATTCTAAACAACTTTTGTATAACATAACCTATGTTTAAAATGTATAGTTTTCCAAATAAAGCCATCTAAAAATGTACCATAATTCCCACTTAATTGTATTTTATGCAAAAACGGATTAGGTCAGAATAAAAACAATCACGGTTATTTACTCTTTATTCAGGCCTTCATCCAACAAAATGGCAAAAAAGAAAATGTTCCGAGTTTAAAAAAAAAATGTGTTTTTCGCAAATCGATTTTTCAAGGTTTGATCAGACCCTGGACGGGTCGACTGACGGTTTTTCGCTTTGGATAAATATTAACATCATAAAAATAGGTACTTAATTTTCAATTTTGCAGTTAATTATGAAAGTTAAGTTAATGATAACTTAACCTAGTGTCATCATAACTACCTATAAACAAAGTTTTGTTAAAATTAAAATAATCATATTAGCCTTGACAGAGGTTGCTATGGTTTTTGAAAACAATCGAATTTTGACAAGTAACTTCTATCACTTGTGGGTTTGGCACTCTACGCAGAGCGATACCCTGACAGAAACCAACCTTGCTATGCCTATTTTCCGTGGCTAGTACAACATTTGAAAACAGTTCCACGAAATGAAAATGAAGAAAACACGTTCATTATTAGTGAAGAAGCTGAAATAATAAAGAACGCTTTGATGTTAATGTGTTGCTAGGTGTTTTAGGAACGAGAATTGGGGTCCCAATTTTTTTAAAGGAGCCCCTTACAATACAAACTTATTTGAACTTTCTAGAAACAACAATTGCACATTTTTTGGATAATTTACCTCTTGCAGCATTTCTCAATATTTACTTTCAACAAGATGGTGCACCATAGTGCTCAAATTTGTGTAAACACCCTGCTGAGTTGATACATGTTGACACTGACCGATAGGCTATAATCGGCTACTAAACTTAGTTTATTTATAGACTTGATTTAATACCTTAACAAAGCCGAATCTCCCGGCTCTCTGCTTGTTATCGAGCTCCTCCTTGTTAATTTATCTGTTTTCTTTTATGTCTAAAGCGGTTGACTTCACTGCCTCCTTTTATATAGATCCGCTGATATCTAAGATTTGTAACGTACATTTTAATTAGGCTACTATTTAAGTACAAGAACAAGATACTAGGTATCCCTACTGGCAATTAGTTATACTTGCAACTTTTTTAAAACCGGTATTTATTATGAAATAGAAAATAAATTGGTATTAGAAAAGCAAGAAATTTGGCTTCGTAATTTTAATCAAAAAGGCGAAGTTTAACTAAAACTCCCCGCTTTACTTTAATAAGATCGTAGTTTTAAGGACTATGTACAAAGTTATCATAATTTTTTTGAAAAATAAGTTACAACTTTAACTATAGGAGATATTCTCATCTAAATCTGGAATCGGTATCTCGGGTGTTTTTAAAAATAAAGTTATCAAAGAGGGTGTCTTATTTAATATATCTACAGGAGTTCCAAACTCAATGACCTATTGAAAGTATATTGAAAACCAATGAATGATTACTTTAAAAACTTGGCTCTGGCCGTAGATGAACGTAAACTCCGGTGGCGGCTTCTCAGGGGCGGCACAGTCGGCCGGGCCGTACCAGAAAATATACAGGGAAAATTTTTTTTCTAGGGTAAATATTTTTCAAAAATAATTTTGCAAAAATCCAAAAATACACAAAACCAAAATGTTTTCTTGGGCACTTAGCAAAATAGATAGGTACCCCTATTATCGTTGCTTGACTAACATATAAATAACGACATTAACAGCAGTACGTGGACCACCGTCCACGGATATTCTTATATACTTATTATAGACGGTGGCTCGGCCAGCCGATCCCATCATCTCACTAATCTCACATGATAGACTACTAATTCGCGCGGTACGTAGTACGTTCGCATACATCCCCATGCTATAACGTTCGTCGTTGCTTATATCAGCCAACCCTCAATTGAATACTATCATTTTTCAGGTATTAATTGTAATTATTATAAAATGATACTACTTATTTTTAAATTAATTCGTTAGTTCTTTACATTTGTCATGACCATTGATAGTTAACATATTATATTAGTAATTTTCACTTAATGTTACACGTTAAAATGTAGTGACGAAATGTGAAGTGAATATTTTAAAATATCATTTGCAATTTGTTTTATAAGTCAGCCGGCTGCATCATGTTTCTTGCTCGAAAATATACTTTTTTGATTTCTATGTAGCTTTCACTTTGGCATCTATTTTATTTTCCCCTTGAGGCAAGATACATTAAAATATCAAAAGATTAAATTGACTGACTGGAGCGTCGTACTAACATATTTTTCCTACTTATTAAATTTATACTCTAGTCTAGATCTGCTATATATATATATATATATATATATATATATATATATATATATATATATATATATATATATATATATATATATATATATATATATATATATATATATATATATATAGATATATTTATATATACACTGTGCCCACTGAAATCACTTCTTATGGAATGTAAAACTTTGGCTTCTTACTGGCAAGTCCAATTTCTTATTTTTGTTCCTACCTACCAGCAAAATTTCCTTATTGATCGATTGTTGATAATGGCATTGTCACTGCCATTGTCAACCACCATATTGTATTACTTTATTGAAACATCAGTTTGAATATTATAGTAAAAAGAAATGCCTCTGAAATTAAGCAAAGAAGATAAAATTGAAATAATTTTAATTATCGGAGAAAATTATAAAACATTTCGAGAAGCTGCAGACATTTTTAACAACAGACACCCCGATAAAATTATACATTTCACAACAGTGGGGAATATTTTAACTAATTTCAAGACTTTTGGAAATGTAGAAAATAACTTTTTTAATTTTAATTCTAATAAACATTACATGTAAATAACTTAATTAACAATAAAAACGAACTGTTCCGTCACTACACATTTGCCTCAACATATCCACCATCTCTTTCCATACAGGTAACCGTTCTTACAGAAAATTCTCTTAAAACGTTTCTAACCATGGCAGGCGTTATGGCCTGTATCTCTTCCCTAATTACCCTCTCCAAATCATCAATATTCTGAAATGACCTCTTTAGATACACTTTCTCTTTTAAGTAGCCCCAAAAGAAATAATCAAGAGGGTTCAAGTCCGGAGATCTAGCTGGCCAGAAAATATCAGAATACCTGTCGATTACTCGTCCATTAAAGATAAAATTTAAGTATTGTCTTACATCTCTTGTTCCCTGAAATGGTGCGCCATCCTGCTGGTACCATATTTGGAACCTCTTACTTATGGATAGTTCATGAATAAAATCGTACAAGTAAGTATTTAGAAAATCCAAGTAGCGCTGACTATTTAAATTATGTCGAAAAAAACTGGTCCAATTACTCTATCTTTATAAATTCCGCTCCACACATTTGTTTTGAATGAATACTGATCACGAGTTTGTATAACAAAATTAGGATTAACGTCACTCCACCAACGACAGTTTTGCGAACTTACAGTCCCATTGGAAGTAAACGTTCCTTCATCGGTAAAAATAATGCGTCTTGCCATAAGAGGATCATCTTCTAGCTCCCCTTGTATCACACAGCAAAACTCGAACCGTCGCTCAAAGTCTCCTGGTCTCAAGGTATGTATACATTTTAGTTTGTAAGGTCGAAAACTGTTTTCTTTCAATATTTTTGAAACTGTATCTTTACCTACGTTATATGGCAATGTTACTGACCTTTTGCGTAGAGACTTTTTAGGGTCTTCTATCACAGAGAGCATTACTTGATTTGTAGTTTCGTCATTCGCAACCCTTGACCTCCGTTTCTTGCTAAAGTTATTTTCTAAATTTCCAAAAGTCTTGAATTTAGTTAGAATATTCCCCACTGTTTTGAAATGTATAATTTTATCGGGATGTCTGTTGTTAAAAATGTCTGCAGCTTCTCGAAATGTTTTATAATTTTCTCCAACAATTAAAATTATTTCAATTTTATCTTCTTTTCTTAATTTCAGCGGCATTTCTTTTTACTATAATATTCAAACTGATGTTTGAATAAAGTAATACAATATTGTGGTTGACAATGGCAGTGACAATGCCATTATCAACACTCGATAAATAAGGAAATTTTGCTGGCATGTAGGTAGGAACAAAAGTAAGAAACTGGATTTGCCAGTACGAAGCCAAAGTTTTACATTCCTTAAGAAGTGATTTCGGATAGGAAGCAACGAATCTAGTGCTAGATATGTTTTTTTATTCTAAGTAAGATTTTGTATTACATTTTGCTATAAAATAAAAATTGAAGGTCCTTTTCTTCTCTCTTTCCATGGTTAACTTCCTTTTTTGGAATTTTTGACACCCTGTATATGCAATCTCAAGTTTGAATATTTTAATATTATTTTGGCAGAAAGCAGCTTTTTATAAAGAGTAACCGTTCCGTAAAAATACTAATAAAAAAGTTTCCCATATGTAGAGAACTGAAGTAGACACACTGTATATATATATATATATATATATATATATATATATATAGGTTGGTGCCTACCTAATTATCATTGAAGAAATAAACGGAAAATAATAAGACTATGCGGTGTTGCCGCTTCCGCCTTAAATATGTGGCAACATCCCTTTTCTAAATGGAATACCATGTATATTATTGCATTTTTGTATTGTCCTGAACATAACACTTTTTGTGTAATGGTTCTTATACCTAAATTCAACTGCTTTTGAGAAAATGGCGCTTGAAAACTGACATTTCGGACTCTTTGATATTATAAACGACTTAACTGGCAACGAAATGGATTGCATTTGCCTATGTTGGGTTTTAGTTATCTAAGTGTTAAATTTTGAAACCTCCTAACAAAACTAGAAATTGGTGTGGGGAAATAGATAAATAAAAACTGGTATAGGAAAGTAAAATCCATTTTGTTGTTCGTCGGATAATTTAGACCTATCTTTTAGGATTATTTTGGCTTTATTTTTTGACATACAATATTTAGCGTAAAACTTTGTATTTTTACCAGATTTATCCATACAGACTGACAAGTCTTCAAAATGATCTAGTAGCCGTGGAAATTAAAACTGTCAGAAGGCCATTTGTGTTTTGTTAGCTTGTCGTCAAATGTCAAATAGAGGCCAGATACTGAATTAAATAAAATCTAGGTCTCTTAAAAAATTAATAACTTATGTCTGGTACTTCCTCCTCTAGCTCTAATCACTGATTCTACACACCTTGGTATACTTCTTATTAAACGTGCAATAGGCTTGTGGAATAAATTCTATGGCACACGAGGTCGTGTTTTTAAGCACTGCCCCAATTAGTCACATAAATATTCTATTGGGTTTAAGTCGGGGCTTCTCGCAGGCCATGGTAGACGTTCTATATCATTAATATCCAAATACTCAGTTATAATTCGTGCAACGTGGAGTCGCGCATTATCATGTATGATAATAAAGTCTTGACCTATAAGGTAGTCAAACGGATTATCATATCTCTCTAGAACTTCGATATATCCCTAACATTTAAAGAATTCCTTCGTAGGACACAAAGTTCCATACGATGATCTATAGAAATCCTTTCCAATACCATCACTTAACCACACCCAATTTTTTTTTCTATAAACATTTCTTGTTCGTATCTTTCCCCAGGCCGTCTCCAAAGTTTCTGTCTTCCATCAGATGATTTCAAATAAAAACGTGACTCGTCAGAAAATAAAACCTTGGACCACTGCTCCTCATCCCACTGTACTTGGTCATTAGCGAAATACATGCGAGTCCTTCGATGTTTGCAAAGCAATTTAATAAAGGATTTTGAAGGGTTGTTCGATTGTAAATTTTTCCATGGTTAACTTCCACACTGTTGAGTCCGATTCTGAAAAAAAAAGAAGAATAAATAATTAAAAAAGTTATTAACGGTTCAAGTCCCGCCGTGACACATGGACCACCCGGTATATTTTTGACATTAGGAAAAAATTATTTTCGACAGAAAAAATATAGGGGTTTCATTTAAAAACACAACAGTTGTGTAAGTTTTGTATTTACACTTTCTTTGTATCACAAAAAATAAATCATGTGAAAATATAAAAATATCACTATTCATAAGGGTCCCAATGAGGCCTAGGCCGGCAAGGAGCAACGAAGGATGATAATAAACATTGGCCTTTGTCAGCCCTTACTAAGGCATATTTATATAAAAATCGGTTAAATTAAAATAAATATTTATTATATAAAATTTAGATTATTCGAAAAAAATATATATATGAATATATATATATATATATATATATATATATATATATATATATATATATATGTATATACATGGAAAAAAGTTAGGGATAATGAAAAAAGGTCGTTTTTGCAAACAAAATATATTATTTATAGTTGGAATAATTAAAAATTTGCCTTTATAGCCTAAAATATATTATTTCAAAAATGATTTCATAATAATAATACAAAATAAAATTTACTACTGAATAAGACACAGGTTGAAGTCAAGGCATATGTTTTTTAGTGAATTTTTGAAACACCTTGTAGCATAAACTGCCTACAATTTTTAAATTATATATCGGTAACTTTATATTTTATATATATTGTATATATATATTATATATATATATATATATATATATATATATATATATATATATATATATATATATATATATATATATATATATACAGGGTTATGATAAATTAGGGAATAAATTCATTATCTTGGAAATTAAAAAGGTAATAGAAAAACGCTCGAACCCGTCGATTTAGATTTATTTTTACGCATATTTAGAAATTATTTTAAACTATAAAGGGTCACTCACAAAAGTTGTACAACTGTCATCTTTGATTTTTTCAATACAACGCCTTATTTTTTTCTGCTGATTTGAATTCTTTATGAAATTCTAAACATTTTTGGTATAGCATAACCTATACTGAAAATCAACAGTTATCGAAATATTCTTATCTAAATAAAACCTGTGTATTTAATAACCTATCGGACATTTGTATATCCTACCTATGTCTGTCGCGTAATCCCAAAGAAAAATGAATTTGTCACTGTCACTGTGTTGACAAGTCATATAATTTATTTACGATCTGCCATTTTGATTTAAAATATTGACTATGCCCTTAACAGAGAAAGAAAGAATTGAAATTCTAATAATGCTTGATACTGGTGATAAAACTAGGACACAAAAAGAAGTTTGTCAGCTGTTTAACAACAGATATCCTCATAGGCAACTTATTACTCAGTCTGCAGTGATCAAAATAGAGAGGAAATGGACGGATACTGGTAGTGTTACGGACCGCATTGGAAAAGGTCGCCCTAGGATCTCAGATGAAAAGAAACTAGACGTTCTCTTAACTTTTCAAGATAATCCACATTCCTCAACTACTGACGCAGCCTATGATAATGATATACATCAAACAACAGTTTCCAAATTTTTGAAAAAAGAAAATTTTTATCCCTATAAAGTGAAATTCGTTCAAGAATTAATAAATGATGATTCAGATCGCAGAAACGAGTTTTGCGAAATTATGACCAACATGTGTAATCATGATCCGTTATTTGTCAAAAGAATTTGTTTCACAGATGAGGCAACATTTTGTCTCAATGGAGAAGTAAATAAACAAAATTTTAGACACTGGGCACAAGAAAATCCTAACTGGTACAGGGAAAGTCATACACAGTATCGTCAAAGTGTTAATGTATGGGCAGGTATTGTAGGCAATAAAGTTATAGGTACATATTTCTTTGATTCCTCACTAACGGGGCAAATGTATCTTCAATTTTTGGAAGAGAATCTTATACCAGCATTAGCTACCCTACATCCTAATGTAAACGACCCGGATCTTCCCAGTGAACTGTTATGGTATCAACAGGATGGGGAACCAACCCATTTTGCAGCTGATGTCAGGAGATACTTAAATGAAACCTTTCCGAGACGATGGATTGGGCGACGTGGGACATTAGAGTGGCCGGCAAGATCGCCGGACTTAAGCCCGTTAGAATTTTTTCTTTGGGGTATGTGAAAAACGAAGTGTATAAAAATAAGCCACATACTATTGAAATTCTTAAGGATCGTATTCGAATTGTTATAAGAAATATTCAATGTGATACTGTTACTAATGTGCAACTAGAGTTTTTCCATCGTCTAGGGCATAGTAGAGCTGTAAATGGTGGACATTTTCAAAATTTAATAAAGTAGTTTTCTTATTTAATTTCCTGATATGTGTTTTATGTTTTATTTAGATAAACATATTTCGATATTTTAAGTATAGGTTATGTTTTACCAAAAATGTCTAGAATTTCATAGAGAATTCAAATCAGCAGAAAAAAATAAGGCGTTGTATTGAAAAAATCAAAGATGACAGTTGTACAACTTTTATGAGTGACCCTGTATAGTTTAAAATAATTTCTAAATATGCGTACAAATAAATCTAATTCGACGGGCTCGAGCGTTTTTCTATTACCTTTTTAATTTCCAAGATAATGAATTTATTCCTTAATTTATCATAACCCTGTATATACAACATTTGAAGTCAATTGGGATGGTAGTTTTTTATTAGCTATAGAAATAACAGGAGGCAGGCCGACAGACAAACTCACGAAAATGGCAAAAACATGATTGCTTGCATATAGGAATCACGAAATATAAGAATCTGAAATCTCGGAAAGTATTTTTTTTACCATTACAATAATTCGTTCCTTTTGCCTAGGAACCCAAAATTAAAATAGGGACATACAAATAGTCGTTTGCAATCTAATGCTAACACAAATAAATCTAAATTAGCAAGGTTTTCCTACAAATAGAACTATGGATATTTGAGTGAACCCACTTTATCACATTTTGTCTACTAATTTGTCTTTACAATAATCCTTCGGTCAATTAAAGCCCTTCAAAGGTCAAATAAACCTTTCTTAAGCATGCCGGAGCCCTTATCGCCAAACTACACATTAATAAAGCCCTAGACTACTTCTAACCTTCTAAAGGTGGCCATTTATCACTGCTGTTTTGGGGTAGTTTATTTAGTGTCGATAACAAAAGATGAGCGGAACACCTGAGGAAAGGGTCCCAGTAATAGGTATTCACAACGGAAGGCCCGTATTTTGTATAAAATTCTCATACAATAACTTCTCAATAGGTTTTTGTATTCACATCTTGTTCTTAAGCTGGTGATAAAGTGTCTACATTTTTATCTCTGCGGGATTTATCATGTTTTTTAAATTAAAATTTACCATAAAACTTTGATTTCAGTTTTAATATCTCAATTTAATTTTTAGTGCTAAGCTTAGGACCTACGTAAATTTTTATGGCAGTTTTATTGTTTCTGAGATGGTTTTAATTTAATCTTTTTGTCTGAGAAGGAAGTGTAAATGTTGTTTTATGAAATATGGATGTATCTTGTTTTTGATAGCCGCCCAAGACACAATTTTATGCCTTCGTTAATTTGATTATTTTTATATGGCAATATTTTATAAATAGGGTGATTTATGACAAAGTATTGAACATTTCAGGACAAGTTTTAGGGAAGAAAATATGAACAAAAGTCAATATACATTTAGTTCTGTAAACTCTTAGTTCTCCAGGTACAGAATGTTAAAAGTAAATTAAAATAATTTTACTTACAATATTTTTTAATGCATAATTTAAAAACTCAATAAATTCACCTTTACACACAACTTCCTTTGTACAGAATTCCACTACTTACAATAAATTTATACAAGTCTTAGAAACCGTAATTTATTTCATTTTTGAAGTGTTTGATTTATTTATTGTTAATATCGATATTTTTATCATTATATATTTTTCATAGCATTGCTTACGTAGCCTACAAAAACAAATTGTGTCCTTTATTATTTTCCTGCAGCTTACATTAATTCAGGTAAAAGATTTGGTTTTTCTAGGATTATTTGGTATGGTAGGGGTGCACTGATCAAACTTAATTTTATATCATCTTAGCCCTAGTTTAAAGGTTTCCAGGAAAAAAATGATGGTTTAGATGATAAAAAATAAAAATAATTAAGTATAAATATTTGCAATAATAACACAAGTGTTTGTAATAATCCTCCTTTGAAGGACCAGGCTCAGACTCTTCATTATCCTTGTCGGCTTTCCTGTTTTCTTCTTCCTCTTCCAGTTTTCTTATCAACTAAATCATCATCCACCACTCTCTCGGATCGGTGACGTCCCCGTCAACAACCTCCTCAATCTCAATAGGTTGGTTATTGGAACACGAACTGCTCGAACAATTTTTGCATACTATGGTGCAAGTGGTAGTTCATCCATTCTTGCAGCTGCATAACTCTAGATGTAGCAATAACAGGGGTGCCTGCTATTTCCTCATTTAAATAGGTGTACTACGTAGGCTGTCTTGTTTCCACCCTCATTTTAATGGGTCTAACGTATTCCCCTGGCAGCATTGAACTTGGCAGAATATATTCTGAAGCTGTAAAGGTCAGCTGCATAGAGCGTTGTTGGCAATCTCGATAATCTGAGGCTGGCTTTTAGCTAGCTTATCGATCCCTTGTGTTAAGGTTATGCTCCAGTTGAAAACAGTGCCATCAAAATTTTCTTCACTGCTCGCTGACTTTGCCTGTTGAGGACGTTGCCTTGTAGAATGAGACGAGGTCGTATCGAAGTCAAATAATGCGTGGGCAAGCAGGTATCAGGGGCGTGCAGTCCAGTCCACCAAAAAAATTACAAAACATCTTCTAAAATGCAATTTTTAAAATAAGAAACCATTAATTTAGGTTGTATTAAAAATGCTAAAATATTATCTTAATTATCAAGCCCATAATAAATGCGGCCTTGACTCCGACCCAGCCACAATAGAATCAATAGAATCTACGCGGGCCGCTAGCTTCTCTGCAGCCAAGTCCTGTATGCTTGTTTTCCTGTGAATCGAGCCAGAAATTATTGAACTTTCCACCGGCTGTTTGCAATTTTTGCAATTCAGTCGGGTGCTTTAAGTGGTGGCGGAAGCTATCGTTGGAGTAGGTTCTTTGTTTGAACGGCTATCCGTGTGTTGTGTGATACATACGTCGCGTCGTGCATGGTGCGATATGGAAGACAATAATACGGACATGGATATGCAAATACCGTCAACTTCGGCTGTCGGTAATAACGTTGAAAATGTTGGAGAATTTAGTAAGAAGAGTGTGTGTGAATGTGTGGTGCGTGTCTTAATAATAAAGGGATTTTCAACATTAAAATTCGCTGATAAGCTTCAAATAATTTCCAAAGCAAAACCGCCTATGAAAAATTTAATCAAAAAATGAAAAACTGTATTAGACATTTTTATCCGGAAAAACAATACCAACAATTTAAATGGTTAACAGGGTGTGAAACTATAAGTAAATTATTTTGTTGGCCATGTTTACTTTCTGAAAATGAAAAAGGGCTCTGGAATAAAACTGGTTTTTCCGATTTAAACAATTCCCATAAAGCTGTAAAAAGACACAATATGTCCAAAGCGCATTTACAGGCCGTCATAAAAGAAAAAGTCTTCGGTAAAACCAGAATTGAACACGCCCTTAATAAACAGTTGGAAATTAGTCACAGCCAACACAATATACTAGTCGATAAAAATAGGCAAATATAAAGAAGACTTATCGATGTTGTTTGTTTTCTCGGACAGTACGAATTGGGATTTAGAGGAACAAGGGTTTCTTCAAATAAAGGAAATTTTCAAGATTTAATTAGTTTAATGACTAAATAAGATGATTGCTTAAAAAATTATTTAGAGCAGTCTAGCGTTTTTCGCGGAACATCGAATCGAATCCAGAATGATTTAATTTCAATGGCAACCATTATCATAAAAAGAATTAAGCAAGTTTGGCCATTATCTGGATGATAAAATTTTAGCCAATTATCTAATAATAAGTTAAAACAGAAGGAAGTATTCAAGAGCGATTTTTAGGTTTTAAGAATGTGTCCGAAAATCGTACAGCAGCGACTTTTATTAGTTACAATAAATACAGTTAACGAATTAACTTAAAATAACAATTATTATTATGATAATAATCATGGTGACTAACGGGCCTTGTTTTCAGATTTCACATTCCCCGTATTCTGTTGAGGCCAAAAATATAAGAAATAAAAAGAAATTTATAAGCAGCAGTTAAATTTTTTTAAAAAAATTTGAAAAAAAAAACATAGAAGCAAAAAAAGCACACACTAAAAGGAAAATGGAAGATGGATAAGGACAGGGAAAAAGGAAAGTATTAAGTTTCAAATTTAGCATTTTGTGGCATAGACAATCAATTAAATATGGTTTAGAAGAAATAGTTTGGTTTTTCTCTTGAAAACTTTTTCTGAGACAGTAAAATCATTTATTTTGAATTTGTTTATTAAATATGCAATTAAATAAGAAAAAGACCTTTTAAAAAATTCTTTGTTGTGTGACGGCATAGTTAATAGATGGTTTCGTCTTATATTAAGATTGTGCACATCATTACGATAAGTTATTTTTTTGTGCAAATATGGTGGAGACTTAAACTTAAGAATTTTATAAAAAAGGACAAGAGCATGTAAAAATTGTGCATATTTAACCAATTTGCTTCTTTTAACTTATGAGAAATGTGTTCACGTCTTCTTATACCAAAAATAAGCCTTAGACAGGAATTTTGGAGTTTTTGTAATCTATTAGCATAGGCATTACCAAGACAAGGCCCATAGATGGTGTCACAGAAGTTTAATGGTGATAACACTAGTGCATCACAAAGCATTTTCTTAATGTTATAGCTCACAAAGTGCCTTTGCGAAAATATTGTTTTTAAGGCGGAATATTCACTTTTTAGTTTAAGAGTAACATGTTCCTTAAATCTAAGTTTATGATCCATTAAGAGTCCCAGATTTTTGGCAGAGTTTTTAAAATCTATTGGATCATTATTTATGTGTAGATTTAAATTATCTAAAATACTCATTCGATTGTTATCACTACAAAAAAGAATAGCTACTGATTTGGTTGGGTTAATCTTTAAGAGGAGCTTTTGAGTTTTACTATATAAAGTGTACAAATCCGCGTTAATGCACCTATTGGCCTCGGCTATATCAGTACTTTTAAATGAATAATATACCTGGGTATCATCTGCGTAGCAATGGTGGCTACAATACCGAAATTTATTTATTAATTGCGACGTATAGAGAGTATATAGTAACGGACCCAGAATGCTACCCTGAGGCACCCCAGAGGCAACATTAGGGGCTTTCGACATTTTACCATCAAGTACTACTCTTTGTTTTCTGTCTGACAAAAAAGAAGACACCAGTGCCACCGCTAAAACCCAGGCACTGCAACAAAGCCAATAATATTTCGTGGTTGACCATGTCAAAAGCTTGAGTAAAATCCAAAAGAACCAAAACAATAGCTAGATTATTATCAAGGGCTTTAAATATATCATCCGTTACCTGAGATAATGCGGTTGCACAACCATAACCTTTACGGAAGCCAGACTGATATTCAGGGATCAAATTACTAATATTTAAATACTCAATTATTTGCTGTTCCATAACTTTTTCTAATAGTTTAGAGAGAACTGGAAGAATCGATATTGAACGGATTTGTTTAAATTCAGTAGGATTTTTAACTTTAGGCAACGGAATAACATTGGCTTCCTTCCATTGATCTGGAAAATGATTTTTTTCTAAACAAACATTTATAATGTGAGTTAGTGGATTAATTATAGCAGGACAACAAAGTAAAATAAGTGTAATATTTAAATTATCAGCTCCAAATGCTTTACTCTTTATGGTTTTTAGAATGGAAATTATTGTATCTTGCGTTATCAGACTAAATTTAAATTCATTTTGTGTAATTTTATGTTCCTTAAAATTCTTAATAAATTCTTCATCAGGCTTATTGTTATTTTTATTTATATTAGTAAAATAAGTATTAAGTTCATCTACATTTTGCAAGCAATTGGGAAGATGTATATTTTGTTTTTTAGAAATATTAATTTTATTTAATTCTTGCCATGCTTCTTTATTACTGCACACGCCAAACCTATATGTTAAATACGCCTTTTTTCCGATCTGATTGCACTAGTAGTAAGATTTCTATACTGCTTGTATGTGTTCCAGTCCTCCCAATTTTTGGTGTTTCTAAAATTATTTAAGGTCCTATTACGAAGCCTCTGCATTAATCTAATATTAGCAGTAATCCATGGTCTGTATGGCTTATTTTTACCTCTGATATTTTTTAAGGGACCATGCAGGTTTATAACGTCGAATAATGATTGGTTGAAAAAATCAACTTTGCTATTTATGTCCGCCATATGATACACTATGTGCCAAGGTATTAGTTCGATATCAGATTGAAATCGCTTATTGTTAACACTTTGTAAATTTCTGTATGTAAAGTTATAAGTATTAGATTTGGGTTCTCCAAAATTTATGTCGCAATAAATGAGCATATGGTCCGATATCTCAACATCCCTTATTCCGCAAACCTGGATTGAATCTATATTTGAAATAAGTAAATCAATTAAGGACATGTTTGTATTTGATATTCTAGTAGGTTCAGTTATATGCTGTTATAAACCATAGACCTCAGTAATTTCACATAACGGTGCTTTTGTATTTAATACGAGATACCGTAGTTTATAACATTATTAAGGAGAAAAAATTAGTTGCTCAAAGCTAGGATGGAGCTGCAGTGATGGCAGGACAATTAGGGAATCTGCAAGCTAAAGTTCGAGAAACTTTCCCAAGTGCTGTGTTTGTCCATTGTTTTGCTCATAAATTAAATTTATTTTTATCTCAGTCCATCAATCACATTAAAGAGGGTAAAGTATTTTTCGTTACTTTAAGTGGCATGCCTGCTTTTTTTCCAAGTCAACAAAACGTACGCAAGCTTTGGACTCCATTGTCCACAAACGATTGCCCAAAGTAGCTACTACTAGATAGAACTATAATGGTAGACTTGTGTTAACAGTATTTGAAAATCGTGAATCACTGATTGAACTATTTGAGAATATAATAGAAAATAATGAAACGTGGGACTCAGAAGCAATAAATAGTTCGAGGGGGTTTTTGGACTGCTTGAAAGGAGATTTTAATTTTAATTATTTGTTGAACATACTTTCAAAAATATTTCAATTCCCGGACAATGTTTTTAATATATTACAAACTAAAACAAATGATATTGTTTTTTGCCTAAAAAAAGTGGATGTTTTTAAATTCATTTTAAGTCAAAAAAGAGATGACTTTGACTTATTTTGAGAGAAAACGATGACGTTAAATGTAGAGCCACAAGCCAAGCGTCTTCGAACAGACAAGGTGGGAGATGTTCAAACATCATACAGACGCCTCTTTTATGAAATAATCGATCAAATTCAGCAACAAATAAACTATAGATTTAACAGTTTAAATGATTTTAAATTCCTCGAGCTCTGCAATTTCGATGCATTTAAAGGAAAAACTTTTCCAGAAGATGCGTTTAAATCTCTTCTTCTTCATTATGGCCAGTTCTTCGACCGAGTGTTACTGCGATCTGAACTAAAAGTGATTTTAAAAGACAAAGAGCTGGACGATGCCTACACCGAAGTGTCGAATTTGTGTGAATTAGTATTGACAATACCTGCCACAAGTTCATCAGTAGAACGCAATTTTTCAACACTTAAACGTATAAAAAATTTCGTGAGAAATTCAACGTGGCAGGAGAGACTTTCGCACACATCCATTGAAAATAAACTGCTCCAAAATATGTCGGAGCATCGACGTTTTTATGATGACGTCATATACACTACAAATAGGTAAGTTTCTACAAATTGTGTCCCTTTCTTAAAATATCATCGCACGCCCCTGGAAGGTATACATTGTTCTTGGTTGAAAGCCCTGACAGCACAACGAGCCTATCGACATCCTCGTTGACTATAATAACGGTATCAAAGCTGGCCTACTGTAAAATTTACTATCAGAACGTCTGCTTCCTCTCCTGCCTCTATTATGTTCGTACCATCCTTTTCAAAATAGGTCTCAATCATTTGAATCAGATGGCTTTTGTTATAATCATTATCAAAGAACTTTTCTTGAGAAGTGTTCTTTCATCGAACATGATATGTCGTCTGAGCTATTTGTCTTCGAACGGAGAACCCTTTCTCGACTTTTTGTAAGTCGCTGATTCGAATCACTTGGGTAGCCATCAAACGCGACTAATACTTTTGATCCATATTACCTCTGGAGATAGCTGACGTACTTGTTGCTCATAGAACCAAATGTTCCCGTTCTATCCTACATAACTTTGTGAAAAAGCATCCGCAACAACGACGTTTGGATATCTGGTTGAAAGCTGTGTACAGTAGCGATTTGGTTCCCTCGCAACCCATTTTCACTGAACAAAATAGCGGGTATGGAGGCAGTTTACAGGCGTATAGCAGGGGCGTCCAGTCCATGGAAGCAAGGGAAGCAGTGCTTTCCCAGAAAAAATTACAAAACATCTTCTAAAATGTAATTTTTGAAATAGGAAACCATTAATTTGGTTTATATTAAAAATGCTAAATTATCTTAATTATCAAGCCCATAATAAATGCGGCGTTGACTTCGACCCAGCCACAATAGAATATCTAATAAAACCTATACGGGCCGCTAGCTTCTCTGCAGCCAAGTCCTGTATGCTTGATTTCCTGTGAATCGAGCCAGAGGTTATTGAACTTTTCACCAGCTGTTTGCAATTTTTGCATTTCAGTCGCGTGCTTTAAGTGGTGGCGCAAGCTATCGTTGGAGTAGGTTTTTTGTTTCAACGGCTATCCGTGTGTTGTGTGATACGTACGTCGTGTCGTGCATGGTGCGATATGGAAAACAATAATACGGACGTGCATATGCAAATACCGTCAATTTTGGCTGTCGGTAATAACGTTGAAAATATTGTAGAATTTAGTAAGAAGAGTGTGTGCGAATGTGTGGTGTGTGTCTTAATAATAAAGGGATTTTCAACATTAAATTTCGCTGATAAGCTTCAAATAATTTCCAAACGAAGGGCAAAACGGTCTATAAAAAATTTAACCGCAAAAATAAAAAACTGTATTAGACATTTTTATCCGGAAAAACAATACGAACAATTTAAATGGCTAACAGGGTGTGAATATAAGTAAATTATTTTGTTGGCCATGTTTACTTTCTGAAAATGAAAAAGGTCTCTCGAATAAAACTGGTTTTTCCGATTTAAACAATTTCCATAAAGCTGTAAAAAGACACATTATGACCAAAGCGCATTTAAAGGCCATCATAAAAAAAAGTCTTCGGCAAAACCAGAATTGAACACGGCCTTAATAAACAGTTGGAAATTAGTCACCGCCAACACAATGAACTAGTCGATAAAAATAGGCAAATATTAAGAAGACTTATCGATGTTGTTTGTTTTCTCGGACAGCACGAATTGGGATTTAGAGGTCATGACAACAAGGATTTTTTCAAGTAGAGGAAATTTTCAAGATTTACTTAGTTTAATGGCTAAATATGATGATTGCTTAAAAAATAACTTAGAGCAGTCCAGCGTTTTTCGCGGAACGTCAATTCGGATCCAGAATGATTTAATTTCCGCTGTTGCAACCATTATTCTAAAAAGAATTAAGCATGAGATTGGCGGGGCGCGGTTCATTGCTAACGAAACAAATGATATCACTAATTTTAGCCAATTATGTAGTAAGCGTATAGTAATAAGCTACGTTAAAACAGACGGAAGTATTCAAGAGCGATTTTTAAGTTTTAAGAATGTGTCCGAAAATCGTACAGCAGATGCATTATATACCGTAGTTTATAACGTTACTAAAGAAATTAATGGATTGTTTATTTTATTTATTGTTTTACTCATAAATTAAATTTAATTTTATCCCAGTCCATCAATCACATTAAAGAGTGTAAAGTATTTTTCGTTACTTTACGTGGCATGGCGTCTTTTTTTTCCAAGTCAACAAAACGTACACAAGCTTTGGATTTCATTGTCCACAAACGATTGCTCAAAGTAGCTCAAAGTAGCTTCTACTAGGTGGAACTATAATGGAAGACTTGTGTTAACAGTATCTGAAAATCGTGAATCACTGATTGAACTGTTTGAGAATATAATAGAAAATAATGAAACTTGGGACCCAGAAGTAATAAATAGTTCGAGGGGGTTTTTGGACTGTTTGAAACGAGATTTTAATTTTAATTATTTGTTGAACATATTTTCAGAAATATTTCTATTCTCGGACAATGTTTTTAATATATTACAAACCAAAATAAATGATATTGCTTTTTGCCTAAAAAAGTGGATGATTTTAAGTCCATGTTAAGCCAACAAAGAGATGACTTTGACCTATTTTGGGAGAAAACGATGATGAAAAGACAAGGTGGGAGATGTTCAAACATCATATAGACGCCTCTTTTATGAAATAATCGATCAAATTCAGCAACAAATAAACTATCGATTTAACGGCTTAAATGATTTCAAATTCCTTGAGCTCTGTAATTTTGATGCATTTAAAGAAAAAACTTTTCCAGAAGATGCATTTAAATCTCTTCTTCTTCATTATAGCCAGTTCTTCGACCGAGCGTTACTGCGATCTAAACTAAAAGTGATTTACGAAACTGATGACATTAACGCAAAAAATAACGCTAAGGAACTAATACAATTTTTAAAACACAAGGAGCTGGAAGATGCCTACACTGAAGTGTCGAAATTGTGTGAATTAGTATTAACAATACCTGCCTCGAAGTTAAACGTACAAAAAATTTCGTGAGAAATTCAACGGGTAGGAGAGTCTTTCGCATACATCGCTGTTGTCAATTGAAAATAAACTTCTCCAAAATATGTCGGAGCATCGACGTTTTTATGATGACGTCATTGACGAATTTGCAAAAAATGATCGAGGAATAGAATTACATTACAAATAAGTAAGTTTCGGAAAACTGCTTCCCTTTCTTAAAATTTCACCGCACGCCCTTGGCGCATAGTTAAGTTAAGTAGTGCTTCAGATTTTCATCAAACCGTTTTGCGAAGCAGATTCTTTGTATGAAATCATGAATAATATTGTTTAACGGTTTTTTTTTAACACGACAAATGAAGAAAAAAGGGTAGTGAGCGTGATAGCTGGGATACCTTGTATATATTGCTACCCCCACCTATCCTCTAAGGTTGATATAAATTTAACTTTGACTAATAGATTTTGTTGGAAATAAAAATAAAAGTATTCAGAAGTAGTAAAAAAATACCCTCCCGTCGTCTACAGATTTTCATACATTACTTTACAATTTTAAGTCTCGCCACACACCAGTTGACACATGTTTTGTGGCGCGAATGCGAAGGGAGACTGAAGGGTTCAGATTTTGTAAGTTGCATCATAAAATTTCTTCAAACACAATATATTGGATCTGATCTTTCCATAATACTGTATAGAAACAGGTGTGGCTACCAAAAACTCTCTTACAGACGCATTGCTGTCCTTTTCTGTAACAAATGTAGATCAAAACTATCTTGTCAGATGTCAGACTCAGATATGGGTGTGATAATGTCCATAGTTTAATAGATCAATATTTTACACTTGAAGCTGAATATCTAAACTATAGCCTCTGTAAGACCAACTGCGACAAAAATTTCTGAAATAGGTATGTGCTTTTCAAAATACTAGTTATTGGAATTAGTCCTAAGGAGGGTAAAATTGATGCATTAAATGTTATCAATTTTTCAGGGCTAAAAGCTTATTCATAAAATTAATATTTTTAAAATATTAAAAAATGTTTTTACACATTCAGACATTTTGACAGATATGCACACTAGGATTGCCTCTAGGTCATCGATGTATGAAATTTGATGTCTGTGGTAGCTAATTTAAAAAGTTCTTATACAATAACTTTTCAATATATTTTTTGTATTAGTTCATTAAACTTACACTAAACCAGTATAATTTAAAAATTACTTAGGTGACTCGCAAATTTCTCTAATTCTGTTAAGGCATTTAAAATAATACAGGGTCATGTTTGTAAATTTGTAACGACTACTTGGATAGCAACTCTATTTTCTAGATATTCCCAAAAAAAGTCCAGTACTGATAAATCTGGAGAGCTTGGAGGCCTTATGGGTTTATCAGACCAAATATCACTGATTGCCAAATATCGATCTACATTGCAGATATGTATTCATCGCTCCGCATTTCCACGGTTTAGAAATGTTTGGACTAAGTAAAATTTATATGATTTGTGGGTTTTTTAATATTTTGGTTACTCTAGATTTGAATACACCAATAGTTTCTCCAACCGTTTGCGAAACCAGCGCTTTCTAAAATAATCACTTCGACGGTTTCTTGGTTTACTTTATTATAAGATTGAGGTCAAAATTTGGAAAAAGCGCCATAAGTTACTAAATTTGATTTTATTCAGCCAAAAATTATTTTGTTTCGTTGTCTCCTTTGAGACACCCTAAAAATACTTTCAAAGAAATAAGCAATCACCAAATTGGAAGCCAAATTGGAAGCCTCCATATAACATTGTATTTTTACTTCCCTTATAAAGGGGAAGTATTGTAATCGTGAAAAAATCACCCTCCGAGATTTTCTCAGATCTTTATGTTTCCGGGTCCCTAGAGGACGAAAAACATGTTTTCCCGATTCCGTCGGTCTGTCTGTCGGTCTGTCTGTTCGCGGCGTAGCTAAAAACTACTTATCCGATTGACTTAAAATTTTGGTCAACAATTAAGGGTTATATGGGGATGACCTGGTAAAAATCCAATAAGGCAAAACAAAATGGCGGCCTAGAGAAATGCTAAAAAAAATATTACTAAGAAAGTGCTTATCCAATGTATCTCAAATTTTGCACAAAAATCAAGTATTATGTAGGAATTAACTGGTAAAATTTTGGTACGAATCCAAGATGGCGGACCAGAATGGCGGTTTAATAAAATATTTAAACATTCAGCCTGAAAAAACTACTTAATGGACTGATTTCAATTTGTGTCATAACTAATAATAGTAGTAGAGATGTAAAACTGTGGTATTAATACTACATGGCGGAACAAAATGGCGGCTAAATAAATTTTGCTTAGATGCCAAAAAATATGTTTTATCAAGTCCGTCGGTCCGTCTGTCTGTCAGTTCGCGGTATAGCTTAAAAACAACTCATCAGAGATTGACTACAAATTTTAGTCAAAAATTAAAGCTCATATGGGGATAACTTGGTAATATTTTGGCTAAAATCAAATATGGAGGAACAAGATGGCCGCCCAATGAAACGTTAAGAAAATTATTACTTAAAAACTAATTATTCAATTATACATATACAAGATACAAGATGGCGGAACAAAATGGCGGCCAAATAAAATTTTACATTTTCGCGTTTTAGCGTCCCTAGATACCAAAAAATATGTTTTATCAATTCCGTCGGTCCATCTGTCGCTTAGCCTGTCTGTCTGTCAGTTCGTAGCGGAGCTTCAAAACTACTGATCAGATTGACTTTAGTCAAAAATTAAAGCTCATATAGGGATAACTTGGTAATATTTTGGTAAAAATCCAATATGCCGGAACAAGATGGCGGCCTAGTGAAACGTTAAAAAAATTATTACTAAGAAAACTAATTATCCAATTTATTTCAAATTCACGTCAACAAATTCAAGATAGCGGTGACTACGTATAAACTGGCACCCCCCGTACTTTTTTATTTTTTGTCGTACAAAAAAAATAAAAATACTGACATACAGAGGATTTTTTTTACGTTATAAATCTGCATTGTAATTCCCAGTAACTTTTCATATATACGAGGAACGACAAAAAGTACAATTTTCTTTAACGGAATGCCCTGTAAATTTTTGCCTAAAATGAAAGATCTTTTTTTTCTGATTCCAAATATATAATACAAGTTGACATTTCGTTTAGCCGTTTTCAAGTTATTTAAATTTAAAAATCAATTTTCATTGTAGACTATAAAATTACTGGCTATAAAATAACAGCTTTTTGAGCAGTTGGCTATGGAAATAAACAATATTAACAAATGTTTCTGAAATGACTTTGACATTTAAATCACTGTTAATAGAACTAAATCAATTCTTTTTGATATATTTTTTTTAATGGTTTATTCTGTGGCAGAAAAACGAGAAATTGTTTGTTTGTATGCTGAAAATAATTATAATGCTTCTGCAACGCGACGTGCTTACATGGCAAATCATCCCGATGGTCCGATTCCCTTAAGATCGACAATCCAGAATATTTGCACCAAATTTAGAACAACGTTAGATTTGCAAAGAAAGGAGAGGGAACTAAACAACAATACGGAAAATCACGATTTAAATATTGCTTTGCATCACGTAGAAAATCCAAGTCAGTCACTGCGAACTACTTCCAAGGAAATGCGAGCCCGTTACGGAGTAAAAAAAACCTCACGTGAATATATTAGGAAGGTTTTAAAGAAAATATGGATTAAGGCCCTATAAATATCATACTGTTCAAAAATTAACTCAAAGGCATAGGAATCAACGACTCAATTTCTGCAACTTTATGTTAAATAGAATAAATAACGAAAGAAACTTTTTTTAAAATATATTATGGACCGATGAGTCAAGCTTTTCAACTAGTGGATTACCAAATCGACAAAATTTTCGTCACTGGGCACAAAAAAATCCCCAATTCACAAGGGAAGTTCAATTTCAAGGTAGGAGAACAGTTAATGTGTTGTGCGGCCTGCTGAAGAATATTTTTTTTTCGAAGGAACATTAACTGGACCAATATATCAAGAATTTCTGGAAACTCATCTACAGGAAATGCTAGAAAACATATTATAAACATAATTTTTCAACATGTGGCACATGACGTGAAGACTTTTTTGGATGAGAATTACAACGAGTGGATTGGAAGAAATGGAATTATTTCGTGTCCTTCAAATAGTCCAGATCTAACTCCCATGGATAATTTTTTGTAAAGGTATAATAAAAACAAAATATATAAACGTGATCTGGACAACGTTGAAGATATAAAATATTTTATAACACGGGAAATGAGACATTTAAATGATAGAAATGGTCATTTTATAGAGAACGCAGTTGAGCACTTGCGAAACGTTTATCACGAATGTGTAGATAATCAGGGGCGAAATATTCATTCTGATTAATTTGTTTTGTGTTATTTGGTTCATCTGTGATTTTGCAGTAAAATATATTGTTAATAAATTGTTGTTTATATTCAATTTTTACTTCGCTGTTTTATTATAACGCCTAGGTATGCAGTAATTGCTGCTCAAAAAGCTGATATTTTATAGCCAGTAATTTTACAGTCTATAATGAAAATTGATTTCTAAACTTAAATAACTCGAAAACAGCTAAACCAAATGTCAACTTGTATTATATATTTGGAATCAGAAAAAAAAATCTTTCATTTTAGGCAAAAATTTACAATTACATTTAATGGCATTCCATTAAAAAAAATTGTACTTTTTGTCGTTCCTCGTATATATGAAAAGTTATCAGTATTTTTATTTTTTTTTGTACGACAAAAAAAAATAAAAAAGTTACGGGGGTTGCCAGTTTATACGAAGTCACCCGGTACATTTTGGAGAAAAATTAAATATGATATAAGGATAAAGAAGTACGAATTCAACATAACGTAACAAAATCGCGGTATGTGTCAATGCAAAAACTTATTTAATATTTAATTTATTTTAAATTATACAAAATCAAGTGTGGCATACGCAGAAACTGGTAAAATGTTGGAATAAAAACGAAATATTCATAATTAGGGAAGGTCCAGGTAGCCTTTATTTGCGGCCATAGTAATGAACAAGATTTTTGTATAATACACCAAAAATGATTATATACCAAATTAAGCACAAAAGATAACAATTCATGTATCAAATAAATGATAATTTATTTTTCCCAATGATAGGTATTTTTGATGATTTGCGAAAAAGCCAAAAAATTCTTTATAATGTGACTCATTACTGGCATCTGGACTGATACAGGTCCACGAGGGAAAATAGAACATGTTTTGCGGGGCAGCCATATAAAGACTTATAACTCCAACAAATTTCACCAACATAATTTAGGCCGTTTTCAGCTGGCACTTGTAATAAATTTTACATTTTGGCAGAATCTTAACGATTTATATAGCTTCTCACAGACTACAATATACAGAAAAGTATGTTCTCTGCACGTTTTGTTTAAGTATATTGTTCTAGGCCCCTTATAGGAATTAAAAGAGATCGTTTAATAACCTAAAAGCGCCCTCGGTAGCTCCATGAGAAGAACATAATGTTCGTTCTCATTTCAAGTGGTTTAGCTCTAACTTACGAGCATTGTGTAAAAGTGTTGTTCCGGGAGTCTAATACAAAAAGCCAGTACTTAAACAAATTCCCAAGCGAGAAGTAGGTATGTTGCCTTATAAAACTAATGTCATATTTGCAGTGGCGGCTCGTGGTGTTTAGGCTAGGGTAGGCGACAACCACAATAATTTCAAGAATAATGACGTTATAAGAAAACACACTTAGCTGACAACTAAGTTTTATAAATTAAATTTATCCGCCTATCTTTTAAAAGGGCGAATTTACTTATTATGACATCCGTAAAGTTATCAGCCTTCTGTAAGGAGCAGAACAACTCTTTTTCTATTGAAATTAGCGCAAGTGACGATAAACGTTCATTTTTTATTGTATTGCGAGAATACGTTTTTATTCGCTTTAAACAAGAGATATGTCTTTCCACTGAGGTACTTGTAATAGGTATGGTAGCAATTAACGCAAAAAGTTTGTAACTTTCAGGAAATATTTCTTGAAGATCATTTTTTACGAAATGTTTTAAAATTGCCTCGACGCTCAGCAATGCAAATTGTTCATCGAGATATATTACACTAAGCTCATTAATTAATTTTTGTTTGTCAAAGAAATTTTTATAAAAGTTGGTCACATTCGTCACAAATTCAAGCGGAAAATTTTTGCTATATTCTTCGAATTTTGAGGAATCCGCTAAAGAAAAATATAATAACTGAGACATATCTGCAAACCTAACTTCTATTTGAGTCACAATATTGTCAATTATCTCATAAAATAAAATGCGTAAAGAACTTTGCTCATCGCCTTTAATGGTGTCCGATAACTTAATTCTTTTTGACAATTGCCCTGACTCCCTATTATTAAAAATCCTTGTTTGGGCTTGTTCAAATATTGTATTAAACATTGTCTCATTTCTCAATAACTTGATACGATCTCTTGCCATAAATATTTGCTTTTTACAATAGGTGATGTCCAATGATTTTTTCTGTAGAATGTTGAAAAGGGGTTCAGTTATGTCAAAAATATGTTTATACACAGCGCGCAGCGGTAAGAAACGAAAATTCTAAATCGTTCATAAATTTAAGATATCCCTTGGCCCCGTTTATTGACTCAGCCGATGATGATTGGTCGTCAATAATTTTAGAAAAAACTAATTTTAGGCCTTCCCGTTCAGAGTGCAAGATTTGAATGATTTTAGAACGGGAAGCCCACCTGGTGTCTGAACTGGAAGAAATCCTCTTTCCTATCGTCGAATCTAAAGTAAATGTCCGTTTTGCAGACTGATGAAAAAATCCGGGAATCGAGGACGCACTTGCGAAAAAAATTCGGCAATTTTTTATATTTTTTGAACCAGTTTGTAAAACCAAATTCAATCTGTGCGCACTACAATGCGTAAACAAAGCAAAAGGAGCATCATCTTTAACTTTTTTTTGCAAACCATTCAATGAACCTGCCATCACACTAGCACCATCGTAGCATTGCCCAACTAATTTTGTTTTATAATCGAAATTGCCTATGACTGTAACAATTAATCCATACATTGCGTCCGCTGTTCTGTCTTCGCTAACGTCATGAAAACCCAAGAAACTTTCTTTGATTTCACCGTATTTATGAACGTACCGAATTGAAATCGCACATTGGGACTTCTCAGAAATATCCGTAGTATCGTCAGCTTGCACTGCAAAAAACAACGACTCTTTTATCTCCCTATGAATTGTATCTGCAAGGTAATCGGAAATACAGGATATCAAATCATTCTGGATAGTTTTTGATAAACCAGAAAAAATATTTCCAATTTTTTTTAAATGTTGTTGTATTTTGTTATCACGTTTAATTAACAGATTAAAAGTTTCCCGAAAATTTCCCGCACTAACGGAATCGCTTTTTTCATTATGGCCTCTGAAAGATAATTCTTGCTTTGCTAGGTGACACGTAACATCGACCAAATAGCTCATTAGTAGTCTGTTTTTTCTCACCTCCTCATTATATAATTTAAGAGACAAAGAAGATTGTAATTGTAGCGCATCCTGTATAGTGCTACTGTTTTTTTCTAACCGCTTTAAACTAAGATAACTGCTTAAATGTTCTTTCGATGATTTGTGTTTTTTTATGGCCGCAGATAAATTTTTCAAATCAGAAAATCCCTGACGCACCCAAGTATTGTTTCTGCCTTTTGCCAAAAGTAAACATGGCCAACAAAACAAATTTTGTTTAAAATAGCTACCACATATCCACTGATGACTTTCGTACCATTGAGCTTTAAACGATCGTGAAAAAGTTTGGCCCTGTTTTTTATCAGGCTTTAAAATATTGAGAAGTGGCGTGGGGCGGCCAAAATAAATAACATCTTTTCGATCGTTTTCGTTTAGACGCGAAAATGGTGTCTCGCACAAAGAGCAAACAATATCATGCACCGGGTTATTCGCCATGACTTTTTAAAAATCCATTAAAAAAAAAACAAAGCAACGTAATGTACCTATATAAAATAGAACAAACCGGAAAAAACGCACTTAACCTACGGTCGACGCGACGGTAAATTCATCGAATATGAACCGTCCAACCCCTAAAACTAGCGAAACTACACTTAAAAGCAAAATATTTAATACCTAAATATGTCTATTAGAAACAAATAAAACAAAAATACTTATCCGTTTATCAGGATTTCTTCGTTTTTCTTCTGGCCAATGCCGATAAACAACCAAAATCACAAATTAAGCAAAACTAGACGCGGTCGTAAAATAATAGTCAAAAAAACACACACGTATCACCGTCCAATGTTTTTATTTATTGATCGATATCAGAAAACGAGAGCGGTCAGAATGTAATTGAAAAATTTCAAATCACTTGACCGGAAATCCGAACGAACGATAATATTGCATCATGCATACTATTTACGATTTTTACGAATTATAAATGAGATTAATGAGAATAGTAGCAGGTGGCCAACGTTGCCAAACGCAAAATTTGTAAATACGGTTTCGCAAGCCTTAGAAGAATTTCTTTATTTTTCTTGAGATGTACCTAGATTTTGTTTAAAAAACCCTTTCAAAACCACCCTAACAACATTGAAACTGCTTATTTTATTTTTTTTTATGGTTTGCAATGTTTGCATATGTAAGGCTGCCAACCGTCCCGCATTCTGCGGGACAGTCCCGAATTATATTTTAAGGTCCCGCGTTACAAATAAGGTTAGAAATCGTCCCGCATTCTCTAATTATGCCCCGCAAGTCCCGAATTGCAACAAATCATATTCTAAGTTCCCATGTTTATCGGTTTAATAATACAGAGAAGTACCATTTTAAGAAGATTTGATTAAACTAAATTATGTGTTATAAATAAGCCTTAATTAAAAAAAATACCAAAGTGTAGAAACATGTTTCATTTTATTATTATTAAAAAAACCTCACCTAACCTAACATTTATGTTTAATCTCTTTAATTTTTTTGCTTTAGTATATAACAGAATGTTCGGATAATCAATTTAATTAATTAAAAAATTAATGCTGAAAATAAAGAATTTTAGAATATGGTTAATGCGCCTACAACGCATACTAAAATTTGTTGTGTCCCGCATTCGTAAATGAAAAAGTTGGTAGCCTTATGCATATGCATATTTTCTAAAAACGTAAAGCAGTTCAGGTGAAAATTCGAGAATTTGGCAACACTGCCAGATGAACAATATTGGAATCCAATGCGAAGACGTCAAATATTTGCCGAAGGCGGACGATCGTTTCGCCTACTGTAGTAGTTTATTTCGCGTGATTTTCTCTGTATGTCGGTCGCTGGTCGTTGGCGATGTGCGTTTTCGTGGGCTGGCTGGCTGCCGTAGAGAACATCTACATTTAGGCGGTTGGGATATATCGCCTCTAAACGTACATAGGTTTCGCATGTAATCGATGTTTATTTAAATGTTAGGAATTTCTAAGGGAAACGCACGGGTTTTTTCGAAAGTTTTGTATATTTTGTGATGTTAAACGGTTAAATATTGTTTAATTGATATGAGATATTAGATTTTTTGGGCAGTATTTAGGCACGATTATTCAAGCGCCTACCTTGCCTACCCTGACGAGCCGCCACTGCATATTTGTACAGGGTTTCGGTGTACGAGATCTATTTGAAGAATTGAAAAAAAAATGTTGAACACAGAATCTGAATCTGAAACAGGATTTGTTGAAATCATTTGATAAACCCATAGTAGCAAAAATCGGTAAATTTTCTTTACCCAATTCATTTTATTAGAAACAGTAAAGGGTTACCCAATTTATTTCGGTACATGGTCATTTAGTAAGACAAAATTAAAAAGTCTCTTTACAAACATTTTTATTGGGCGTCATTTTGTTCCATCATATTGGATTCCTAGCAATATTTTACCATTTTCTACTTATTCGACACTTAATATTTTAATTTATATAATATAAAAGAATAATTTAAAAGAAATGTATCATAAAATTAATTCTAAAAATATAATACAAAAACCTTGGACTAAAAACTAATGTATATAAATCTACATTATTATTAACTGGTCTGAATTGAAAGATATATGTGCCCTACAAGAAACTAAAATTAAAGGTAAAGGTCAGAAACAACTTGATGGCTATATCGTATTTTACAGCGGAGCAGAAAAACACTGTAGAGCAAAAGAAGGCTATTCACACAAAATATCAAAAGAACATAGAGGAATGCAACTACACATCTCCTCGAATTATAGCTGTTCGAATAAATACAGATGGTCAAAAAATAAACGTACTGTCGATATATGCTCCCGAGGAAAACAAACCAAAATAGGAGCGAGAAAACTTCTACAATCATCTCCAAGACATAATTGAACTGTTACCAAATGATCAACAAATGATAATACTTGGAGACTTCAATGCCCATATAGACAACGGGGTTGTTCCTGGCATCAAACAGAGATTCAATCAGAATGTCCTGAATGAAAACGGAGAATTAATGATTAACCTGTGCTCTTTTACCGAAATTAGCAATAATAATACCTTTTTTGACAACAAACAACAATATAAATACACATTTGCTAACTCTCGAGGTCATCAATCAACAATCGATTACATCGTCACCAACAGATGCATTCATCCACGACAAATACTAGATGTTAGAACTCCAAATGCACCCAATGTAGGTAGCGATCACAGTCTACTGGTTGGTAAAATTAAATAAAACATGAAACCTATAAAATCGAGCTTCTGTGGGACCCATCGATAAGGGAACTATATCTAAAAAGACTGGAAGAAAAAATCGAGGCAAACCCGACAAACAATGGAGAAGATATTAATCTCAGTTGGGGAAAACTCAAGCAACATCGAAGAAGCTGCACATGAATCCCTCGTTATTCGAACTACGAATATTGGTAAAAAAAAACTAAATAAAAATGCAAACCTTAAGTTTAGATCTCTAAGAACTCCAGAATCTTATCAACAGTACACAAGAATACGCAATGAAGCAACAGCACTAGTAAGGCAAATTGATTTGCCGTATACAGTTACCGGGAAGAATTTTCAAAGAACATGGAAGATGATTTCTATGGTCTTCAGAAACAGATATGGCGAACGATCAGAACACAAAGAAAAGAGGTTAATTGTTGTGAACTTGTCGAAACACATCAGATAAGTAAAGAAAATTGGGTCGACTATCTCACTAAACTATATAGAAATGAAAACACCAGATATAACATCAAACGAGATAATACAAATAGATGCATCAGACATAGGCTAGCCTCAAAAAGTTGAAGAGCACAGGCCTAGATGATATTACAAATGAGCTTCTTAAGCATGGTGGGCAAAACCTCAAATATCAGCTGACCTCCCTAATCCGTGAAGTACTCGTGCAACAAAGAATCCCAAATGAATGGAGAACTAGCATTACTATTCTTATGTTCAAAAAAGGTGACAAGAAAATGCCGGCAAATTACAGACGCATAAACCTTCTTAGCACTACCCTGAAACTGACAGCCAAAGTGATAACAAACAAAATTAACAGTCTAATCAATTTATTAGATGAACAGCAGGGATTTTGATCTAGGCGATCTTGTACGGACGCTGTGTTTATCTTAAGAAAAATAGTTGAAAAATCAATGGAATACAACAAACCAGCATTTTTATGTTTCATAGATTTGGAGAAAGCATTTGATCGCGTCCAATTGGCGGACATTCTGCGCCTACTATATGATAGATACATTCCTCATAACCTCATTAAAACAATTGAAAACATATACCTGAACAACGAAGTACAAGCAAAACTAAATGGTGTGTTAAATGAACCAATACCAGTACGCAAGGGTATAAACAAGAGAGTTTGAAAACTAAAGGGCTACAAAATGGGGGACAAGCAGATCCAAATATTGTGTTATGCTCACGACGTAGTACTGATAGCAGAGAACGAAGACGACTTGCAAGGACTTCTAAATTTATTTAATCGAACAGCTATATCCCATTACGTGATAATATCTGCCTCTAAAACAAATGCATGACAACCTCCAAACATCTGCATATGGTGACGTTGAAAACGAGATCAGAGATCAAGCTAATAAAGTCACAAGAATAGCGACATGCCTAAACACCACAATATGGAAATATAAATTTATTGGGACAGAAGCTAGGTTACAGTTGCACGGGACAAATCGCCATCGGGTCATAGAAGCATAGGACATTCTATAAAACGATGGAGTGATAACCTAACTCCAGAATAGGCAAAGGGGACGAAGAAAAAACAAGCAAAGCTGCCTACTAAATACAAGAAGAAGAAGAAAAAAAATTCAATTTCCAAATGATATTCATAACTTAAATACTAGAAATCAAAATAACTTGGAACAGAAAAACTATTCATCAAACAAAAAAATATAAATCATCTTTTAAATATATATGTTGGATAATTTATAACAATATTCCTTATGAATTAATAGGTTTTTTTAATTACTTGGGTGTTATTGAATAAAAAAATAGGTATTGTTCAAGAAACAAAAAAAAAGTTCAAATTTGTTCCCCAGTGTAATTAACGGCTATTTAGCTTGATGTATAGTCCCACTAGTGCATGTTCTACTTGAATTTCTGCAGCTTTTCCTTAAACTTCTGGATCCAATGTATGTCCCACCTATAGTTAACTACCATTACCTTAAACCCTGGAAGAAATATACATTGTAAGAAATAAAGTTTCTGCATTGTTATGGAGAAATATTTGACTAAGATAATCTGCAATTCAGCCGAAGTAGGAACCTAGCACAGTTATCGTAAGTTAAAACGTAATATTCCTTAGAAGTTTATATTGCATAGCTACGAGAATAGAATTTTAGAGATTGCCATTCCTCTTTATGATATATTATTTTTATGGCCTGCAAAGAAAAAAGTTTTTTCGTGTAAGCTATTCCAAATTTATTGAAGTTAAGTTTTACATGAATCTCAAAGTTTAGTTCGTAGGATTTGGGAAAATGCTTATTTATCTAGTTTAACTTTTACATAATATTTTTTTTATATTCGTTTTATACTTGAAAGCTAAGTACTCTAACTAAACCTAGTGTACACTGTGTCCCAGATTGCTCGTAATCACAGGGTTTCTCGGAAACCAGCAGAGATATAACTTTGCGGTTTTGGCGACCCTCTGTCACTTTTTCGAGAAACTTAATGCCGTAAACAGAATTGTGCCATATCGTTTCGTTCCCGAGATACAGGGTGAAATAAAGATTTTGCGCTTTTGGGGGTGGTATCATATTTCGGACACTCTATCAGATAGAGGAAAGATAAAATTTGCTATGGATAGATATTTTTACGTAGAATCCAGTGTTGTAGTCGCACAAATTTTTAGTCATTCCGTTTTTGAGATTTAGCCCAAACTTAGTATTTTTTAAATGGGACACCCTGTATTTTTTTATTCCAAAAAATTCGCCTTTTTTTTTCCTTTAAAATGATGTATCACATTAAGCACTTTTGACGTAAACTAAACCTTATAAACGCTATATTAAAAGAAAAACGTAAGTTGGCCATGGAAATATGGGTAGATATTAAAAGTGTCCAGAAGCAAAATTAAACAACATAAAAAATTAATAACCATTTTTTTACTATGAAATAAATAAACTTAATAATCTTCATAAACTTAATCACAATACTAAACAAATTCTACATAACTAGAAAAACTGTTCAAAATGGCCGCCCCCTCACGAACACATAATTGGCACACAGTGCGAATTCTTCTTAGAGCATTCATCATTATTATAGGTCTATCTTCCAATGATCTAAATGCTTGAATGGTTGCATTTTGCAGCTGCTCCATCGTATTGACTGGATTCAGGTAAATTTTGTTTTAAGTAAGACCAAACGAAAAAATCTAATATTGAGAGGTCTGGCGACCTAGCAGGCCACTTTACTGGTCCATTTGTACCAATCCAGCGATCGTGAAAATTTTCAAATAGAAATGGCCTTATAATTTGCGCATTGTGGGCAGGACCACCGTCCTGCTGAAAGTAAATATTGTGCAGATGTTGCTAGCGGCAAGTTATCCAATAAATCCGGTAGTATTTGATTTAAAATTGCTAGATATCTATCTGCTGTTAAATTATTATTGTAAATATGGAATGTAATCTTTGTTCCCAATATAAAGCAAGCGACACTAAACCCAAACCTTCCTTGCTGCTGACGTTCTCTTGTTAAAAATTGGTTTTCCGTATACCAGTGCCTATTATTATGCCTGTTAAAAATACCACTACAACTTATATAGGCTTCGTCGGACCATATAACCTTGCTACCGAAGTCAGGGTCATTTTGGGTTTTTTGAAGATACCAGTTACAAAAATTTAGATGCTTTTCTGCATCTCCAGGATGCAATTGTTGTACTACATTTACTTTATAAGGCTTATATTTATGTTTTCTTAATATCCTTTGCGTTTGTGATTTTGACACCCCCACTGTTTCCTGAATATGCCTACATGAATTCGCGTGATTGGCCTGAATACTTGCTAATACAATAATCTCATTGTTCTCGTGATTTCGTTTATTATATGTTTTAGCCCTGTGCTTTGAAAATGATCCATCATTAATTAAATTTAATTTAATTCGGCGAAAAATTGCCTTGTGTGGCTGAGGCCTTTCTGGATATCTACGATATAAAAAAAGCTTTTGGAAATAGTCCATAACTCAAAGTGGAATTGGAAAAAAAATTTTGAAAGGAGGTTCATAATAATTTAAGCGCTTGGTACTTACCTGTTAAAATATAAATCAGATGCTTGATCACTGTTTTCATGACATTCAATAAAACAAACCATCATATCATACTTATGACTATTTTCAAAATTATTCATTTCTTCTTAATATCTATTAATTTACCTGTTAGAATTATTGGTAACTCGTATGATAAGAGGATAAACACGGCAATATTTGATATATTTAAGAAACAAATAGTTTTGATTTTTGTTTCCATGCCATATTTCCATGGCCAACTTACGTTTTTCTTTTAATATTGCGTTTATAAGGCTTAGTTTACGTCAAAGGTGCATAGGTGATACATCATTTTAAAGAGAAACGAAAGGAAAATTTTTTGGAACCAAAAAATACAGGGTGTCCTATTTAAAAAATACTAAGTTTGGGCTGTATCTCAAAAACGGTTTGTCTAAAAAAAATTTCGACTACAGCACTGGACTCTACATAAAAATATCTATTCATAGCAGTTTTTACCTTTTCTTTATCTGACAGGGTGTCCGAAATGTGATACCATCCCCAAAAGCGCAAAATTTCTATTTCACTCTGTATCTCGGGAACGAAACAATCTGGCACAATTCTGTTTGCGGCATTCAAAGTTTCTCGAAAAATTGACATAAAGTCGCGAAAACCGCAAAGTTATATGTCTGCTGGTTACCGAGAAACCCTGTGATTACAAGCAATCTGGGACACAGTGTACAGTTTTATTAGATCAAAATAGATTCGCCCCTTATGTAAAATTTTTTGTTATTAGCTATTCTCAGCGCCACGCTGGTGGCTCCTCGAGATGAACTTTCTAGAGTAATTAGAAAAATTTTAGTAAAATATTATTGGAATAAGACGAAGTTGAACCAGTTTTTGTTATGTTGCGATCGATTGCAAGGATCAATTTAAAAAATCTTTGCGTCACTAAATCAAAACTTCAAGCTGACTTCTACCTAAAGATCTATTATAGCTTACGCTATAGATAACTCCTTTAAATGGGATGCCTTGAATCGGTCCTGAGACATCAATGCCCGCCGAAACTATATAATTTCGTACAGTAACCCTCGACTCGTGAACGGGAGCGAGACGCGGCGTTTCCAATCACTAAATATTAGAAGAGATCTTTTAATTAAAAGAGGAATACTGTCTGCGGTCGCTACTCTCGTCTACCGGCTTCCTCAACACATTGGGCAACATTGCGGGTTAATTTCTCGGATGTATGCCGAGTCTTCTTCGATGCTACTGATCTATTCTTCCATTCTCGACTTGCTTTTACTAGACTGTCTCCCAGAGTTATGGCCGATTTACACGTGTAACATTGGTTTTTAGCCGTGCCTCTAAGAAACATTTTTTTATGTAAAAAGTTCGATTTTAAAACCTTGATGTCCGTACCAAGACAATAATTTCTTCTACACTTGTAAATACTGAAACGGTTGAATAGAGTTCAGCTATAGCAAATTCAAACATTTGCTTTTTAGATTTTTTTAAAAGAGAAGTATTTTAATGGTAAAAAATCACCCTCCTGGCTTTTTTTAGATCTTCGTGTATCCGGATCTCTAGATGATGATAAGAGTGTTTTCTCAGTTCCGGTGATCTGCGTGTCTGTCTGCCTATTCGTAGCAAAACTGCTTAATCGATTTTCTTCAAATTTTGGTCAAAAATTAAAGGTCATAATGAGATGACATGGTAACATTTTGGTAAAAATCCAATCCAATGGCGACTTATTAAAATGTAAAAAAAAATTACATAAAAACTACTCAATCAGTTTACCTCAAATTTTGCAGAAACATTTATTGTAGTATGGGGATGAACTGGTAATATGTTGGTATAAATCTGACATGGTGGAACGAAATGGCGGCATAAAATATTAAAAAAATCAGTGTAAAAATCGGTGGTGTTCAAATTTTGCCCGAAAACTAAGTGTTATATGGGAATAAACTGTCTTAATAAAGTATTTAATAAATCAACGAGAAAAAAAATGCATATTAAATTGATTTCAAATTTTGAGCAAGAAATAAGAATTATACAGAGAAAAACTGGTAAAATGCCCCGAATTCAAGATGGCAAAACCAAATGGCGGTCAAATAAACTATTTGTAATCGAGAAAAAATCATCCTCAATGGTGTTTACATACTTTTATATTTTAGCGTCCCTAGACTGTCTGTCTATATGTCATTTCGTGGCATAGCTATAAAACTACTTCAAGTTTTGGTCAAAAAGGTCATATGAGATTGACCTAGTAAGCAGCTCATTTTTATGTAACATCTGAATTTTGTGCAAAATTTGAGATAAGCTGAATAATTAGTTTTTTAGTAATATTTTTTTTTACATTTTACCAGACCACCATTTTGTTCCGCCATTTTCGAATTTTACCAAAATATAAAATCAAACGGGTATGTGGTTTTCTAGCTATGTCGCGAACTGACAGGGAGACAGACCGACGCAATTGAGACAATTTATTTTTTGACATCTAGGGATGCCAAAAGGTGAAAATATGTAAAACTTGGATAAAGGTTTATTTTTTTCGCGACTATAAAAATTTTATTTGGCCGCCATCTTGAAATCGCATCACAATTTTGCCAGTTCGTCTCTGTTATATTTAATTTCTTTATTCGATCCAAAATTTAACCAGTTGATTACTATGTAATACCTGATTTTTCTTCAAAATTTCATTTAAAATAGATGAATATTTTTTAATTTCAGTAGGCCGCCATTTTTTTTCGTCATATTGGATTTTTGCCAAAATGTTATGGGGCTAACCTCCATATAACTCTTAATTTTTGACCAAAAGTTAAAATCATTACTCTTTATGAATCCCTTTTTCTCTTAAGGAAAGCGAAAAATAACAAAATTCGTATAATTACATAAAACAAAATTATTTCTTATATATAATTTAACAACTATAAATTGATCAAATTCCTACTTACTACTACAAATAAACCGATACTAAGTGAAATTTAATCTACCCCTGTGCAGGCACTATCCCGCTTCTGATATTATATCATTTCAAAAACATAATCTAGTAGACGTGCGTTCCCTGGAGTGAATATAGGCATATATTTATATTTTTCGGGGGAGTGAATTTTTATGCGTCTTATATACCAACAAATTCTTATTTATCCCCCATTCGAACCTTTTCGGAAACTCCAGGATATCTTTTTAATTTGTTCGGGTGTTATATATTGCCGAGCACCGGCTTCGCTTTCCTGCGTCCCGCCTGATTTATAGAGGACCATCTAAGGATTGACCCGAAGCCTTTCATGAAATTTGGTTCCCTCTGTAGGCTTAGTTTAGAAAGTTATGTTTTATTTTATAGACCGAACTGAAAGCGCGGCTTATGCTGTAAGAGGAGTTTAGCGCTCTAGCAAAATGCATGACGTAGCAAATCGAGAAGAAATATCCAGACAACATTGTTGCGGGAACGGAACAGGCCCGGATGTTGTATTTGTTTTCTTTTTTATCTTAGGAGCCCGGCTTATTAAGTATTCACGATTATATTGTGAGTAGCAGGGGCGTGCGATGAAATTTTAAGAAAGGGAAACACTTTTTAGAAACTTACCTATTTGTAATGTAATTCGATTCTTCGATCATTTTTTGCAAATTCGTCAATGACGTAATCATAAAAACGTTGATGCTCCGACATATTTTGGAGAAGTTTATTTTCAATGGACAACAGCGATGCCCCGTTGAATTTCTCACGAAATTTTGTATGGGTTTAAGTGTTGAAACATTGCGTTCTACTGATGAACTTGTGGTAGGTATTGTCAATACTAATTCACACAATTTTGACACTTCGGTGTAGGCATCTTCCAGCTCCTTGTCTTTTAAAAATTGCATTAGTTCCTTAGCGTTATTTTTTTTTGCACTAATGTCATCAGTTTCGTAAATCACTTTCAGTTCAGGTCGCCGTAACACTCGGTCGAAGAACTGGCCGTGATGAAGAAGAAGAGATTTAAACCCATCTTCTGGAAAAGTTTTTCCTTTAAATGCTTCAAAATTGCAGAGCTCGAGGAGTTTAAAATTATTTAAACTGTTAAATCTATAGTTTATTTGTTGCTGAATTTGATCGACTATTTCTTAAAAGAGGCGTTTGTATGATGTTTGAACATTTCCGACCTTGTCTGTTCGAAGACGCTTGGCTTGTGGCTCTACATTTAACGTCATCATTTTCTCCCAAAATAGGTCAAACTCATCTCTTTTTTGGCTTAACATGGACTTAAAATCATCCACTTTTTTAGGTAAAAAGCAATATCATTTGTTTTAGTTTGTAATATATTAAAAACATTGTCCGAGAATGGAAATATTTCTGAAAATATGTTCAACAAATAATTAAAATAAAATCTTGTTTCAAACAGTCCAAAAACCTCCTCGAACTATTTATTGCTTCTGAGTCCCACGTTTCATTATTTTTTATTATATTCTCAAATAGTTCAATCAGTGGTTCACGATTTTCAGATACTGTTAACACAAGTCTTCCATTATAGTTCCATCTAGTAGGAGCTACTTTGGGCAATCGTTTGTGAACAAAGGAGTCAAAAGCTTGTCTACGTTTTGTTGACTTGGAAAAAAAGTGTAAACTAACGAAACATACTTTACACTCTTTAATGTGATTGATGGACTGGGATAAAACTAAATTTAATTTATGAGCAAAACAATGGACAAGCACAGCACTTGGGAAAGTTTCTCGAACTTTAGCTTGCAGACCACCTAATTGTCCTGCCATCACTGCAACTCCATCATAGCTTTGAGCAACTAATTTTTTCTCTTCATTAATTTCTTTAGTAATGTTATAAACTACGGTATATAATGCATCTGCTGTACGATTTTCGAACACATTCTTAAAATCTAAAAATCGCTCTTGAATACTTCCCTCTGTTTTAACATAGCGTATTACTATAGATAATTGGCTAAAATTAGTAATATCAGTTGTTTCGTCCAGGACAATAGCAATAAACAGCGCCTCGCCACTCTCCTGCATAATTCTTTTTAGAATAATGGTGCAGCAGCGGAAACTAAATCATTCTGGATTCGAGTCGAGGTTCCGCGAAAAACGCTAGACTGCTCTAAGTGATTTTTTAAGCAAACATCATATTTAGCCATTAAACTAAGTAAATCTTGAAAACTTCCTCTATTTGAAGAAACCCTTGTTTCGTCATGATCTCTAAATCCCAATTCGTGCTGTCCAAGAAAACAAACAACATCGATAAGTCTTCTTAATATTTGCCTAAATTTTTATCGACTTGTTCATTGTGTTGGCGGTGACTAATTTCCAACTGTTTATTAAGGGTGTGTTCAATTCAGGTTTTGCCGAAGACTTTTTCTTTTATGACGGCCTGCAAATGCGCTTTGGACATAATGTGTCTTTTTACAGCTTTATGGAAATCGTTTAAATTGGAAAAACTAGTTTTATTTCAGAGACCTTTTTCATTTTCAAAAAGTAAACATGGCCAACAAAATAATTTACTTATATTTTCACACCTTGTTAGCCAATTAAATTGTTTGTTTTGTTTTTCCAGATTAAAATGTCTAATACAGTTTTCCATTTTTGTGGTTAAATTTTTCAAAGACGGTTTTGCCCTTCCTTTGGAAATTATTTGTAGCTTATCAGCGAAGTTTAATTTTGAAAATCCCTTTATTATTAAGACACACACATATTCACACACATTCTTCTTACTAAATTCTTCGACATTTTCGACGTTATTACCGACAACCGAAGTTGACAGTATTTGCATATCCACGTCCGTATTATTGTCTTCCATATCGCACCATGCACGACGCGACGTAAGTATCACACAACAAACGGGTAGCCGTTCAAACAAAGAACCTACTCCAACGATAGCTTCCGCCCCCACTTAAATCCTGCGACTGAAATGCAAAAATTGCAAACAGCCGGTGGAAAGTTCAATAACATCTGACTCAATCAAGCATACAGGACATGGCTGCAGAGAAGCTAGCGGTCCGAATAGGTTCTATTCGATTTCTATTGTGGCTCGGTCGGAGTCAAGGCCGCATTTATTATAGACTTAATAATTAAGATAATATTTTAGCATTTTTAATTTAAACTAAATTAATGGTTTCCTATTTCAAAAATTATATTTTAGAAGATGTTTTGTAATTTTTTTGGGGAAGCACTGCTTTCCTTGCTTCCATGGACTGCACGCCACTGGTGAGAAGCAGGAACAAAAGGGAAATCATTCGACGTAATATTTTCTCCAAACATTTTCGCATGAACTTATACGGTCGTGACTTCACATAATATATAGAGTGGCCTTAAGTTCTGAAAACAGTAATTTATCGTTGATTTTAAGATGATAGATAAAATTGTTTATGTCATACTAAACTGCTGGTCATAAATACCGCATCAAGAATTTTTTTTTATCAAAGTTTAAAGATAGATATTTTATCGCTGTGTTTTTTTAATTTGGGGGAGGGATCCAAAAAAAAAGTTAAATATTCAAAAAAGTCTACGTTTCGCAATTTATTATTGCATCTTCAGGACACTAAAAGACATACATAAAACGATATAGCTCTGCAAGACATCAACTCAATAAATAGTAAAGTATAGAAAAAATGATATACTGACTATGAAAAATACTATACTGACTGTAAAAATTTGACATAAAATAGTGAATTTTTTTTTGGAAATTATTACATACAAAACACATTAATTACGATAAATACATAACTAAATATTTTGATCTCTTTTTAAACTGAAAAACAATGCGCAATAAAATTAAAAACTGTGTACTTACATTTGAAGGATTTGACTTTTATAATCATATAAAAAAATATACGAACAACACATAGGTAAACAAAGTGAAAATCACATACATGGATTACAATAAAATGAAATACCACTACTAATTAAAACAATTCAACCTAGCTCATTCAACGGTTGTTTGAGAATAGCAATATACCAAATATTCTTCCGTGTTATTGGAAAAAAAATAGTAATATGGCTTTTTACTTTTTTTATGTATTGTATATATTTTTGTATGTATTTTCCAACAACACTGAAGAATATTTGGTATATTGCTATTCTCAAACAACCGTTGAATGAGCTAGGTTGAGTTGTTTAATTAGTTGTTTACCTATGTGTTGTTCGTGTATTTTTTATGATTATAAAAGTCAAATCTTTAAAATGTAAGTACATAGTTTTTAATTTTTAAATTTATTGTGCATTTTTTTTTCAGTTTAAAAAAGATCAAAATATTTAGTTATGTATTTATCCTAATTTATGTGTTTTTGTATGTAATAATTTCCAAAAAAAAATTCACTATTTTATGTCAAATTTTTAGTCAGTATAGTATTTTTCATAGTCAGTATAGCATTTTTTCTATATTTTACTATTTATTGAGTTGATGTCTCGTAGAGATATATCGTTTTATGTATGTCTTTTAGTGTCCTGAAGATGCAATAATAAATTGCGAAACGTAGACTTTCTTGAATATTTGACTTTTCTTTTTGGATCCCTACCCCAAATTAAAAAACACAGCGAAGAATTGTCATACTGGATCGTTAAAACAAGACATAGATAGATATTTCAGTTGCAAAACGCAATATCGACATGCGGTTTCGGTGTTCGTTTGGTCGATCTGTGAGATTAGCGCTTCTAATTGCACATACAGGGCGTAAAATAAAACCCTTGCATTTTCGCAAAAGTTTGTTACCTCCTAAAATTTTCAAAAATATTTTAATTTTTTTTTGCTTCTGATCAAGGTGATCTCTGATAAAATACAAAAACCAGTTTTTGGCATTTTTTGATATTTTCGTTTCTTTTCGGTTTTTACGAAAATTTGGACATCTTCATACAACTGGAGTTTAACACTTAAACTTAACAACCTGTATACAAAACGAAATTTAATTACCTGAGTTATGATCAGTAGCTATACCGTTAACGTTAGATACAGGGTGGGTCAAAACTAGAATTTACCTAGTACTGATTTGATGTATTCTATAGATTTTTTTATTATTCGATTTTGAAATTATGTCAGACGCAAGACGATTACAATATACCTGTTGTTATACAACTTTTTTGAACTATGGACTTTTTTGCCGAAATGGTGTTTTTCATTTTTACTCTAGCCATTTTATTAGTCTCGATACAGAGTATTCGCTTTAAGTTGAAAATTGATATTTGCATAAATACGATTTTTCCCGATTTTGTTTTTATTTTTTCCTTACTTTATTTCAATAGGTATTTTAAAATAAATTTTAGATTATTGCAGCCATTATATCTTCTCTACAATACGGTATTATCGAATTTTAAATGCAACGTTTGTTTTTCGGGCTCAACCATTAAATTATTTTTTTTAAATAAGGACCCGGATTTTTTATTTTATTTTTTAAAGCTTAGGACCTCGCAGTTACAATGAGGTCTCACACTTGCATAAAAGATGTATAATAAAAAAAATTCCATAAGAAACATTGTGTTCGAGAAAAATTGATCTCTTATATTTTGTACACCCCCGTATCTCTGTTATTTATGAAGATAGCAAAAAACTTTAAATCCAAAAGTTGTAGGGTTTTTACAAAATTTTAATATTATGGTATGAGAAGAAACATTTGAGCATAAAAAGTCAGATTTATTTACCAAAATGTTGTTTTTTCTTATGGAACACCCTGTATATTAATTTTTATTTTAAAACAAAATTTTATGCAGGATTTTATATATTTATGGCTTATACAGTTTGTTATGAAACATTAGGTCAATAATTGAAAAAATAAAAAAATATCTAGGAGGCTTAGGTAGACAAAAACGACTTACTGATATATTGGTTTATACATGAAAGTCATCAATATACTGGCAAGATTAACCGCTAAATCTACAGTATTTTACTAAAATAGTGTTCATGGAGGCTGAAAAATTAGAAATCTTTGAGATTTATGTAAAAAACAATAAAAACAGATACCGTGCGGGTCAAGAGTTTATAAATCTATACGGAAATAATCCAAATCGGAAAATTCCAAGCTTTAATCCTTTTAAAAATGTGTATAATCTGTTGCATATTACCAAATCATTGAAGAGAAGAAAGAAAACCGGACGTGTGAATGAAGCAGCGAATTTAGACATACTTTTATAATTTTCAAGAAACTTTATTTAAAAAATCGTTGTTATAGCTAATTAGTCAAACTTTTAGAAACTCCATTTAATTCCGTACGAGATGCTATGCGAGACTTGGACAAAATCTGCTGCAAAATACATAAAACGTTAAGAAAATGTCATACGTATATTAGTGATTCTGCGGTGGCATTGGTGTCTTCTTTTTTGTCAGACAGAAAACACAGAGTAGTACTTGATGGTAAAATGTCGGGGTCCCCCCTAGGGTAGCATTCTGGGTCCATTACTATATACTCTCTATACGTTGCAATTAATAAATAAATTTCGATATTGTAGCCTTCATTGCTACGCAGATGATACCTAGGTATATTATTCATTTAAAAGTACTGATATAGCCGAGGCCAATAGGTGCATTGACGTAGATTTGGGCACTTTATATAGTGAAACTCAAAAGCTCCTCTTAAAGCTTAACCCAACCAAATCAGTAGCTATTCTTTTTTGTAGTGATAACAATCGAATGAATATTTTAGATAACTTAAATCTACACATAAATAACGATCCAATAGATTTTAAAAACTCTACCAAAAATCTGGGACTCATAATGGTTCATAAATTTGGATTTAAAGAACAGGTTACTCTTAAACTAAAAAGTGGATATTCCGCTTTAAAAACAATATTTTCGCAAAGGCTCTTTTTGAGCTATAACATTAAGAAAATGCTTTGTGATGCACTAGTGTTATCACCATTAAACTTCTGTGACACCATCTATGGACCTTGTCTTGATAATGCCGATGCTAATAGATTACAAAAACTCCAAAATTCCTGTCTATGGCTTATTTTTGGTATAAGAAGACGTGAACACATTTTAAATAAGTTAAAAGAAGCAAATTGGTTAAATATGCACAATAGACGAGTCTTACACGCTCTTGTTCTTTTTTATAAAATTCTTAAGTTTAAAACTCCATCATATTTGCACAAAAAAAATAACTAATCGTACTGATGTGCATATTCTTAATATAAAACGAAAAAATCTATTAACTATACCGTCACACAACAAAGAATTTTTTAAAAGGTCTTTTTCTTATTTAATTGCACATTTAATAAACAAATTCAAAATAAATGAGTTTACTGTCTCAGAAAAAGTTTTCAAGAGAAAAACCAAACTACTTTTTCTAAACCATATTTAATTGATCGCCTATGCCACAAAATGCTAAATTTGAAACTTAATACTTTCCCTTTTCCCTATCCTTATCCACCTTCCATTTTCCTTTTAGTGTGTGCTTTTTTGCTTTTATGTTTTTTTTTCAAATTTTTTAAAAAAATTTAACTGCTAGTTGCTTATTAATTTCTTTTTCATTTCTTATATTTTTGGCCCCAACAGAATCCGGGGAATGAACATCCCCTGAAATCTGAAAACCAGGCCCGTTAGTTACCATGATTATTATCATAAAAATAATTATTATTTTAAGTTAATTTGTTAACTGTATTAATTGGTAACTAATAAACGTCTTATTTATATTATTATTATATAAATACCATCGACTTCAACCCTTAATTAAAACGAATATGACAAAGCAAGGATACTAAGTTTTTGTAGAGAAACGATGGAGAAGCTAGATGAAGACCCAAATTAGTTTTCAAAAATTTTATGGACCGATTAGTCGACATTTTGCACGTGAAAGTCACCTAACCGGAAAAATTTGCATTTTTGGGCCGATGCGAATCCTCACAATATTTTGGAAATTAAAGGATCTGGCAGGCGCTCTTTATCTGCCTGGTGCGGCGTGCTAAGAAACAGTATTATTGGTTCTATATTTCACCAAAACTAGCTTACAGGCGCATCTTATATGGAATTTCTGCAAGTTGAAAACCATTTAAACGGGTTACTGTTGATCGAAGCTAACCCAATAATGTGGCAACAAGATGGTACTCCCCCGCACGATGTTGCTAAAGTAACTAAGTATCTTATTACGAATTATCAATTCTGGATAGGTAGATATGGACCTATATTATGGCCTCCGAATGGCCCTGATTTGACGTCCTTGGATACCTTCATTTGGGAACTTTAAAAAATAAAATCTATCTAGTGAAAAAGAAATTCAAATACAAGAACGGATATCCTACGAGATAAATAAAATAAATAATGTAAATCCAGAGTGCATAACAAACAACATTGAAAAGTTAAAAATAGAATATCAAAAGTTTATAGAGGCAAGTGGAGGTCATTACGAACTCTAGATCATATAACTATATTTTTCGCAGTACCTCATACGTTATTTTATTCAAACCTCTAAATTCTAAATAAAATGTTATAAAACTGATGTATTTTTATTATTTTTGAAAATAAGCAAATTATAAGCCTACTAAATATTTTTTTATTTTAGCAATTACTGACCCAATTCTTCAAAATAAATTGTATACATATATGAAATTAGCATAAAATTTTCTTTAAATAAGAAAAAACAACATTTTGGTAAATAAGTCTGATTTTTTATGCTCAATTGTTTTTTCTGATATCATATTATAAAAATTCTGTAAAAACCCTAAAATTTTTGTATTTAAAGTTTTTTGCTATGTTTATAAATAACAGAGATACGGGGAGTGTACAATATAAGAGATCACCCGTACTTCTTCAGTTTGTATTGGAACTGTTTAAACTAAACTTTTTGAGTGCCCTCAGTCTAAACTACTGGAAATCTAGGCGGCCATGACTGGTATAGTATCACAATTTTTGACGTTTTTTTCACGTAAATACAAACACAGTATTGAAGTTGACAGACTGAGTACACTAAATAATTATTATTAGAGCGAGAGTTTGATGAAATTTGATGAAAGAATGTTAATTTTTACTAATAGTGAATTGGCTGACATGTAGTTTACTTAAGAGCTTGCTGACAGAACCTAACCGGAAAAGGCGGATACATCAGGAGAACATTTTATCGAATTCATAGTCGTCTTCACGATACTTTGAATGTAGACCATCCGTTATTTGAAAGGCACGTTCTTTTTTCGGATGAAACTAATTTTTGTCGAAACTCAATTAAGAATCTCCATGATAAGCATTTATGGGCACACGAAAACCCTCATGCAATTGTTGAAACAAGTAATCTAAAACAGTTCGCATTAAATGTTTGGGCTACAATTTCTTTAAGAAAAACTGCTGCTGCTACTTGAAGATTTTCCTCTTTTATTAAGAAACCAGATGTGGCTAATGCACAATGGAGCGCCTCGACATTTTAGCAAAGGTGTGTGTGAATTTTCAAACTACATCTATCACAATCGTTGGATAGGTCGAGGAGGAACTGAGTCAGGGCCGCCTAGATCTCCAGATCTAAATATTTGAGTTTACGCAGTGCCGATCCAAACTGAAGAAGAATTATGAAATCGTATAATATGTGTAGTGTGTAAAATACTGGATTTTCTGGGTGTAGTTTTCAGGAGAAATTGGACATTATTTCCTCAGGTAGGCTGGTAGGCATATGCCATATATTAGTTTAACCAATAAAGTTGAAGAATCTATTAAAAAATTTACTAGACATTTTAAAATGGAGTTTTATGATAAGTATGATTGACTAACTGGATGCAAAATATTAGTTAAATTATTTTGTTGGTCTTGTTTTTTTATATTTTGTCAACCACCTTAACTTTCTTATTGTTTAAACTAGAACGATTATTTTTTATCAGTTTGTAGGATTTTCTGTTTTCTACAGATGTCTTACTAAATTTACTATTACATTTTTCGAAACAGTTAATATTAAAAGACTCATTTTTCTCATTAAGAATATGTTTTTCTCACGGCTGAATTTTTTATTTTTAAAGCTAGGGCAATAATTTTTTTTTGCAGCGTGTAAAAAAGAAACTTACTTATAACGCTTCAAATTAGCACAACAAAATATTATCCTAACTGTATAAATAAAAATTTCAGCGGTTGTCAAAATATATTCTTAATGAGAAAAATGTGTTTTTTAAAGTTAAATATTTCAAAATCTGTAAAAGGAAATGTAGTAATATATAGTATTTTTAAAAAGTTTGCATTTTAAAGATAACGTCTCTGTTAAGTAACGACTATACCAACAAACTTAATCCTAAAATTCGATTTTAATAGTCATTTTACTACGATGAACTTCGTATCAAGGGATTTATTAATATTCCTATCCGAATACAGGTATCCGTGATCCTAAAAATAACAGGCCATAAAATGTGAAATTCATTGAATAGAATAAATTAAAAGGAACGATTAGACAAATTAGCAACACAGAAAGCCACAAAAGAAACCGACCTGTGGTGGTGAATTTTTTTATTCGATTTTGCCTTTCAGAGGACCCCATTTCGTGTTCAAAGAATAGACCCGCCATTCGTTAAAGTTTATTTAAGCTCGAATGAATGTGTCTTTGATATGTGCTGAGTGCTAAAAGGAGCCAATAAAATGGGATATTTTACATGCCTTTTTGATGTTCACCTGTAGGATGGCTTAAAGTGAAGTATAGTGAAATAGTCTTTTTCGACTTTAGACTTTTTGCTTCCCTGTACAACACATCTCATATATTAAATTCAATTGATTTCTCAGAAAATTTTACTCTTGATAAAAGTTGGTGCTTAAAAAAAACAATTATTACTGCTTCAAATTTCAGGTCAGTTGTATAGGGTGCACAAAAATTTAAAAAATTAGACTCTAGCGGATTTACAGGGCACAAAAATTTATAAATAAAAATTAAGCAAAGTTTTTTGATATCTAGTGTAATTAAAGAGAAAATGTGTACTCTAAAATCGCTAACTTTTTCAATTTTTGAGTCTAATTTTCTCTTAAAAATTTTACTTAACTTTAATATATAACTTTTTGTGTACTATAACTCTGCTGTAGTGATTTTTTAATTTCTTTTTAATTTAACGAATCTAGAAGTCTAATTTTTAAATTTTTGAATACCCTGTACATCCGACTTGAGCTTTGAGCTTTGACGCAGTCAAAATTAGTTTTTCTTTAAGCACCAACTTTTATCAAGAATACAATTTTCTGAGAAATGAATAATAAAAACAAAATCCCATTTGTTGCAAACTCTTTCCCTTTTTCAAACAAAGGGTACTAAAATTGTTGCCTTTGCTGAAGTAAATAGAACAAAAAGAAAGCATTTTCTTTTTAATTTTCTATTCTACTCTGACTTACGCAAAGGGGAATCCACTATATCATACTCAGTTTAAAACACACTCACATACAAATATTTTAGAAAACAAAAAACACACAGAGACATTCCAACTGGACATATTTACGTTAACATACATATTCTAAAATCAATTTTACATGCATATTCTAAAATAATTTTTTCTTATTGAGAGTTTTTTTAAATAGAACTCCCCGTTTTTTATGGCAAATTTGAATACCTTGGTCATTTCTAGCATGACTTGATGTAACATGCATCCGCAATGGACCATTTTCCTGACATTTCACTTTTTCTAAAATAAAATACCTTTCAAAAAAATGGATTAACTCGAATATCCTTGAATTAGGGCAATTGCTTGCTAACTAAATCCAGTTGTAAACCTTCTCAACCTTTTTTGGTTCTGAGCAATAATTTATGGAATTTACAGTCTCAAAAATCATGGATACCTTGATTTTTTCAAATGGCACTATCCAACTTTAAATACGCCGTTGAATGTAGAATTGTGTAATCCGCACTATTTTCGAGTATACAGCCAACAGAGATGGGCAATCAATGTCTGGGCGGGGATTTTTGCAAATATTATCATTGGTCCTTTTTTCTCAATGGTACCTTAAATAGTGCCAGGTACCTATATTTTTTCCAACATGATAGAGCACCACCCCACCTTGCACGTGCTGTGATTGCTTGGCTGAATATTAATTCTAGGGGCCAATCAATTGGCCTCCGCCATCCCCCGACATGACCCCCATAATGTTTTTTGTGGGGATATGTCAAAAACCGGGTTTATACTGAAGAAACAACAACAGTTCAGAATATGCAAGAATAAATTAGAAATACTTTTAGAACAATCACGCCGGAAATGTTAAACAATGTGCAGCGATCCTTCTGTAGACGAATTGAATTTTTTTTGCAACAGGAGGGTGGTCACTTTGAATATTTGCTGTAATTTTTTATTAATTTATTTTAAATTGTTATTGCCAACTAATAATAATTAGTTCTAAATTCTTGTGCTATAAAAACAAAACTCATTTTTTATTAATTTATTGTAGGTTGTTATTGTTAATTAGTAATTAAATCTAAATTTGTGTAGCATACGTATCTGCACGGGGTGCCTGGTTTCTGAGTTCTTAATAAAACTTAAAATTTCCAAAAATAACGGGAATAAGAGATAGATAACTACAACCTTAGATCACTGGAAAGCCTACAAAATTGTACATTCAACGGCATAATCAAAGTTAGGTAGTGCCATATGAAAAAATCAAGTTATCCATGATTTTAGGGACCCCAAATTCCATTGACGTTTGCTCAGAACCAAGAAAGGTTGAGGAGCTACACAACTGGCTTTGCTGGAACTGCAAAATCGGAGTTGCTAAATTCAAGGATATTCGAGTTAATCAATTTTTTGGAAACGTCAATTCTTTAAGACAAAGTGGAATATTATGAAAACAGTCCATTACTGTCACCATGTATGTTAACATAAAAGCATGCTAGAATTGACCAGGGTATCCAAATTTGAAATAAAATGCGATTCAGATTTTAATATTTTGGATTTATCAAAATCAAAACAATGTTTTTTACATTGCTCGTATTTTTTTTAGCATAGTAGTATTTTTATTATCGTATTTGTGACCATTTAACCTGTTTTGAAAATATTGGCTAGTTTGGCCGATATAAACAGCAGGACAGTTTTTACATTGACATTTGATTTGACATGCAATGTTACTTAGCTTATTATGTGGTATTGTACTTTTTAATTGGCTGAAATATTGCCGCTCTAAATTATGACCTTTGTAACTTACTTTGATATCACGATGAATTGCATTTAGTTCAAAGTTTTTAAAGTGGATGTTAATAAAACATGATTTTGTGGTCAATAAGTCAAAGTCAAAAAATAGCTTCAATGTCCAAAATGTTGACAAAGCCATACCACACAAGAATATATAAACAAATAAATATACTTATATAAACCAGTCATATTAAAAAGGTCAACAGAAAAAAATTTAAAATGTATAGAGTTAAACTATTTTAAACACTCTTAAATTATTACACTTAAATAACAATAACTTGTCATTACTAAATTCTTGGATATTATAATAGTCCTTTATGAGTAATAATCTATTCACCTTTCTCTTAAAGCTCTTCTGACATTGTTACATATGCAATTCAAGAGTAAGACAGTTAAAGTACAGGAAACGAAAGAAAACCGGGCGGTCGGTTTCGGAAAGTAGTGTAAGAAAAATTCAAAGAGAACATAATGATCGCTCATGTTCTACTTTTAAAATCTCCTGGTAAAAAAAGACCCGGATTATCATACAAAGATAAAACTGACGATGGTCATTTTCAAGTAATTCGACGAACAATACAGGATTTTCATATAAACTTGAAGAAGGTTCCGTCCTTGCAAACCCCTACTTCGTGCTGTAAAGAAAAAAATAGATTTTCCGTACGGTTATAAAACCTTAAATCGGCTTTTACGATCAAATGGTTTTGTTTGGCGCAAGTGCAAAAATAAACGAAAATTGCTCATTGAGAGACCAAATATTTTTTACTGGCGGGTGAAATATCTATCAACTGTAAGGCAATATAGGCAAGATGGATGCAATATTGTGTATTTAGACGAAACCTGGGTAGATAATGATATGACAGTGATTAAATGCTGGCAAAATGAAAGTGTTACAGGTGTTGTTCAGGGAATCCGCTCTAGTAGTCGCTTTCTTATAGTTCATGTTGGTTCAGAAGCCGAATTTGTTCCAGGTGCTGCTTTAGTTTTTCGCTCGGGACTAACAACTGGAGACTATCATGGACAGATGAATAGAGATAATTTTGAAAAGTGGTTGCTCGAGAAGCTTCTACCTAACATTCCTCCCAAATCAGTCGTGGTAATGGATAATGCGTCTTATCATTCTCACGTAGAAGATAAAGTGCCAACTAAATACTATACAAAAGCTCATATGATATCGTAGCTTAAATCGAACAATCTTGTATGTGATCCAACATGGAGAAAATATCAATTATATGAAGTAATATCAGCCAACAAGCCTAGAGAAAAAAAGTATAAAATTGACGGTCTTTTACGTAACCTCGGTCATACACCTTTAAGGCTGCCTCCAAATATGTGCGACCTCAACCCTTGCATGGGCAGGAGTAAAAAATATATTCGAGAGCGCAACACCGGTGAAATTTCAATTAAAGATTTAAATAAAATAATATTAGAAGCGATTGACTCAATATCGGCTAAAAATTGGAAATCGTATGCTAAACATATTTATTCTATTGAAGATAAATACTGGGAAGTAGATGGCAAAATTGAAACGGTTATTGATGATTTAGTTATCATACTGGGATCTTCAAGTAGTGACGACGAAACCTCATCATTTTCAGAGGAAGACAACGATTTAGAAGGAATCGAACCATTAGAATCACAACCGTCAACCTCAAAAATGGCTTAGTTTTTTTCCATATATTTTGTAAAATTGTTCATAAAGTAGCTATCAATAAACTTCTTCAAAATAATTAATTTTCTGTGCAATACCGGGTGTCAAAAAATATCTAATGTTGCGATTACTATTTAAAAAACTACAGAACTCATATTTTTCCAAAATTAAGACATCAATGTAGTTATAGTAGGGGAGCTAGCACTGATTCCAGTGAATAAGATTTATCAAAATTTTAACTTATGCAGCTCGACTTTATCGTCATATTACTTTGTACAGGGGGCGTCATTGTGAAGTACTATACAAGGCGTTTCCTAATTGCGTGCTAATGTTAAAGGGGGGTGATTCTTGGACCTTTTTAAGAGAAAAGTTTAACATGAACCTAAAAGTCTTAACTTTGGAGATACAGGGTTTTAAAAAAGCATTTCTTACGTCTTATATGCATAAAAGGGCATTTTTTATTAACAATAAATTTTTGAATTTTTTACCAGTGGCATGCATATGTAATTAACCTGGGTAAATTCGTATGCTCCTTAATGCATAGAAGACGTGTATCAAATTTCATGCAGTTGTCTGCAGTAGCATCAGAATTGGGATGAAAAAAAATGTTTTCTTTTTAAACTTTACCAACCTGTATCTGAAAAGTTAAGACATCTGAAAAGTTAAGACTTTTAGGACGTAAAAACACCCGCTTAACATCAGCACGCAATTAGGAAACGCCCTGTATATACTTCATGATGACGGCCCCTGTATAAAGTAATATAACAAACGGAGACAGACGGCCACTTTTGGCATACCCGAGTAGCCCAAAGTCGAACTGCATAAATTAAAATTTTGATAAATCTCGTTCACTGGATCTGATGCTGGCTGCCCTTGTAAAATCTGGACTTGTAAATCGTGTATCGCTATACTCGGTGGTCCAATAATAGTGGACGTAGGCAGTAACCCGAGAACCGTTAATAACACTTAAGAAAAATATATTTATAGGTAAATGGATCAAGAAAAATCAAAATTAAATCATTTTAAAATTCGAAAGTTCGTCGTTTTTGCAACACAAAAGACATATTTTCTTATTCGTGGGTTAGGAGAAGGCTCAAACAAAACACACTGATTAATTCCTATGCGACGTTTCGCATCTTTATTGATACTTTTTCAAGCACTGGAAACAGAAGCGTAAACATTGAAAAATAATAAATTAACATTAAAAATATACCTGAATTGTTAGTGTCGTTGGGTCCGTACTTTTTCCATAATTCCTAGATATGACGTGAAGGAAAACATTTCACAACAAAAACACACACACACGAGAAACAGTTCTCTAATCAAAACGTAATAAGGCTACGTGTGGTCAATAAAGTACTGATTTGTGCGTGGTCCGTTGGAAAATAGACAGTTTTTTTTGATTTTTTCCCCAATTGGTTTTACGGTGATATTAAGAGTTCCAACTTGATGTTATTATATTAGACTGTCCTGAATTTTTAGCGAGCAAAGTTCAGGCGCAATTACACTTTCATTTGAATAGTACAAAGGAAAACATTAAAACTAAAAGTAAATGTTTGTATACTTATTGTATAGTTACAAGTGTAGTTAAAACAAGACAAAAACAAACAAAACTTGAACTTTAGTTATTTAAATATACAACTATTAAAAGAATTACAGAAAAAATACGAACATAAAAAACAAATAATATTATATGATGTTTTGCTGCTATTTATTCCTCTTTTTTATATAGAATTATAGATACATGTTATTAATGCCCTATTACCTAATTTTTGTGTTTTCTTTCCATTTTTTTAAAATGTTTGTATATATTGCACCAAGCCCTTGTGAATCAGTTCTGAGGTTTATGGTGTCTGATAAATTAATGTGAATCATTCACTGATGTTTCGTTTATACCAGTTGGTTTCTCTATCCATAATTTTAACATGATTAAATAAGAGGCAGTGGCCTGTGTCAAAATGATGAGCTGACAAAGCAGTTTTATCCTTCTTGATGTAGTTATGATTGATGTTGATATATTTTATTGCTCAAATATTGTTTTGTTTGGCCGACATAAAATTTGCAAGAACACGGAATACTGTAAATGAGATTTGATTGTTTTTCGATGGGTGTTGTGTCTTTGATTTTAGAAAATAAGGTAGTAGTGGATTTTATATTATAAGAGGCTAATTTAGAAATTCCTTGATCAAAACATTTATTTATTTTTTGTGACAAGCCACTGATGAAAGGAAATTTATAATATTTAATATCTGAGTTGTTATTTTGTGTTGTTACAACTGTTTTCATTTTATTTTCGAACCGATTAATACACTGGTTTATTGAATCGATCGGATAGTTATTCTCTCTCAAAACGTTCTTAATCTTTTTAATATTTGTGACATAAAAATTAGGGTGACTAAGATTTTTAATTCTATTGAGCAATCCACTTACAGTCCCTATTTTTTGAGAGATTGGGTTATTGGAATAAAAGTTGAGTATTCTTCCTGAACTTGTTGGCTTGACATACCAGTTGGTCATTACCTCACCTATATCACTTCGGTGTCAAGAAATGATAGTCTTTTGTCAACTTCCTTCTCAATTGTAAATTATATTTTTGAGTGATAACTATTAGAACAATAAAGGATGATACTAGGATGTTTTATTGGTATAGCTGTTATGGAATCATCAAGGTACGTAACGTAATGTATAAAAAATCGGCACGATAAATGTCTAAAACGGTTGTCACCAAATCGTTCATTAAAATAGTGGCCAATGTAGGACTCAATGGGTTGCCCATGGCACTACCATCAAGTTGGATGTAAAAAACGTCTTTGAAATAAAAAAAAGAGATATAGAAGTGCGGTACACGAAGGAAAACAGACAAATATAGATAAAGGTTCATTAAGCATAGTTACATTTTTAATTATCTGAAGTTCGTATAGTCAAAAAGAGTGCCATATTATTTAAAGAACGATGGGACACCACTGGTTTAAAGAGATTTCTTGGCCGACCTTCCTAAACCGATTGATTCCGTCCGGTTTTCTTTCGTGTCCCACACTTTAATATTCCTTTATGAGTAATAATCTATTTACCTTCTTCTTAAAGCTTTTCTGACATTGTTACATATGCAATTCAAGAGGAAGACAGTTAAATATTTTGCGACTGGCAACCTCATCTGATCATCTTTCAAAAGCATGGCATTAAAAATATTGGAATTTACAAGTAATAAAATAATAAGGTCCAACTATGGGGAATTACGCAAATCTTCCTATCGTTTAGTAATAGCCCAGATGTTTTAAATTTATTAATTTCTATACTTTTTAGAGAAAATAAGTTCCTTTAATTTTATTTCAGAATGAAGAATTTGAAAATTGTCATGAAATATCGGTTTCGTTTAGTAGATGAGTTGTGTAATGTGGATTATTTGATGTTTTATGTGACTAGTTTGATGCTCTATTATTATTTTTTCAAAACACCTGCCAGTTTGACCAATGTAAATTTTGGGACACAACCACATTCCAAAATGTAAACTCCAGATATCTTCTTTTTGTTTTTAGTAAGCTTGTTATTTTTTATTATTTTCCCTAATGCATTGGTCTTAAAACTGATTTTCAAATTATTTCTAGAAAGGTGTTTAGAAATTTTGGTACTCAATTTACTGCTATAGGTTATAGTTTTAAAAGTACTGGTTTTTTGTCTATTAAGTTTAGGAATTGATTTAATTGTCATTCTGTATCTGTAAAACCGGTAATCATATCATCAACATACTTACACTAGTACAGAAAATTCCAATTTAATGGATGTTCGGGTATTTTTTCATCAAAATTGTTTAAAAAGGTTTCAACCAACAACGAACTTGAATAATTTTCCATTACTAAACCCTCATTTGACACATACAATTGACCATGCAATTCAAAATCATTTTAATGTAAACTGTAAAATATTACAGGATTTACTTTATTTTTAACTAACAAATTTTATACAAATTCTATTACTTCGTTTGGTGAAATGCTAGGAAAAAGATTTTTAACATCAAAAGAAATAATTTTTTCATTTTTTTGGGAGATTGATACTTTTAATATGGTTTATTAATTTCTAAGAATGTTTAATATTTCAATTTTGCTTAGATGTTGATGTTTGTTTGTGTCCCAAAATTTATATTGGTCAACCCGACAGTTGTTAAAAAAAAATAAAAAAACAAAAGTTGTTACATAAGAAAAATACTAAAACCTAGAATTTGTTTTATTCCACCTTAAAAAATTGACTTCATATAATCGGCGTCAAACTAATAAAGATGGTGCCTTTTTGTGATTAAGTAATTAAAATTTAATTTGACGCCAGTCAAAATTTAAATGTATAATAAAATATTATTTTTTTATTTTAGTGCTATTTTATTGAAGTCTGTTCTTTTTTGTAAAAAAAATATTCTTATTTTTTAGCTTTTACCCAATGCAATCAGAGAAGAATTTTTAAATTTATATTTTGTACCAGTGCTTCCAGTAGTAAAGACTTTATCAATCACGCTCGCTTATCGATGTTGGGTGATTTTGTCCACTAACTTAAAACTTGACAAGGACCGATAGCCTTTTACCAGTTTATACACTTAAGTTATTTCCTCGAGTCATTTTACAAACTATAGGCACTTTAGACTGGATTTAAAATGTAACAGCAAATGCGTCCTTGACTATACAATACACTTGAGATATTATCAGAAATACTATTATACCTAAAAGTCGCAAATTTATAGATAGAATCCGTATCAAAATTTTATTAGTTTATCTCTATACCACAAATTATTCTTGCACAAAATTTGAAATCAATCTATTAAGTAGTTTTTCCAAGCTAAATTTTTAAAAATAATTTAATTTTTTTTTAAGTTGTAATATACCCAATATAATGTTACTTTAAATATTTATATATACATATTTTGCAGAGTCATGGCTTGGGACATAGGACGCCACTTTCGTTTTATAACTTCCAAGTTTGATTTTAATTTTAAAACTATATAAACTGCTGGACACATGAAGTACACCCAACCATATTTTTAGGTAAAATTTAATATTTAATAATTCTGAAACCCAAAAAGATTTCGATATTTGAAGCCACACTCTTTATTTTCCGTAATTATCATATAATACAGAGTTTTATGAGAAACCCTGATTTTTTTTGCAAAAGTTTGTCCTTACCGAGAATCTAAGATGTTTCTCTTTAATTTTTTTGCAGAAAAATATATCTATAAGTGAATATAAAATAAAAAGTGATACCGCTAACATAATTATTACAAAAATAATATACAGGGTGGGACAAAAAATCAAATGATCATGACGAAAATTAATAAAACAATACACAAAATTATAATTGTGAGCTATACAGGGTTATTCACGCAACCCGTTCATTAAAAGTTTTTGATGATGCCATTTAGATACCAATTTTAAATTTTGGGATTAAGGTAAGGTCAAGGGGTACTTCTTTTTTGAAATATTTTCAACTTCCTATCACTTCCGGTTTAAACGGAAGTTGATATCAACTTGCTTATTTTAAATGGAACATCCTGTATTTTATGATATTTTTGAATTCTACGGAGAATTTAAAAATGTTATAAATTGTTTACATTATTTTTAACCATATCTACTAAGTTCGAGACTGTTCTAAACTTGTTTTAGTGAACTTAAAAATTATAACAATCTAACAATCAACAATAAACAAATAAAATAATAAAATTGAATTATAACAAATGTTCTATATGCTGTCCGTTCATTTGAAGACACATTTCAATTCTTCTTTGGACAGTTGCTGTGGCCCGTTGAATTTGTCCGTTTTCTAATTCGGCAAAAGCTGTTCGTATCCTGTCCAGTAAATCTTGTTGGTTATTTACTGTGGAAGCATAGACTTTACCTTTGATAAATCCCCATAAATAAAAGTCTAGGGGTGTTAAATCAGCCGATCGCGGGGGTCATCTCCAAGGGCCATTGGGACCAATCTAGCGATCTTCAAAAATTCGAGATAATTGGAGATAAACTGCAGCGGAATTATGTGCTGGTGCCTCATCTAATTGATACCAATAATTTTGCAGCTCGCCAATAGGAATTTCTTCTATACATTCAGAAACCGTCCCTCGTAGAATCTCCAAATACTTATCACTGTTTAAATTGTCTTCATAAATACAGTACCACACCTAATCATTTAATACTATACCGAAAAGATTGAAGCTAAACCTCTCTTGAGAACGCGTTTCGCGTAAAGCGTGCGGATTTTCTGCTGCCCAGAAATGTTCGTTTCTTCTATTTGTTATTCCTTCTCTAGAAAATTTCGCTTCATCGGTCTAAAATATTTTTGAAAGGAATTGAGGGTCCTCTTGAATTTTCAAAAACATGAATTCGCAAAATTCTACTCGTCGGACGTCATCACCAGGTCTCAAGGCTTGCACGTTTTGGAAAGAATAAGGGTGCATATGATGTTCGCTCAAGATTCTTTGGACAGATGAAGAAGAAATTCCCAAATCGTTTTCTGCAGACGGTATTGAACTTTGCGGGTTTGCGTGGAAATAAGCTAATATGTTTATTACGTTATCCTCGGCATTTGTCACTGATTTCGGAACATTTTTTGTAACTTTAACCTTGCCAAAACGCAAAAAGTTCGTTTCAATCCTCTTGAATTTTGACTTGTTCATTGGCGGCATATCATGGTGGCGTTCATTAACCACACGACACGTTCTCTCCAAAATTTTATAACATTCTCCATGAATATAAAATAGATTGAGAATATCAGCGTTTGAGTATTCTTCCATTTCGATTTAGAAGATTTAGTTTATCACTGACAGCTTTCGATAAATAACGCATTGGATATTGGATCTCAATTTTTTTTTCCATGGCTCACCATTGGAACATGTAAACATTTAAGCAAATACATACGGTATTTTTATAAAACCCAATTATTTCGAAAATGATTACGAATAGGTATAGGGAACCTTAATACAGTTCGATAGAAAATGAAATGCTACATTTGATAGTGCATAAAGTTATAGGGTGTCCCATTAAAAAAACGAACTTTAGCGGCTTTGAAAATGTGAATGTTTGCCGCTGAATTTAGGACACCCTGTATAAAAGTAGACAAATTCAATAAAAAAAATAGAAACCTAAGATTATTTACCGATCGTCTGCAAAAAAATGAAGATTATATCTTCAAAACTTACAAAAATATGAGAGTTTAAAATTTTGTACCCCGAAGGCTCATTTTCGGTTCAAGGTCAAATATCTTAAGAACGCTTGAACCTAGGTATAGGACATGCTACATAAAATAGCATTAAAATTCTCCGTAGAATCCAAAAATATCATAAAATACAGGGTGTTCCATTTAAAATAAGCAAGTTGATATCAACTTCCGGTTAAACAGGGAAGTGACAGGAAGTTGAAAATATTTCAAAAAAGAAGTACCCCTTGACCTTACCTTAATACCAAAATTTGAAATTTTTATCTAAATGGCATCATCAAAAACTTTTAATGAATAACCTGTATAATGCAAATTTATGGATTTCCATACTAGTATTGGATAGACCGGTCCTCTTGCCGAAAATACTTTTTAGTTTTAAAGCTAATTGCACTAGACATGCGTTAAACGGCTCACCTTTTGGCTATTGTAGAGAATAATTTTCGATAACAACTTTGAATACTTTTATGCAAAACGCACTCTCAGTTCAAGTCAGTAAATCCAATCATGTTCACTCTAATTTAATTTTAAATAAAGCCGAACTTTAATAAATTAAATACAAAATTTAAGCAACACATTTAATTATTATTATTAGTATTAATAAAAAGTTGGTTAAACTTTCTAATAAAAGTTTGGGGAGTAATAGTTGAAATTAAATAAATTGGTGTTTTATGTTTAAAAGATCTTTCGAATCAGTAATTCAATCAGTTCAACATGACGGAATACCTGCTCATTTGGCTGCCCTAGTAAGATATTTATTGAATAAATAGCTCAATGGCCCCCACGGTTCCACAACTTAACTCCTCTTGATTTTTATCTATAAAGCCATAGCAATTAGTATATCGAACAACAGTACTACATTATTAGTGAAAAAGTTATACAATAGTATTTACCATTAAAATACATTTATTAGCAAAATTAACCTTAATTTAAACACTATTTTTAAAACCGAAAGTAAAATAAAAAACTATAGACAAGCAGGTACTACAGATACTAGTATCTGGGCATACTTGATAAAAAATTGTCTATTAACTCTTCAGGAATTAAATGCCATTCTTCACGAATTTAGGTATTGCTCGAGCATACAAACTCCGCTTTAAAGCATCCCTTATGAGTTCGATTGGAGTACAATCCAGGGAGCGGGAGGGCCAAACCATTCTGTTATATTGACGATTTTCGAACAATTCGTTAACCATTTCTGCCCTCTGTGGTCTAGTATTATCGTCCACATAAATAAAATTGTTGCTCACTCTGTCAGCTACTTGCGGTATGTTATTAGCTAAATTCTCTGAATAACGAGATGCGCTTACAAAACGGTCAATAAGAACTGTTAATTCTGTTCGCCTACCTGTAAATATTCCTCCCCACACTGTTACAGAACAACCTCCAAACGGAATTCGATCTAAGGAACAGTTTTCTTCGTATGTCTGTTCGAACACGAATTCGATTGTCGTCAGGATGAAGTGCAACCTTTGATTCATCCGCAAATATGTAACCATTCAAATAAGTCCCAGTCAACATGCTCTTCGGCAAAAATCAAACGAGACAGTCTGTGTTCTCTTAATAGCCGAGGTCGCCTACATGTAGTCTGTGTAGAGGATTCAGACAATAATGCACCGATATTCCACAAACAATATTATATTCTAGCATATAGAAACAGAAACTAACGTGATAACATCCGTACAATACACTGAGAAGAATTATTCAGTCCATATCAACATATCAAAAACTAACTGAATCATACTCTTTGTTCGATCCGGGCGTCTTGTGTAATCATATCGGATGACTCGTCTGCTTCGAACCGCTTTTTCTAGGGGGAATATATGGGTCCGACTGCACGGCCATCCTGCTTTTCTTTCGTCCTCGAAAGATATTTTTCTGAAAAGAAAGAGCCGAGAAAAAAAAAATTAGTCTAAGCTTATTACTTAAAAAAAAATTTGTGTGTGTGTGCCTTGTATGGCTGATATGCGTGCTATAGAGTGCTACTATGTGTGCTAGAGTATTGATATGTGTGCCATTGAGGGCTGCCATATGTGCTATAGAGTGTTGATATATATGCCATCGAGGGCTGCTATGAGTGCCATTGAGGGCTGCTATGTGTGCCATTGAGGGCTGCTATGTGTACTATAGAGTGTTGATATGTGTGCCATTGAGGGCTGCTATGAGTGCCATTGAGGGCTGCTATGTGTGCCATTGAGGGCTGCTATTACATACCTTGCTAATTAACGGTTTTGAAATGTAAATGATTTCATGTGTTCCAATCCCACGACAGCTTCGTAGGGCCTGTTTGACCTTTCTGAGTGAATATCCTCCTTCACACGATATCGGTCGTTAGGCAAGACTTCTACTACTTTAAATGGTCCTCTGAACTGTGGAACCAGCTTTTTGCTCTCGTTGTTGGCCGGGAAACTGGTTGTTTTTGTAAGCACCAAGTCGCCTACTGAGTATATCTTTGGGGGTGAACGATGTGTGTTAAACTTTACATTCTGTTTCATTCTGTTTTCTTCCAGATATCGGGCGGCTTGTTTTCGCATTTTCGTTACGTCCATAACATTTTCGTCGGATTCGGACATCACGTGTATGTCAGTATTTGTTCTCAGTGGAAAGCCGAATAGTAGCTCCGCAGGAGAGTGTTGAGTTATACGGTGTTTCGTGCTATTTATTCCTTGTTGAACTTGTTGTATCTTGCTGTCCCAGTTCTTTTTGTCCGTTTCCCCACTTGTTGTAGCAAGAGCGTCAAGAATTGTTTTGTTTACTCGCTCTGCTTGACCGTTTCCTCGTGGTAAACCTACGGCTGTTATAAACAGCCGAATGCCTTTGTTTTCTGCATACTGTCTAAAACTGTGTGATGTGAAGGCTGAACCAGCATCGGTTATGATTCGCTTGGGGTTTCCAAGAATGGTGAAGATTTCTTCTAATTTAGTAATCACATGTTTTGAAGATGTGTCTGGAACTGGCTTGATATAGGTGTACTTTGAAAAACCATCTACCGCTACTAACACATATTTGTTTCCCTTAACAGTTTCAATAAAGGGGCCTAAGTGGTCCAGGTGCAGCGTATGGTGAGGCCTAGCATATTTGGGCATTGAGTGAAGGTATCCGAGCTTTTTTCCGCCACGTTCTTTGTGATAAAGGCACATTAAACAAGAAACGATATATTTTTGTACAAACTTGTTCATTTTAGGAAACCAGTATGACCTTTTGATTCTTTCAATTGTTTTGTCAACAGCGAAATGACCTATGTCGTCATGGTTCGCTTTGACAATTTGCCATCGACAGTTTTTAGGTACGACCCATCTGCGCCCAAACGGAGTTAGTCTGTAAAGTTTCTTTGTCCGTGTGATTTTTTTGCTTCTTGAAACTACATTTATTTATATATTCTTCGTCACTTGATGTCGAACTATCCGATGATGATGATGATCGTCGCCTTTTTGAATACTTCTTGTGTCGCCCCATATCAAATGAAGATCGTAAATGAGCACGAAACACTTCAAACACGTACACAAAGTCACTCAACACTCCTTTTTCTTTTCAACCACTTCTGATGTAGTCTGTGTAGAGGATTCAGACAATAATGCACCGATATTCCACAAACAATATTATATTCTAGCATATAGAAACAGAAACGAACGTGATAACATCCGTACAATACACTGAGAAGAATTATTCAGTCCATATCAACATATCAAAAACTAACTGAATCATACTCTTTGTTCGATCCGGGCGTCTTGTGTAATCATATCGGATGACTCGTCTGCTTCGAAACGCTTTTTCTAGGGGGAATATATGGGTCCGACTGCATACAGGGCTGTCGAGAATTTAAATGAGCTTCATGAAACCGATTTCGAATCTTTCTTGTAAGAATGGTTATATAATTTAATGAATCTTGCCAAATAATTTGCACTTCATCTGATGAAAGACCATCGTTCACGTGTTTTTCGTAATACGATTTTGCCCCAGCCCATATTAATTCTATTGCGTTAAACTGGCAATGATATGGCGGCAGTCGTAAAACCTCATGTCTATTTTCCCGTAATATTTCATCTACGGCATATATTGTTGGTTTTTTAATAGATTTGGCCATTAAAAAAAGTTCTAGTTTCATCATATTGGATAAAGGATTTTCTTTTTGTTTTATTAGCCAGTCATAAATATCACTTTTTTTCCAGGATGAAGTAGGTTGTTTATTTAAGATTCTTGAATAATAAGATGCATTGTCCAGAATGATTAAAGATGGAGCATCTAAATTTGGAATCAGTTCTTCTTTTAAACACTTTTCAAACAGTTCACAGTTCATATTATCATGGTAGTCCATGCTTTTTAAGTTCAAGAAAACAGTAAACTTGCACCTGGGAGAAATCCTGTTGAAGAACATGCATGCAAAATCATGAACCGTTTTCCCGTCCCACATCACTTTTTTTTCTTGACACTTTTTACAGACTCGCCCGGTCAAGATTTCGAACCACTTCCATTAGAAAATATCCAAGTCTTAACTACGTATAGAAAGAGCTTGATCTTCAATGTACCTGTCTAGGGGTTGTTTTTTTCCCAGCACCTCCTCCAGGGTTATATTTCACTGAACCAGTATTTTAATATCGGCGCCATGCTCTTGATAAGCCATTTTCTAGCATACCGACTGCTCGCATAAGTTCGTTTGCAGTATAACTGGGCATTTTGACAATATTTTAAAGCGTTTTTTAGTAACTAACCAACCAAACCAAACCTTGAATAAACTATTGAACATTGTGGGTGACAGATGACAATCGATGCGTTTTTGTTTCAAAGCCTTCTTTACTTATTTTAAAAATTTACAACAAAAAAATCATACAATTGGATTTGCTGTTCAACTCAGAAATGTAATTAAATGTTGGGTAAACAACACGTGTGTTTAAGTCTCCCTGTATATCGAGGTTAATTATGTTTTATGTCAAACACTCTGCCCAAAAATAAAGTCTAATAATGTATCTTCAAAACCAATTTTTTTTTATTTAAATCGTATGAAGGAATCAGAAAATATCATATTACAAATAATACTAAAATTTTGTCTGAGTCGTTTCCAATTTCCATGAGTGTATTTTATTTAATTTTTCTGGGATAAAATCTCAAGAACTATTTTATCAAAATATCAACAATATTTTTATGGGAACATGTGAACACATTTCCGTAAAATCGGTGACTTTATTTAAAATAACAAATAAATAGTGCTATAATTGACATACGTATAGTATTAACTATTACACAATTCAGACCAATAAAAACCGACATCAATTATCTTTTGTCAATTATCCAACTTTACGGGTCTTTTGTTTTTATTTTTCTGTTTAATACATTTCAATAACGAATGCGCTAAAACGTACAGCGTGAATTTTAAAGAATATTTTTGATAATTTGAACAAAAACCATGGAGTTTACTAAAATATTTGCGAATTGGAAAATATTTAAATAAATTCTCCATTCTGTTGCTGCAAAGCATAGTACAATATATATAGTTAATTTATTTAAATCCATTTCAATTTCCGAATATATACTATACTAGTTAAAGCTTTTTAAATCGATCCGACATATTCATTTCGATAGTTGTTTTTTTATCAACATGTGAAAATTAAGCTAAATAAATATTTGAATTAGCTCTCTAAAATTTTATTACTGCAATTTTAGGAGCAGAGAAGTAATATCGTTATTGCTAATATTTTTTCGTTTGTAATATGAGCTTTAAATTTATTAATTACACTGGCCGACAAGATTTTACTAACACAGGCCAGCTCATTATTTTCACAATGGAAATACCCTCCCAATAATAAAAAAATATTCGAACAGCCCTAATGCGTACCATTTTTTATTAGCCTAATTAGAACCTTTTATATTGGTAGGTACACAATTTTATTATGGGGCGGCTAAAATGGGCCCATTTTACAACGGAAAAATAAAATAAACGTTAAACATCACTCTTCTGTTGGGTTTCGAATTGAGTGGTTCTCTGTGTATGGATAAGCAAGTGTATGTGAAGACGAGAATGTCGAGTCAAACGCGCCGAAGTTGCAAAATTTCTCCTGACAAATTTTGTTATATTTGTGGAGAATTTCTGGTGAAATCACAAGCCAGGCCATTTTCCAAAAATGTAAAAAAAGCCTACTTTAAATATTTTGGTGTGTTAATTGGGGATCAAGATAAGCGGTGGGCTCCCCATATGTGCTGTGTTAGTTGTAGTGTATCATTGATGCAGTGGATGAAGGGAAAGAGAAAAAGTATGCCTTTTGCAGTTCCAATGGCATGGCGAGAACCCACCAATTATTCTGACAATTGTTATTTTTGCCTGACAGACTGAAGGTTATTCCAAAAAGGGAAAGCACAATATAGAATATCCAAATTTGCAATCTGCCATACGACCTGTTCCTCATAATGCAAATATTCTCGGACAATATTTTTAAGATATTACAAACTAAAACAAATGATATTGTTTTTTGCCTAAAAAAAGTGGATGATTTTAAGTCCATATTAAGACAAAAAAGAGATGACTTTGACCTATTTTGGGAGAAAACGATGACGTTAAATGTAGAGCCACAAGCCAAGCGTCTTCGAACAGACAAGGTGGGAGATGTTCAAACATCATACAGACGCCTCTTTTATGAAATAATCAAATTCAGCAACAATTAAACTATAGATTTAACGGTTTAAAGGATTTTAAATTCCTCGAGCTCTTCAATTTTGATGCATTTAAAGGAAAAACTTTTCCAGAAGATGCGTTTAAATCTCTTCTTCTTCATTATGGCCAGTTCTTCGACCAAGTGTTACTGCAATCTGAACTAAAAGTGATTTATGAAACTGATGACATTAGTGCAAAAAATAACGCTAAGGAACTAATGCAGTTTTTAAAAGACAAGGAGCTGGAAGATGCCTACACCGAAGTGTCGAAATTGTGTGAATACAATACCTGCCACAAGTTCATCAGTAGAACGCAATTTTTCAACACTTAAACGTATAAAAAAATTTCGGGAAGATTTCAACGGGGCAGGAGAGACTTTCGCATACATCGCTGTTGTCCATTGAAAATAAACTTTTCGAAAATATGTCGGAGCATCGACGTTTTTGTGATGACGTCATTGACGAATTTGCAAAAAATTATCGAAGAATCGAATTACATTACAAATAGTAAGTTTCTAAAAATTGCTTCCCTTTCTTAAAATTTCAACTCACGTCCCTGATTAAAAACAGGTTAGATTACACGTATCCGAAAAAAAAAGGGTCACAAAAATAAATAGAAAAATTGAAAACTTCGGATTTTGTCGGATATCACTGAAAGTTTTTTAAGTAACTCTAAAGGTAACTAGATACTTCTTTGAAGTAACTTTCACAACTCTGAGTAGTACGAAACTGCAGTCACGCCTCGTGCAAAAATAAAATAAGTCACAGTTAACAAGCTAAAACTTGTGTTTTCATTTATTTGTTATTAATGTAAATACTATTGTTTGTTCTTTTTGTTTATTTTTTCATTTTTAAGACTGCTGATATTCTGAGACCACAAGCAAGCGCCTTCTGCGCCTTTGTGGTAATCTACCAATGACAATAAATTACTAACAAATAAATTCTAATGTTTTAGAATGGTTTTAATAAAAATGTTAGTCATTTATTTTGTCTAATACCTATATACAATAATAGAAACTATAGCCCAATAACATCCTAAATTTAAATTTAATTAAAACACCACCTAACAATCTTTAGTCGACGGCTCGTTACCTTTTTACTAGTTAATAAATCTTTCTCGAACCATTGTCTCCTCGCTGAACCATAAACACGGTGCTTTGACGCTTTAAGGTAATTTATGCCGATTTAATAGATTTTTACTGCTCCAATAAAACTGTTTCAAAAACTTTATTTCCATAGTGTCTGTCTGTGGCACGGAAAAGAAATAAACGTTTTAACTTAAGGATCATTGAGTCCCTTTTATGAAGGCGTCGAGGTTGCAATGGCTGAAGTGTAAAGAGGATGAAACCCAGTTGATTCTAGTCTTTTATATCGATATAAAAGTTACTTGGCTGGATTCGACTTATTGTTTTGAGGCGAATAAATGCGGCAGAAGATACAACCTTTATATAAAGGTATATAATGAAGAAATAAGAGACATATATAGGGGAAAGTGGGGATAGTTAATACATATTTAAAACCTCGTCAAAACAATTTCATTTCCTTGAAAAATCTATTATTATTAACTTAAATTTACAACATAAAATTAACTTAAGTTCGACTGCGGTACCGTTCGGGTGTGCTTTGTTTTGCGTTCCTCGCAGTCGAGCTGCTTCGCAGTACGTGTGTTTGTTCTGTTTTGTTTTCGCTGTGTATTTTTGTTTCGAATTATTCATTTTCTAAATATGGCTGAATACAAGTGTGACAATTGCCGTAAAGAGTTTTCAGAGAAAGACAAATACAATAAACTTCGTTGTAGTGGCGAGTGTAAACGATCTTTTTGCATGAATTGCACGGGCCTTGATAAGGCTACCACAAAAATCTTGATATTACAAAAATCAACCCACCTCCGATTTTTCTGCGCCCTGTGCGACTCCCCTAGTTTGAAATATCTCAACGATAAAATCACAAAGGTATCTCAAAATTTGATTCCACATGAACTTTTTGATTCAGTCGCAAACCGTGTATCTCAATTGTCAAGTAGTGTACCGACAATTTCTGAAATGTATGACATTTTAGTGAAGAGTGAATCCAGGTGGGATCTCATGGAGAAAAAAATTGACGATATCCATAATCTCTCGAGGGAGTTTTCCGCTTACAAACCAGATATGTTATTAAAGTCTCTAAGGGATATGGAACAGAATATTTTCAATATTTCCCAAATCCTCTTCAACAATGCCGAAGAAGTGATAAAAATCCAAGTACAGGACTCCTCTTCAATTGAATTAAAAGCAGGTATTGCTAACATAAAGAGCAACCTAACTTGTGTAACTGACTTGGTAAAGGAGTTATACTCCAAATATGAAAGCCAACATAAGTGTAAGCATATCAAAAATACATACCCTACCACCATACCCTTGCCTACACCAACTATGGAAACTACCTGCTTCACCGCCTCTACACAAACTGAGGTAACACCTACGGATATTCCCAGTACTACTGAAGGCTCCAGCAAGCTGGCTTGTAATAATACACAACGGTGGCACTATGTAGTCGTAAGAAATCTTCCTGCAGGGTTTACGCCTAACAACATAGTTCACTACGTTAAGGAAAAGCTTTTGAGTTTATTCGATGCTACCACCTAATAAATCATATCTCAAACATTGATTTTAAAATTGGAACTCAGTCAAAAAAGTCAGCTGAAAAGCTTTTAGACAGCAATCTATGGCCACATGGCGTAGTAATAAAACGGTCAGCTGTATCCGAACTTACAGAAAAATCTACACCGAACCTCCCACCTCCCTCCACACCGAAAAAACTGCCCACCAACTCGAGCTCCGTCAGTTCACTGGTTGTCTCCTCTCCAATTTCTCAAAAGGGCACTATAATATCTTCTGACAAAGAGGCCATTGCTGCCTGCAAAGCAGATGTCTTGTTGAGCGACAACTGCTATAGTCTTTCCAAGAAAGCTCCTACTGACCAAGAACCTATTTTTGATCCAATGTCTCCCCCAACAGTGAAGCTTACGCGAACCGAAAAAAGTTCTGATAACCGTTTCCTCATGTCTAGACTAAGAGAACCAGCCATTTTGAAGGCCCTCAAGTTATATCTCGCCTTCCTGCACGACAAACCTGCGCCAATTCACTTTGAAGGGTTTACAAATACAAGCACCAGGCTGTTTTTGGCTTCTGAAGGCATTCCTATAGATTATAGAACCCTACACAAGATATATTTCGATTTTCATGCTGCTTACGGATTTAACGCAGCAGAAGTGGAAGCGGATCTTGCAGCCTATGGATCCTACATATCTGGCAAATCGGAGAGATCGATTCATCTTCAGAGGACCAGAGAATGCCATAAAAATTATTTTACCAGCAATTCTCCCAAAAAAAATTTTTAGAAAACACGACGTGTCCTGAGGAACTAGATTCCTCAAAACTTCCTGTTGTTACTAGTCTTAATATGGTTCTAATTAATATTGCTTCTCTAAGAAATAAAACTGACGAGTTGTACCTATTTCTGGAAGAATTGGAGTTCCCCAACTTGTTGCAATTACTGAGCACTGGCTGAATCTAAACGAACCCTTTTATATTGAGAGGTATACCACAGTAGCTAGATATGACAGAAAAAACTCAGCTCATGGGGGAACACTGATTTTATCCCTAAATGGAGATTTCATGTCGGTATCTAAATATGATCATTTGTTAGCGGATAGCTCTTTTGAATTCTCTATAGTATATAATCAAAACCTTGATCTTTATGTAATTTGTATTTATAGATCACCAAACTCTGATGTACAATCATTTTTAAATAGCCTGGTAAGTTTGCTAGACAGCCTACCGATTAAAGGTAAAAAAATTCTATGCGGAGACTTTAATATTGACTATGCTACTGTTTGTGCCATCCAGAAATATCTAATTTCTATATTCGACTCTTTCGGTCTTTCAATGCATGTATCCTTTAGAATTTCAAAAAACTCTTCTTCTATCATCGATTACATGGCGTCTGATTTTTCTCCATCAGAGGTGCAATCACAGGTCTATAACTCAGGTCTTTCCGATCACGAGGCGGTAATTTCCAGGTTTAGTTTACCTATTAGGCCCTTACCAAGATCTCGCCATCGGGGCAGAATTTTCTCGGCCTCAAATTTCTCAGTATTTCATAATATTGCTTTAACACCAATTGGAATTTTGAATCTGATAATGTCAACACAAACTTCAGAACTTTTTTAAATAAAACTTTAAGTGCTTTTAACAAGGCCTTCCCGCTTAAGAATATCAAACCTAAGCGGCATAAACCGTGGACCACGAAAGGAATACGAATTTCTGCTAAAAATATGCGCTCGCTCTCATATATAAAAAAATTCACCGACTCCTTTCTTATTCTCGACTATATCTCTAATTATAGGAGGATCTACACTACTCTTATTAAGTCAGCAAAAAAATTACACTACCGAAAACGTCTAACAAACTCTAATAACGTTTCAAAAGAAACCTGGTCCATCATCAATAACCTCAGAAACAAATCAAACCCTGTGACTCAGAACTTGCCAGGGGCTAATGATCTAAATGATTATTTTATTAATGTAAGCAAAAATGTCACCTCTAGTATCTCGCCAAGTTTGGACCCTCTTTCGTTTCTCCCTCCTTCAAAAAATTTAGCTGATAGCTTTTTCTTAAGTCCCGTTAGCAACACTGAACTATTGAAGGTAATACATAATATTAAAAGTAAATCTTCGTGTAGCACTGATGGCCTATCAATTAGAATATTCCTGAACTTGCCACTCCCAGTCATAGAGGCCCTTACAACATTAATAAATGAGTCCTTTATAAAAGGTGTATTCCCTGATTGCCTTAAAACAGCTATAATTATTCCACTTCATAAAGGCGGCGAAAAAACTAACTCTTGCAATTATCGCCCAATTGCACTACTACCAGTGCTATCAAAAATCATCGAAAGGCTACTGAAGAACCGTCTTATGCCATTTCTCCTGAAACATCAGATAATATCCCCGGAGCAGTTCGGATTTCTACCCAACAAGTGCACCAGTGACGCCATGTTCACGTTGCTTAGAGGCGTCTACTCATCTCTCAATAACAACCACCCAACTGCCTCAGTTTTTTGTGACTATGCGAAAGCCTTTGATTGTGTTAGTCATGAAATTCTGATAAACAAACTACATTTTTATGGAATTCGTGGTACTTCTTTAAATTGGTTCAAATCTTATCTTGGAAAAAGGCAACAACTTGTAAGGGCTAATGGTTCCGATTCTGATTGTAAGTTGATTACAAGTGGAGTTCCTCAAGGTTCAGTTGGGACCTATTCTTTTTTTGTTATACATTAATGATATCACGAACCTTAAAATTAATGGAAGAATCTCCCTTTTTGCTGATGACACAAGCATAACATGGAGTGATTTTGATACAACGTCTTTACACTCTAGTATCTCCAAAGACTTGGTTATAATTAAGGCTTGGTCCGATTCCAATATGCTTTGTTTTAACGTCGATAAAACGGTGGCGTTATCTTATAAGGGAACTTTACAACCACTTCAGGTACATAACAGCAATATTGAATACGTAGAGTCGGTTAAATTCCTGGGTTTAAATATAAATAGCAACCTAAAATGGTCTAATCATATTGACACCTTAACTAAAAAACTTTCTACCGCCTGCTTCGCCATTCGATCAGTTTCAAAAGAACTAGACGTTCCTTCTGCCAGACTTACTTATTTCTCTTTATTTGAATCCCACCTCCGCTATGGCCTTCCCTTTTGGGGCTGCTGTACCACCGAGCAATTTCGTAGTATTTTTATGCTTCAAAAGAGAGCCATTCGTTATTTGTTTGGTCTAAATAATAGAGCTCACTGCCAATACTATTTCAAAAAACATGAAATATTAACACTTCCTGCATTATTTATTTTGGAAACGGTATGTTTGCTGAAAAACATATAAACACCCTCCCAAAAGGCCACAACATGTATACCCTACCAGAAACTCTAGGCATGATATTTATCTTCCCATTCCTTCCACAGAATTAATAAAAAAATCAATTATTTACAACGCCATAAAACTTTACAACAATCTGCCAGTACATTTAAAATCTATCCCTATGCTTGCACAATTTCGAAAAAACACCAAAGCATACCTCATTGAGAGACCACTTTACAGCGTTAATGATTTTTTTTTTTCAGTGAGTAAGTCTCTTTAAATTGTCACTAAACTCGCTTGTTTACTTAAATCTTTTGTGAGTCATGTCCTAACTCATAGCATAGAATTTTGTAAATCATTATATAGGGAAAAGAACTGTCGAACATTCACTTAAAACTTAATTATTTTTGTTAGGTATTGGATTAAAAACAATTTAATTCTTTTTGTATACTACATTCTGCACTAGTTCAATATACCTTCTGTTTAACATCACAATTATTTGTATAACTATAATAACATAGAGTTTAAGGTCGCATAGTTGCAATTTTGATTTCAATGTCATCGAAATTATTCACCTCGTACATGTGTGTTTGTTTACTTTTATAAGGTTATCATGATTCATTTACTGTTTGCAATGTTATGCTATATTCTAACGTGTGTTTTACGATTTGGTAAATTGATAATTTACATTTTAAAAATAAAAGCACTGACTTGTCGAAATTATTTTCGATTAATGTTTTGATATGTCTTATTTTTAGGTATATTTTGCTTTGTCCATAAAATTGTAGAATTTTTCTGCGGCAATAAAGCATACTTTTGTTTGTTTGTTTGTTTGAACTTTTTGGATATGACTCTATACAATAAAAATAATTCAATCAAAACGGAATGGTTTACGAAAGGAACATCGTCAGGGCGTATTTAAACTATTTCTCTCAACATCCTTTGTCACAAAAAAGAGCAGTAGTTATTGGTCTGGCAGATAAAGCAATAAAGCTTTCCGATACTGACTATCGGCAAAACGCAATTAAAAAAGTTAAGAACATCTTAATACAAAACAGCTATCCACCTAAATTAGTCAAAGTTTTTAAATCACGAATTCATATGCATAATAACACCATACAAAACACCAACAATCAAAATGAAAAGGACAAAACCAAATTCTTAACATTGTCCTACGAAAATCTTCAATCATATTTTAAACAACACAATATTTCAGTAAGTCACAAGGGAAATAATTTACCTAATAAAAACTACGGTAGTCTAAAATCCAAAACTCCTAAAAATAAGAAAACCCACACTGTAGAAGACACACGTATGTCAAAAACTGAACGACACACACAAAAAAGGAAAGTTTTAGAAATGATTTACATAAAAAGGGATCCATCCACTCGCAATAAATTCCAAAACAGTTTTTTATAAAAAAAATTAAAATGGTATTATCTACTAAAACTATTTCAATACACTGTATGTAATCACTCTCGATTTTATTTATAGTATTAATAACAAAATGGAAATTATTATCCTGAATAGCCTCAATTATTCTTATTCGTAAAACCCCTACGTCTTTAGTTGGATTTTTAAACACTATATTCTGCAAAAATCCACACAGGAACGAATCGAGTGGCGTCAAGTCGGGGCCATTTGGCGGCCAGCCAATCGATCCAGTACAACCAATCCACATTTGGTATTTCATATTAAGGTAATTTATAACCGGAAAAACATTATGTGGTGGGGATCCATCCTGATGTCATATAATTTCGTTGTATTCTCGGAGTAGTAAGTTGTCCAGAAAATTTTCTGTGATTGGTCAATAAATTTAAATATTTTTCTCCATTTAAGGGCCCGTGAATAAAAATTGGCCCAATTATTTTATTATTTAAGAGCTCGCACCACACATGTAAACATCTTCGACCTTTTATCTTAATTTCTAGTTACTCGAGGGTTTTGCGTTGCCTAAAATCGTACATGTTTCCGATTATGAATTCCTGAAATACTGAAAGTGCACTCGTCAGACCAGGATTTAAAAAAAATGTTTTCTATGCTTTTTTAAAGTAGAATGCATTTTGGTGCATCTCTTAAGGATGCATTTAGATTGATTAAAAATAAATAACACTAATAGTAATAAGTTACTTTATAAACCAAAGTGCCTACCTTCAAAATTAACAAAATATTTAATTCTCCCTCCTCATTAACGACTACTGTCCGTTTTTTTTTCTTTTTATAGACATATTATGTGGAAATCCAAGTTCAACATTTTTAAATGTTGTTCGCGTTGGAAGTGCTGGCATCGGAAACTGTTGGTGATATTGCCTTCTCACTGCATGCATTTTTGTTATTTTGATAAAATATACGCAGAATATCGCATTTTTCCTCATCTGAATATGGCATTTTCCAAAGACATTGATTGAAATTCTACCTGACATTAAAACAATCAAGGTGAATCACCAAATAGGCCAGGCGAGATAGATTTTTAATAATAATTTCAACAAAAAATGGTAATTTTCGTATGTTAATATCTTTTTACACGTCAAAGTTAGGTATAGAGGATGCTACATAAAAAATGTATAAAATATTCAGGAAAACGCAAAAATCAAATAAAAAATAGGGTACCCATTTGAAATAAGAAAGTAGGATAACGCTCAGACTTTTTGAACTACCCTGTATATGTGAAAACAAGATTTCTTAAAAATTTATTTTAAACCGTTAAACTTCTAATTTAGACACTTTTTTCCAAAACGTCAAATAAAAAAAGTTAAGGGGGATCAATATATAAAAAAAAAGTTTTACCGTTTTAAATATGCAAAAAGTATTATATCGGTATTACCATGTACGGATATTGTCTGTTTTAACATTGAATAAATAAACCCTAGGGAGGATGGCTTAAGTACCCAATATCAAGAGGACTACCGAGACAATAAACACTTTCGTTCTCCACAATAATTAAATAATTATTATATCAATATTACAGCCCGAAAATAAAAAATAACCTTAAATTGACACAATTTTAAATACCGCGTATAACGTCGCCGGGTCAGTGAGCGAACGATGGTCATTTGTTTTCGGTTGCCATGGCAGGTATTCATAGTACACTCGACGGAAAAAGCAAGATTTTTTTGAGATTTTTCTAGAATTCATGAATTTTCCCTTTAATTGGTTTTGAAAAATGAATTTTTTTGTTTTAAATGACCCTCACTGTCAATAATTACAATATTTATCTAGGCATTTTGCTCTCACCCTGTATAGTTGAAATATAAGTACTGGGAAAATAAGTCAGAGCAACGCATATTTTATGCTCCTGTAGTACAAAAAGTTCTTAAAATATTTAAATTAGCTCTCTCGTCAATGCACTTAACGTAGCATCAAATTGTAAGCCAAATGGCGATAAGAAATATCATGCAGCATTCTTTTTCATGACGCATGAATCATCCTCGAGGTTTAATTAACTTCAAGGCCCTCAGAAACAAACAACTTGACGCCGGATTACTGCTCTCCGCCCTCTAGCAGCTAAATTAAAGCCATTTGACAGCATCTTATTAAAAAGTCGGCCTCAAATGAAGGAGGCAACAAACAAGCTTATTAATTATTTAAAGCTATCATAATAATGCTTCCAACCAATTAAAAACACGTAGGGAGGCAGACATATCGACCTTTTATTATAAATTCGGTAACATATTAATCTACAAGATCCCTTTGTAACTTTGTCTTTTCATTTAACGTTGCGGCATTGTTATTTTTGTAAAAATATTTTAATGATCAACCTCACATTATTTCTGAAATAAATCATTATAAAATTTGCTGAAATTTTTAAATCAGATTTTTTTTGGTCAGGACTTACAAAATTTGCCTAATAATAAAATTTATGTTGTAACACAAATCAGAATAGCATAATCTAATAGAATGGACCTATCCAAATCCGAAAATGACAAATAGAAAGTTATAGCACGTAGGGTTTTCTTGTTAGAGTTGTAGAACCATATCGAATGTTACGATACTTAATATCTATAGAAAAAATGATTTCAGAAAATTCTTAACCCTGTTTATTGACTATGTTTACAGTTTTCGACTATTAAACATACCATATATCTAAGAGAAAAGCAAACGAGAAAAATATTAACTTGAAACACTAATTAAACTTTATTTTTTCCGTTTATGAGGTGTCCTACCTTCTCTCTTCAAAAACCAACAGTAGTCACCCATCATGGCTGGATCCCATCGTCCTTGGTACCGAATTTCCATTGTCCTTATATCTTGGTGAAACCTTTCACCCTGCTCGTCACTAACAGCTCTCAAATTTTTAGGAAAAAATGACAGATGGGAATGGACGAAGTGAATTTTTTGTGACATTCTGGCACCTAGCGCTTTATAGGCATCTAAGAGTTCATTAACTAGTTGTTCATAATTTTCATCCATATTGTTGGCTAAAAATCCTCTTACTACATTAACAAATGAATTCCATGCTCTGAGTTCCTGCCTGGTAAGCTTTTCCGTAAAATTGACATCGTCCAGCAATTTTCTGACTTGTGGCCCAATAAAAATGCCTTCTTTTAATTTGGCATCACTTAACTGGGGAAAGACTTGCCTTAGGTATTTATATCCATCACCATCTTTATTTAAAGCCTTCATAAAGTTTTTCATCAGCCCAAGTTTAATGTGAAGAGGAGGCAAAAGGAAATTTTTGGGATGAACAAGAGGTATAAATTTAACATTTTGAGATCCCGGTTGAAATTTGTTTCTTTCTGGCCAAGTTTTTGTTACATAATGCTGATTTATTGCACGACTGTCCCATAAACCAAGAAATCAGCAATATTTTGTAAATTCCCCCTAAAATTAAATGTAATTGTATTGTAAAAAATTAAATTGTAGTTTATTTTATCCAAAATCGTGTGCATATTTTCATAATTTTCTTTCGCAACTGGTATAAATGGTTTTAAATTTCTATTATGCAATAACACAGCTTTTAAGCTATATTTAGATAAGTCTATGAATAAGCGCCACTCACGGGGAGAATGTTAAATATCAAGTTCCTGCATTAAAGTGTCTATAACAGTACACGCGCACAACGAATTTTCCATACTGTATAATTCAGAAAACATAGCATTTCTTTTTCTAAAATTCGTAATTTTTGTTTCTTTGGCCAATGGGTTCCATTCCTTAAGACGGGAACAGAAGTTCTGACTGCTGCTTGGATAACCCCAAATCACGTACTAAATCATTTAATTCACTTTGAACAATCAAATGTGGCTCGTCGGAACTGGGACCTGTGGTAAAAGTGGGATCGGTGCACTGTTCTTCTGAGCTGCCTGATGACGCGTTATCTCCATTATCTCCCAAATCAATAGCTTGCCAATTTAAAGGCGTAATTGGCACTGGCAAATTTGCATTATGAGGAACAAGTCGTATGGCAGATTGCACATTTGGATATTCTATATTGTACTTTCCCTTTTTGGAATAACCTTCAGTCTTGGTCAGGCAAAAATAACAATCGTCAGAATGATTGGTAGGTTCTCGCCATACCATTGGAACTGCAAAAGGCATACTTTTTCTCTTTCCCTCCTTCCACTGCACCAATGATACACTACAACTAACACAGCACACATGGGGAGCCCAACGCTTATCTTGATCCTCAATTAACACACCAAAATATTTAAAGTAGGCTTTTTTTACATTTTCGGAAAATAGCGTGGCTTGTGATTTCACCAGAAATTCTCCACTTGTCAGGAGAAATTTTGCAACTTCGGCGCGTTTGACTCGACATTCTCGTCTTCACGTACACTTGCTTATCGATACACAGGGAACCACTCAATTCGAAACTCAACAGAAGAGTGAAGTTTAATGTTTATTTTATGTCTTATGTTGTAAACAACCCAGTCTAGGTAATTTTTCCGTTGTAGAATGGACCCATTTCAGCCGCCCCACAATAAAATTGTTTACCTGCCAATATAAAAGGTTCTAATTAGGCTATTAAAAATGGTACGTATTAGGGCTTTATGAACATTTTTTTTATTATTATACGAAAATAATGAGCTGGCCTGTGTTAGAAAAATCTTGTCGGCCAGTGAATTATTGCTTTGACAATGGAATGTTTTTAATCTAGTGGTCTAATTTGTTCTAGGCAAAACAAAAGCTGAATGAAATCTGTCTCTGTTCTCAACGTAAAAGTTATTTGACAACTTTAGTAGGAAAGTGTTATTTTGAACAAACCTTTGATTAAAAATAATTTTATTTCTTCATCAAAATGGCACTAAGCTGTTCAAAGGTGGAGAAGTTAGATATGCTGGAAATCTACTTTAAAGCAAAGAGAAATAGTCATTATGCACTAAGAAGTTTCGAAGAAGGATTTCCTGAGAGGACCAACCAAATAAGCATTAAAAAGAGGAAAGAGCAATAGATATTTTAAAATCGAGCGTATACCTAATTTTGACAAAAAACAAATGTTACCTTTGCAAACCAGCAGCTTTGCAATAGATATTTACGATGCAAGTGGGATATAAGCGTTATTAACATACGCGTTTGGAAGTTATTATGTATGTATGTTAATAACGATACATCACACGTGTATCATACAAAATTTTATCTACTATCGTTTAAAACCTTATGCGAGTTATAATATAATTTACATTTTTGTGAAAAGATTACCTATCAAATACTAAAAAACAAATTACCTCTGTTAATTGTACTTACTATACCATAGCAACCAAGTAACTACGTTTTTGTTAGAAATCATTATAATACAATGCTGTCAAACAATTTGTAATTTGTCACAAAGTTCGGAACGAGTTTCATACATTTTCAACATTAGAACTTCCATTCGAGATCGAAGAAGTGGCTACAGTCGTAATTTCCAGTCTTCTGCCCGAATAATCACGGACAAAATATAAGTTAGCCTAGTTCCGATATCAGAAATGGTGTGAAGAAAAGAATATAAAAACTATCTTCAGGGAGAAGTTATTGTTTTTAAAAAGATAGACCTACAGAATCGAAGATATTAACCAAAATGATATTGGTGTTTTTCTGCAGGAAGCTGATGATAAGTTTTTTTATGGCGAAAGTAGTACTTATTGTTGAACTAGCAGGAGCATGTAGAAGAGAAGAGCTGTCATACTTACTCCTGGAAAATGTGAAAGATGAAGGTGTGTGTTTTCGATTTCTAATACGATTTACTAAGACAAAAATAGCTCGAGAGTTTTTTGTAACATCAGGAGACATTCACACGTTGATTGTAGTCGTTTCTGTGTTCTATGGGACTGGTAAACGTACAAAACAGCCAGTGGGAATAAACACTTTTGAAGGTATGCCCAATACTATTACTTTGTTTTTAAAATTATCTAATCCAGAGCAATATACAGGCCATTGCTTTAGAAGGTCTTCTACATTACTATTAGCCAACACCGGCGTATATATTTTGACCGTAAAGAGGCACGGGGGATAGCGGTCAAATACAGTTGCAGAAGGATACAGGCTTCTGAAGAAAACAAAAAAAAATTGCTTTGAGTATACTCGGAAATAAGAAAAAGGAAGCAACTACTCAGTGGCAGCTCGTGGTGAATTATATTGGGAGGTCAACAAATTTAAAAATAGGCATACTTAAACTAAAAATAAATATCTTATCTTTAAATTGAGCTTTAAATTCTCTTGAAGTTCAGGGCTAGTCTTCGTTCTTTAGAATTGGAAATATGCTGAATGGCACGTTCGTTAATATTGCACACACATTTCTTTTATAAACGATTTCTCGGTACTTAACATTACTAAAGCGGATAGTCGATCTTGGCCCAACTCCTCAAATTATATATTTTTTATTTATATATAATTATATATAAACAAAATTTATAAGCCCTCGAAAAACCTTTGTATTTTCAGACAAAGTCGTTTCATCATGATCGCGTAGTGCTAGCTCGAATGCCCCACAAAATTTTACACAATCTATAATTTTGTTTAAAATATAACGATTTTTTGATACATTTTCATTAAAATCTCTAAGGGATTTTCTATAAACTGTGTCTAGCTGAGTGCGAATATCAACACTTCCGACCATAGCATAGTTCACCGAACATTTCATGTGATCTGCAGAAAACGCATGTTTTTTTATTTGTTCTTTTAAATGTTTTAAGTCTTTAACACCGGTTTTGCACCATAATGAGTCCGACGAGTCCTTGGAAGACAATAAACAAACATAACAGTAAAATGAGTTAGAGACTTCACAACCACATATCCAGTTAGCTAAATCGTACATACTTTTGGGAAAGTTTCGATGAACCTCTTTTTTTTTGTCTGTACTAGTTTGTCGAATACTAAGTTCTGGCAAAATGCGACCACTTACCTTAAATTCGGTTATTTTCTCAAAATTAAGTTCGTTAGCACTCTTTAGTTGTTTAATTTTTTGCATTACTTACATTTTATTTCATTTACATTTACAACTCAAACATAGACCACCTTGAAATTGGTTAATTTTGCAAAATTAAGTTCTCACACATTGATCATAAAAATAAAAAAAAAATATATATTACAAAAAACAGTATATAAATCAATTTTCATCGATTAAAAACGCCCGAAACAATATCGAGTTAGAATATCGACCGCGCGACCTCTGAACAACTGAACTTCGGCATGCCAACGTGATGCCGCGACCGGCCCATCGAATTATGAGAAGAGACCGGCTGATGACCCAAATCGCGATTTCATATTCCATTTGCTATCACGTTTGGCTGCCGCTCGGTAGCTGTGAAATCTTCGGGTACTTTCGGCAAGCTTTAAGGTAAACAGGGCAATTCGGACTGCCCAGCCTAACTTAGTATAGCGTATTTCATTATGCCGCGCGTGAGGAGGGACGGTCAAACGAATGATTTATTTTCTGAAATATTTTTGGAGATCATTGAGCCAATGACCCTAGGGAAGAACGGCCACTGTATCAAATACTTAAAAACAAATGGCCTCTATTACCTGTACTTACAGTAACTAAGTTTTTGTTTGAAAACATTAGAAAATAATGTTGTCAAACAAGTTGTAATTTGTCGCACAGTTCGGAACGAATTTCGTACATTTTGAACATGAGCTATTCAGATCTTCCATTCGACATCGACAAAGTGGGTATCGTCGTAATTTCCAGTCTTCTGCCCGAAAAATGACGGGCAAAATATAAGTTGGCCTACCCCCGGTATTAGAAATGGTGTGAAGAAAAGAACATAAAAACTGTCTCCAGTGAGCCTATTTTATGGATCTATCCAAAATTCAAAAACCGTCCTCTCTTTGAGCATACTATTCAATGTTCCGGAGTGTGATGAAGACGAAAAAATGTAGATATTAATAAAAACTCGCATTTAATTTTGTTTTTAAAAAGAAAGTTCGAAGGATATAGACCTACAAAATCGAAGATATTAACGAGAAACGATATTGGTGTTTTTCTGCAGGAAACTGATGATAACAACTTTTTTGTTGCAAAAGTAACAGTTATTGCATGTAGAATCTCTTCTACATGCACAAACCTACTCTTGGAAAATGTGAAACATGAGAGTGCGTGATTTCGATTTGAAATACCATTCTCAAAGACAAAACTAGCTCGAGAGTTTTTTGTTACATTAGGAGACATTGAAGGTTTAGATATTGTGGAAATTGTGCGAAATTACATCAAGTTACGCCCTAAACACGTTGAACAGGGTCGTTTCTTTGTGTGCTGTAAGAATGGTAAAACAAAACCATACCATATATATGTATACATATACAGGGTTATTCACACAACACGTTCATTAAAAGTTTTTGATGATGCCATTTAGATAAAAATTTCAAATTTTGGGATTAAGGTAAGGTCAAGGGCTACTTCTTTTTTTAAGTATTTTCAACTTCCTGTCACTTCCGGTTTAACCGGAAGTTGGTATCAACTTGCTTATTTTAAATAGAATACCCTGTACTTTATGATATTTTTGGATTCTACGGAAAATTTTAATGCTATTTTATGTAGCATGTCCTATACCTAGGTTCAAGCGTTCTTAAGATATTTGACCTTGAACCAAAAATGAGCCTTCGGGGTACCAAATTTTAAAATCTCATATTTTTGTAAGTTTTCAAGATATAATCTTCATATTTTGCAGACGATCGGTAAATAATCTTAGGTTTCTATTTTTTTTTTAATTTGTCTATTTTTATACTGGGTGTCCTAAATTCAGTGGCAAACATTCACATTTTCAAAGCGGCTAAAGTCCGTTTTTTTAAATGGGACACCCTATAACTTTATGCACTCTCAAATGTAGAATTTAATTTTCTGTCGAACTGTATTAAGGTTCCCTATACCCATTCGTAACCATTTTCAAAATAATCAGGTTTTTATTAAACTATCATATGTATTTGCTAAATGCTTACACCTTCCCTTAGTAAGCAGTGGAAAAACAATTGTTGTGCTTTTCTATTCAACATGACAGCTGATTTGAAACTTTTAAATTAAAATAAAATAACACTCAAAAGCTGATATTCTCAATTTATTTTATATTCGCGGAGAATGTTACAAAATATTGGAGAGAACGTGCCATGTTTTTAATGAAAAACATCCTCATTTATCACCAATGAACAAGAGAAAATTGAAACGAAATTTTTTCGTTTCGGAAAAGTTAAAGTTATAAAAAACGTAATAAATTGCTTACATTATTTTTAACTATAACTACTAAGTTCGAGACTGTTCTAAACTTGTTTTAGAGAACTTAAAAATTATAGCAATCTAACAATCAACAATAAATAAATAAAATAATAAAATTGAATGATAACAAATGTTCTATATGCTGTCCGTTCATTTGAAAACACATTTCAATTCTTCTCTGTACAGTTGCTGTGGCCCGTTGAATTTATCCGTTTTCTAATTCGGAAAAAGCTGTTCGTATCCTGTCCACTAAATCTTGTTGGTTATTTACTGGGAAAGCACAGACTTTACCTTTGATAAATTCCCATAAATAAAATCTAGGGGTGTTAAATCAGGCGATCGCGGGGGCCATCTCCAAGGGCCACTGGGAGCAATCCAGCGATCTTCAAAAATTCGAGATAATTGGAGATAAACTGCAGCGGAATTATGTGCTGGTGACCCATCTAATTGATACCAATAATTTTGCATCACACCGATAGGAATTTCTTCTATAAATTCCGAAACCGTCCCTCGTAGAATTTCCAAATACTTATCACTGTTTAAATTGTCTTCATAAATACAGTACCGCACCTGATCAATTAATACTATACCGAAAACATTGAAGCTAAACCTCTCTGCTGCCCAGAAATGTTCGTTTTTTCTATTTGTTATTTCTTCTCTAGCAAATTTCGCTTCATCGGTCCAAAATATTTTTGAAAGGAATTGAGGGTCCTCTTGAATTTTCAAAATTCTACATGAATTCATCACCAGGTCAAGGCTTGCAAAGGAATTCTACTTTGGAGATGAAGAAGAAATTCCCAAATCGCTTTCTGCAGACGGTATTGAACTTTGCGGGTTTGCGTGGAAATAAGCTAATGTGTTTATTACGTTATCATTGGCATTTGTCACTGGTTTCGAAACGTTTTTTGTAACTTTAACCTTGCCAAAAAGCAAAAAGTTCGTTTCAATCCTCTTGAATTTTGACTTGTTCATTGGCGGCAAATCAGGGTGGCGTTCATTAAACACACGACACGTTCTCTCCAAAATTTTATAACATTCTCCATGAATATAAAATAGATTGAGAATATCAGCGTTTGAGTATTCTTCCATTTCGATTTAGAAAATTTAGTTTATCGCTGACAGGTTTCGATAAATAACGCATACTAATCATCTGTTATATTGGATATTGGATCTCAATTGTTTCTCCATGGCTCACCATTGGAACATGTAAACGTTTAAGCAAATACATACGATATTTTTATAAAACCAATTATTTCGAAAAACGGACTTTAGCGGCTTTGAAAATGTGATGTTTGCCGCTGAATTTAGGACACCCTGTATAAAAATAGACAAATTCAATAAAAAAAATAGAAACCTAAGGTTATTTACCGATCGTCTGCAAAATATGAAGAATATATCTTCAAAACTTACAAAAATATGAGATTTTAAAATTTGGTACCCCGAAGGCTCATTTTCGGTTCAAGGTCAAATATCTTAAGAACGCTTGAACCTAGGTATAGGACATACTACATAAAATAGCATTAAAATTCTCCGTAGAATCCAAAAATATCATAAATTACAGGGTGTTCTATTTAAAATAAGCAAGTTGATACCAACTTCCGGTTAAACCGGTAGTGACAGGAAGTTGAAAATATTTTAAAAAAGAAGTACCTCTTGACCTTACCTTAATCCCAAAATTTGAAATTTTTATCTAAATGGCATCATCAAAAACTTTTAATGAACGGGTTGCGTGATATTATATATATATATATATATATATATATATATATATATATATATATATATATATATATATATATATATATATATATATATATATATATATATATATATATATATATATATATATATATATATATATATATATATATATATATATATATATATATATCTAAAACCTGAGAGGGTAATTTTTTTCACGATTACAAACATTTAATAAAGCCGCCATTTTATTCCGCCATCTTGAATTAGTACCACAGTTTTACTAGTTCATCTCTATACCACAGTTAGTTATTGCACACAATTTGAAATCAGTCTATTAAATAGTTTTTTCAGGCTGAATTTTTAAATAATTTAGTAAGGCGCCATTTTCTTCGGCCATGTTGAATTCGTACCAAAATTTTAAAAGTTGAAACGGAAAGATCTGAAAAAATCTCGGAGAAAAAACATTATTGGAAGGTTTTTACATTCTAAGTAGTTAATAAGCCCACATAACAAATTTGAATATTTTTAGACAAATCAATTAAAAGATCTTGAATGAAAAAATAATTCCTGCAATTAAGACTCTCATTTTTCGAATCTCGAAATCAGTTTACAGTTTTGAAAATCCCGGGATTTAAAACGCAATTTCGAAAAATCCATACATTTAATAACGTGATGCCACGGAAGAAATGGAATGTAAACCTTCTCATTTACTTCGGGTATAGAACGTTCGATCGCTACTTTGTAATTTCCACAACTTCACTTTTATTGTCGAGGGCTCCCAAAACAGGTACACAATTATTAACGAAATTTATTTAGTTGTTTTTAAAATATGAATTAGTATACCGTAGGCTATTGCGTATTTAGAGCTGTTTTAGCATTTGTCTTAAAGTTTTTACAAATTATTATTAAAAAATATATAACGTTAAAAAAAACTTATCTTTTTATATTCTTGGGAAATCTAAAAAAGCTATGAGATGATTTGTAGCTTGTAATTTTGCAATGTTTCGCAGTACACACCATACCACTGACTTTTCTAGAAGTGTTCATATTTTTAATATTATTTTTTATAATAAAATTTAATAGTCTTTAAATATTTAAATTTACTTCAGCGGCCGGGGCTTGGAAGAAAAAAAAACCAGTCTCCGGCCGACCCAACGCTGCTGAGTTGATAGATTCTCCGCCCAAATTGAGGTTATGTAATGATTTGCGCGCCGAACGAAAGTGCGGTATCACAGTCTTCCGGTTCGTCTCGTCGAAGGCAGACCTCTGTGTTAATAACATAAGTGGTTCCACGTGTTCGGTTCTGCTACTTTATTTCGGAGGAAAACGGGAGACTCAACAGCTCAGTGTGGAAACTAACGACCCCGCTAGAAAGGGAGCAAACGCTGTGAACGTGTGGCGCCTAGTTGTTCCTGCATTCTTTCTCGTTCGTCTGCTGCAGTTCTACAAAGAATATTAGCGTAAAGGCCGCTATATGGCGGGAGTGAGAGGAGTAAGGGGATAGCTTGAAAGAAAGGGGCATCTTGTGATATCAGTAGTACTCTCAAGGGGCACCTAGTGGAAGCCATGATGCATTTCATAAATTAAAAGAGGAAAAAATCAAGAAGTATTTTAAAGATTCAGGGTGTCCGGGAGTTTAAAACTCGCCATTTGGACATCCTACCGATAATGTCTTCAAACTGGAATAAGGTGTAAATCATCTGGGAGGGTTGCCCCAGCCTTGACTAAGCCCTGGGCGGAGAGCAATTTGGCGACTGCCTTGTAGCAAAGCCAATATGTCCTGTTAGGTAACAGGATAAACAGGAAAAGAAAAAAAAGGAGAGTGCGGTATTTGTATTAATCTGTGGTTTTATTTTAACTACACTACATGGGCTCGTTTTAACATGTTGTGAAGCATATGCAACCATCAATAATCAAGGATTCAGCCTCTTCTTGTTTTTGATGTACGTCTAAGTCGTAACATGTGATTTGTTGTTTTGGATTTTATTCTCATTTTGTACCTGGATTTCTTGTTTTAAATGTGTTAAGGCAGCTATACTTAATATCATTTTTTAATTGTATAATTAGTATATTAGGTTTTTCCAACATTGTAGGTAAGTTTTTTAAATTATTTGTTTTACTGAGACCAAGACTTTGTATTTTATTTAATAGAATTATAAACAGATCTCTTTGAGAAATATGGACGACTTTTTCCAAAGAATTTTAATATTACTTATTTTATAGTAAAGCTAATCTTATTTTCATTATATCAATTTATTTTAATTGCACCGCACAGGGAGAGAGCAAACTCAACTAAATTTTACTGCAGCAGTTGAGGTGCGTAACAATTGAACGATTCCGGTTCAACGAATTTAATTATACGTCTTTGCTCCAATTATTTAGCTGGGTAGACTGCAGCCTCACTCCGAATTTGGTAATTTAAATATAATTTGCCTAACGCTTTCTAGGACAGTTCAGTGCCAGATAAAGAACTAGTGGTGCCGAGGAATTAATGTTTTTTTGGAGCCCTCCATCTCTTTCTCAAACATATTTTCTCACAAAAATCTGTCTATCTAAGAACAAAACCGGGTGCTACAAATCAGTAGCTTACCGATAGCAGTTAAATAAAATGTTTTAAATAATCATAATTAAAAAACAACTTACCTAATTGAGCTCAAATTTTGCAGAAAAACCAAGTGTAATGTGAGGATAAGCTGATGAATTTTTAATATTAACCCATGATGGTGGCACAAAATGGCAGCATATTGAAATTTTTAAAAAATCATTGTCAAAAATGACATTTCCGATTGACTTAAATTATGATATTAAATTTTGAAATACTAAATTTTATAAAAACTTACTAAACAAAACATGTCCACAAATTGCTTTTTATTTATAAAATAGAACTCTTTAAGAGAAATTACACCACGTACACCATTTTCTTGATTTTTACTTATATTTGCTTACTTTTTGTTGATTTGACAACCCTATAACTTCTTATTGTCTCTTATCCAACAAAGTTTTCTGTAGATATAGTAAATAAAGGTTTATTATAGGTGCTGTTCTTTATATTATTTGTTAAAAGTATATTTTACACTCCCATGGTGAGGATACCGATAACTTAATGAAAACATTTTTTTTCGCCTACAGGACGGTCTCACAAAGCGGTACTGCCACCAACATCACCCTATATTTTTGTTGATATTTAGATAGAGTTCATTTGCCTCTTTTCAAAAATGATAAATATATGACATCTCTATATTTGGTTCAACCGTTTTCGCTTTATATTGCTTTAAAAATTCTGAAATAAGGTTGGTTTTGATCATAGTTGCCATGGACCGAAATCGCAGGTTGCTGCGTTTACTTTGTAAACTACGAAAGCAATAAGTGTTAATCTAGGTAGCCTTGGAAAAAATAAAACAAAACACGTAAAAATTTCTGTCGATCCTGCCGTTTTTACTATAATTTAACTATATCTGTATATTTTACACTCCCATGGTGAGGACACCGATAACTTAATGAAAACATTTTTTTTCGCCTACAGGATGGTCTCACAAAGCGGTACTGCCACCAATATCACCCTATGTTTTTGTTGATATTTAGATAGAGTTCATTTGCCTCTTTTCAAAAATGATAAATATATGACATCTCTATATTTGGTTCAACCGTTTTCGCTTTATATTGCTTTAAAAATTCTGAAATAAGGTTGGTTTTGATCTAGGGTTGCCAACCCTCCCGATTTAGGCGGGAGACTCCCGATTTTTCCCGCCCACTCCCGCAAACTCCCGCTTTCCAACAATTTTGGCATTTAGCAGAAGGCAGAAGCAGATTCAGCTAGATGTACTAAAAGTACCTCTTCGTTTTCTTGCATTCTCTTCTTTTTTTTCCGGTTGCATTTGGATTTTTAATATTTAAGACTGGGATTTAAAAAAGCGCCTGAAGCTTGAAATGTACGCTGACAGGATTGACAAATGACATATCAAATATTAGATTGTTTAGATTTGGGATTCCCAGAAAGCAATCGTTATTATTATTATCCCCGAGTGATGTGTTCCAGGTATTTGTGAGCGTCTGTGTTTAATTTTTTTTTGCGAATAGTTTTGTGGTGAAAGGTGAAAATGTTTTCATCAGATAGTAGTACATCTGATGATATTGATTGGGTCGGCCAGTGCCAGAATGAGATTGATTGTGATGATGATGAAATTTCCCATAAAGCCATGACAGAGCCGAGCACTTCGACATCCCATCAAGAATTAGATTCCCCGCGGCCGCGCGTTAATGTTAAGAAGAGAAAATGGGAAGTTAAATTTAATAAAGAGTGGTGTAAAAAATATCCCAATATAATACAAGAGTCATCACTATCTCAGGCTAGATGCATACCTTATGGTTCGCAATTTAGTATTAATCATGGTGGAGAGAATGATATCTTGAAAGATATGAAAACTGACAAACATAAAGAAAACATTTTAGCAACTTCAAAAGTTCAGATAATCGATCATGTTTTTAAAAATGATTCTGTTAATGAACTGGCAACGATACATGCAGAATGTAGCTTCATTTTTCACAATGATTCAAAAATCGTTCAGTTGCAGGAATTAATGAAAGCCATCTTGTTGGTACACTTCAAAAATAGCACAATTCTTCGTCACAAAAAAGCCAAAATTATTACAAGAGTCCTTGGTGCTGAGTCAAAAAATAGAATTTTGAAACATCTTGATAACAAGACTCATTATTTTAATGCGATTGCGACAGATGCCTCATTATGGATTATAAAGGAAATGTCAAGTTATTTCCTTTCTCTTGAGATATTTCAATAACAGACTCGGGGGTTCACACAAAATTGCTAGAGCTTTTATTCAAGTGATTCAGAAAAATCAACAGATATTGCTAAGAGTTTGTCAAATTTAGATCGAAGCTGGCCTAAATATTGCGATTTTTCTGCATATTTGAATAACGCATCTGTTAATTTTGTGTGAAAAAAACAGAGTGTGTTCATTGAGCTATCGCAAGAGAAATGAAAGAACTGACATTTCCTGTCGGTTGTGTTTGCCATATAATCCATAATGCACTTGTTATTCACTAGATCTTTCAAAATATGACGTTTTGAGTCTCTCGTTATCAAATGTTTCAACGAATTCAGTAGCAGCACAAAGAAAGTTACTGAGCTCAAAGAATTTTTCATTTTTGTGACAAAATATAGCTTTTAAGAATTTTCCAACAAGATGGCTTTCATGTAATTCCTGCAACTGAACGATTTTTGACACTTTGCTCCAATTAAGTCATATTTCCTTTCCCAGGAATCCCCACCTGGAATGCTGAAGAAATTTTTGGAAGACGAATTAGCTAAAGCATATTTAGGTAACCATTTTCAAACCGTTGGGTTCATTTTTGCTTTATCTTATCTTCTTCTGATGTTTCAGGACTCATACTACACGTCGGACATTTGATTTCACTTTGAAGGGTTTACAAATACAAGCACCAGGCTGTTTTTGGCTTCTGAAGGCATTCCTATAGATTATAGAACCCTACATTAGATATATTTCGAAGAACAATTCATGCTGCTTACGGATTTAGCGCAGCAGAAGTGGAAGCGAATCTTGCAGCCTATGGATCCTACATATCTTCGGAGAGATCGATTCATCTTCAGAGGACCAGAGAATGCATAAAAACTATTTTACCAGCAATTCTCCCAAAAAAAATTTTTAGAAAACACACGTGTCCTAACTAGATTCAAAAACTTCCTGTTGTTACTAGTCTTAAATATGGTTCTAATTAATATTTTTAAGAAATAGAACTGACGAGTTGTATCTATTTCTGGAAGAATTGGAGTTCCCCAACTTGTTGCAATTACTGAGCACTGGCTGAATCTAAACGAACCCTTTTATATTGAGAGGTATACCACAGTAGAAGATTTTTTCAGAAAAAACTTCATGTTCACTGATTTCCATAAATGGAGATTTCATGTCGGTATCTAAATATGATCATTTGTTAGCGGATAGCTCTTTTGAATTCTCTATAGTATATAATCATAACATAGATCTTTATGTTTTTTGTATTTATATATCACAAAACTCTGATGTACAATCATTTTTAAATAGCCTGGTAAGTTTGCCTTTGACAGCCTACCGATTAAAGGTAAGAGAAATTCTATGCGGGGCTTTAATTTGACTATGCTACATGTTTGTGCCATCCAGAAATATCTAATTTCTATATTCGACTTTTCGGTCTTTCAATGCATGTATCCTCGCCAACTTTTACTCAGGTCTTTCATCACGAATTTGGCGGTAATTTCAAAACAGGTTTAGTTTACCAATTACTGGCCCTTAAAGATCTGGAAAATGTGAACAAAAAAAAATGTCTTGAAATTGTGTTTGCATAATATTTGCTTTAACACCAATTGGAATTTTGAATCTGATAATGTCAACACAAACTTCAGAACTTTTTTAAATAAAACTTTAAATGCTTTTAACAAGGCCTTCCCGCTTAAGAATATCAAACCTAAGCGGCATAAAAAAAATTTAAATATAAAAGGAATACGAATTTCTGCTAAAAATATGCGCTCGCTCTCATATATAAAAAAATTCACCGCTCCTTTCTTATTCTCAACCATATCTCTAATTATAGGAGGATATACACTACTCTTATTAAGTCATCAAAAAAATTACACTACCGAAAACGTCTAACAAACTCTAATAACGTTTCAAAAGAAACCTGGTCCATCATCAATAACCTCAGAAACAAATCAAACCCTGTGACTCAATCTTGCCAGGGGCTAATTTCTAAATGATTATTTTATTAATGTAAGCAAAAATGTTACCTCTGGTATCTCGCCAAGTTTGGACCCTCTTTCGTTTCTCCCTCCTTCAAAAAATTAAGCTGATAGCTTTTTTTCTTAAGTCCCGTTAGCAACACTGAACTATTGAAGGTAATACATAATATCAAAAGTAAATCTTCGTGTAGCAATGGCCTATCAATTAGAATATTCCTGAACTTGCCACTCCCAATCATAGAGGCCCTTACAACATTAATAAATGAGTCCTTTATAAAAGGTGTATTCCTTGATTGCCTTAAAACAGCTATAATTATTCCACTTCATAAAGGCGGCGAAAAAACAACTCTTGCAATTATCGCCAAATTGCACTACTACCAGTGCTATCAAAAATCATCGAAAGGCTTACTGAAGAACCGTCTTATGCCATTTTTCCTGAAACATCAAATAATAACCCCGGAGCAGTTCGGACATTTATAATCAACAAGTGCACCAGTGACGCCATGTTCACGTTGCTTAGATGAATCTAAATTATATAAATCAATAACAACCAATAATTAATAAAAATTTAGTTTTTTGTGACTATGCGTTTTCCTTTGATTGTGTTAGTCAAAATTCTGATAAACAAACTAAATTTTTATGGAATTCGTGGTACTTCTTTGTTGGTTCAAATCTTATCAATTGGAAAAAGGCAACAACTTGTAAGGGATAATGGTTCCGTTTCTGATTGTAAGTTGATTACAAGTGGAAAGCAATAAGGTTAAGTCTTGGGACCTATTCTTTTTTTGTTATACATTAATGATATCACGAAACCTTAAAATTAATGGAAGAATCTCCCTTTTTGCTGATGACACAAGCATAACATGAAGTGATTTTGATACAACGTCTTTACACTCTAGTAAAAAAACACTTGGTTTTAATTAAGGCTTGTTAGCTATTCCAATAAAATTTGTTTTAACAAAACGATAAAACGGTTTTATCTTTCAAGTATTTAACTTTACAACCACTTCAGGTACATAACAGCAATATTGAATACGTAAGTCGGTTAAATTCCTGGGCTTAAATATAAATAGCAACCTAAAATGGTCTAATCAATTGACACCTTTTCTAAAAAACTTTTTTACCGCCTGCTTTCGCCATTCGATCGTGTTTTAAAAGAACTAATTCCTTATATTTTATTTCTCTTTTCTATTTTGAATCCCACTTTGATATTTTGGGGCTGCTGTACCACCGGCCAATTTCGTAGTATTTTTATGCTTCAAAAGAGAGCCATTCGTTAATCATATTTGGTCTAAAAAATATAGCTAAATACTATTTCAAAAAACATGAAATATTAACACTTCCTGCATATTTATTTTGGAAACGGTTATGTTTGCAATCAGAAAAAGGGCATGTTTCTTAAAAAACATTCATGAAAGGTATATTATAAATACTGCCAGAAACTCTAGAAAAATTTGATTTTTTTCCTTCCACAGAATTAATAAAAAAATCAATTATTTACAACGCCATAAAACTTTACAACAATCTGCCAGTACATTTAAAATCTATCCCTTATGCTCACAAATTTCGAAAAAACACCAAAGCATACCTCATTGAGAGACCATTTTACAAAAAAAATGATTTTTTTTTTCAGTGAGTAAGTCTCTTTAAATTGTCACTAAACTCGCTTGTTACTTAAATCTTTTGTGAAAATTTTAACTCGCAGCATATCTTTTGTAAATCATTATATAGGGAAAAGAACTGTCAGAAATTCACTTAAAACTTAATTATTTTTGTTAGGTAATATTAAAAAACAATTTAATTCTTTTTGTATACTACATTCTACACTAGTTCAATATACCTTCTGTTTAACATCACAGTTATTTGTATAACTATAATAACATAAAATATTAAGGTCAAATTGCAAATTTTATACAATGTCATCGAAATTATTCACCAGGTGGTGTGTTTGTTTACTTTCATAAGGTTATTATGATTCATTTACTGTTTGCAATGTTATGTTATATTCTAACGTGTGTTTTACGATTTGGTAAATTGATAATTTACATTTTTTAAAAAAAGCATGACCTGTCGAAATTATTTTCGATTAATGTTTTGATATGTTCTTATTTTTAGGTATATTTTGCTTTTTCCATAAAATTGTAAAATTTTTCTGCGGATAAAGCATACTTTGATGCATTCAAAATTGGGAAATTGGATTTATCGAGTCTCTTACGCTGAATTGAATTATTTACGATAATGAACAGTTTAAAACTCTCATTAATTAAAAAAAATCTAGAACAATTCTATGGGTCTATTGCAAATTCTTTTTTGCGAAAATGTGAAGACCTCGTGAAAGTAGAATTGTTCAAGCGTGAAGCGGATGCATTCCTAGAAAGAATCATCAACTATTTGGAAAAATGGTAAGAAATCCTTCAAAATATGCTTTGCAAAACATTCAGTTCTATCTACTATTCAAATAATTATTGTTGTGCTGAATCATAAATATTGTAGTCACTGTGGAATATTTTTAATGTATTATCGAGGTATCTAAGATATAATTATTTTTTTGGTTTTAGGTACAACTACAATGAAGACAACAAATTCAAGTGCCTGAGCGCTATGATCCTAAAGAACAAACCAAAACTAGAAGATTTTTTGGATTTGTTCAGATTTCCATATTGAAGTTGATGAGGACGCGCTTTTTGAAGAATATGTTGAACTCTCGGAGTTTTATAAGAACTTACCAGCAAATGTTTCTGATATTTCTATTGATAAGCAGTGGGTTTGCTTTTTTCAAAATCATGTTGCAGCTAATTTTGAAAAAATCGCATCAGTTGCCTTTGCCGTGCCTCATTCAAATGCTATGAGTGAGAGAATTTTCAGTTTGATGACACATGCATGGAGAAAGGACAGAAATAATCTAAGTGTCAAAACTTTAGAAGCTGAGCTAATGGTGAAACATAATTTTACCGATCGTGCACAGAATTTGCGAAATATCTCAAAACAGCAGATGGTAAGCAAATACTGGAAAAATGCAAAGGCAGCTGGAAAATGTGAACAAAAAAAAATGTCTTGAAATTGTGTTTGCATACTTATTAGGTTTTATACATAATAAATACCGATGCTATAGACTGCATAATATTGTTTTTTTATTCTTGTATGTACAGGGTTATTGATTATAAATGTCCCCCCCTTTAACTTTTTTGTTTGGCATTTTAGGAAAAAAATTTAAATATAAAAGTTGCTTGGAATAAGTTAAATTTTTAAAATATTATATTTCTAAATATACAGGGTGTGTCACAAATGTGCAGCAACTGCCAACTTTGTTATTTTCAATACAATACCATATTTTTTATTTCATTTTTGGATTCTACGTAAAATTCTAAGCATATTTGATATGGCATATCCTATACCTAACTTGAACTGTTTCCAAACTACAAACAATTGAAAATAGGCACTTTTTGCACTTTGACTCATTATAAGTAGTGGCAAAACGGTTAAAGATAGAAAATAAATTTTACATTCCTATCTTAACTTTTTAAAAGCTATCTAATAACATAAATATACAGTGGGTACCATTGGTACCTTCGTTGGTACCATCAATTACGACCATCAGCTCTTAAAAATTTAAGATGGAAAAGTGAAATTTATTTTCCTTTATCTTTAACCGTTTTGCCACTATAATGAGTCAAAGTGCAAAAAGTGCCAATTTTCAATTGTTTATAGTTTGGAGACAGTTGAATAGGTATAGGGTATGCTACATCAAATATGCTTAGAATTTTATGTAGAATCAAAAAATGAAATAAAAAATATGGTATCGTATTGGAAATAACAAAGTTGGCAGTTGCTGCACATTTGTGACACACCCTGTATATTTAGAAATATAATATTTTAAAAATTTAACTTATTCCAAGCAACTTTTATATTTAATTTTTTTTCCTAAAATGCCAAACAAAAAAGTTAAAGGGGGGGACATTTATAATCAATAACCCTGTACCTACTTTTAAATAAATAAATAAATAAATGAATAAATAAATAAATATATAAATAAATGAATGAATAAATAATTAATAAAAATTTACTGATAGTTTGTTATAGGCTGTTTTCCTTGGCTGTTTCGTAAAAATTTTTTTGTAGCACTCAAAAATTTTGCCTCAGGTAAGTGAACAGCTTTGTTTTCAAACCTCCCGCTTTTCCATTTCGAAAACTTGGCAACCCTATTTTGATCATAGTTGCCATGGACCGAAATCGCAGGTTGCTGCGTTTACTTTGTAAACTACGAAAGCAATAAGTGTTAATCTAGGTAGCCTTGGAAAAAATATAAATAAAAATAAAATAACAAAACACGTAAACATTTCTCTCGATCCTGCCGTTTTTACTATAATTTAACTATATCATTTAGTATTGAGATCACGAAATGATTGGTAAAAGGAAAAACGACTATTATTTTATTTTATTACTCTGTTAGCTATTCTTAATAAAATTTTAATAAACAAAACTATGTAAAACTGTTTTCATATTTCAAGTATTTAATTTTATTTTTTGCAACTTAAGAATAAAAAACAATTGAAGACACAAGTGGATAAAGGTGTCATGTCACAAAATAATTATTCTGAGATAAATCAATTTAAAGATTTTCTATTGGAACTTTTTTATGCATTTCATTTCTGGGATTTACTATACGTGTTTTATTAAACATAATTTTATATTTTCCATGTCCTTTTCTAAATTTTGAGTCACTTTGATATTTTAAGAGGAAATGAACTTTGAATGTACAGGGTGGCCATTTTATGGTGATACAGTACCTTATCTAGAAAACGGTAATAGTTACGACAAAAAGTTAAATACAAAAGTTGTTTGGATTCAATTAGATTTTTATTTTATTTCACTTTTGCTTATGCAGGGTGTTTCGTTTTCACGTGACACATGTCAACTTTCTTAATTTAAATGGAATACTCTATATGTTATTACATATTTCGATTCTACTGTTAATTTACAAAAGTTTTTATAATAACATCTATATTTGAATTCTTTATCGTTTTTGAGTAAATTGAGTTGTTAGAATTTTTTTTAAAAAACATATTTTTTAAAAAAAAATTTTTACCTATAAAACTTTAATGGAACTGACTAATATCCCAAACATACATTACTAAGGGTTCAATTCAACGAGTTTCCATGCTGGTCTTAGCAATTAATATACAGGGTGTTAAAAATGGAGAGCAAAACAAACAGAACTTTAAATGTAAAAATCTCCTGTTTTTCAAACGGAACACCCTATATATTTTTATTTCATCTGATTCAGCGTTCAATTACCTATCATTCACTAAGTTTTTTATAATCTGTTTTAATCATGTTTAATACTCAGTTAGTTATTAGTTATACCGTGTGGAACAAGATATTTTTTTTGTCTCTCCATTATTTTCGTAAACATTAAATAATAAGAACATAAATTACATAATATTTAACTTTTATTTGTATTTTCTAACATTATTTATAGTCGCTATCTGTGTTAAGGAAATGAGAATAAGGCTTAGTTTACGACATTTTTATTTTAGCCTACTTCATCTGTTTACTTATATAAAAAAAAAAGTGAATCAGAAAACGGCTAATAAAATCGAAACTGTTCATTTTAGGTATAGGACATATATATGAGTAATGATAGGTAATTGAACGCTGAATCAGATGAAATAAAAATATACAAGGTGTTCCATTTGAAAAACAGGAGATTTTTACATTTTAAGTTCTGTTTGTTTTGCTCTCCATTTTTAACACCCTGTATATTAATTGGTAAGACCAGCATGGAAACTCGTTGAATTGAACCCTTAGTAATGTATGTTTAGGATATTAGTCAGTTCCATTAAAGTTTAATAGGTAAAATTTTTTTTTATTATATAAACTTTCGCAAATTAACAGTAGAATCGAAACATGTAATATTATATAGGATGTCCCAATTAAATTAAGAAAGTTGACATGTGTCACGTCAAAACGAAACACCCTGTATAAACAAAAGTGAAATAAAATAAAAATTTAATTGAATCCAAACAACTTTTGTATTTAACGTTTTGTCGTAACTATTACCGTTTTCTAGATAAGGTATTGTATCACCATAAAATGGCCACCCTGTACATGACACCTTTATAATGTCACAAAATAATTATTCTGAAAACATCAATTTAAAGATTTTCTATTGGAACTTTTTTATGCATTTGATTTCTGGGATTTACTGTACGTGTTTTGTTAAACATAATTTTATATTTTCCATGTCCATTTTTAAATTTTGAGTCACTTTGATATTTTAAGAGGAAATTAACTTTGAATGTACATGACACCTTTATACATGGGGAGTTGACAAAAATTTTGCTAAAGGGAAATGGAAAAAGGTGTTTTGTACTCAAATATTAGTATTTTTATTGCAAAAGTAACACATTCAAAACTAGTTAAATTAATTGGTTTTTCTTTATTTCTTGGGATTTTCTTCGTTTTCTTCAAACATTTTTTCATAAATCCATTTATACTTACTCTTCCTTAATAAACTTCAAGTGTTCACGCAAGTTATTTAACTTTTCGGCAGTAAGGCCCCCTCTTTTCTCTGTAATTCTTAGTAGCGTAAAATTATCGTCTTTACATATCACCCTACTTCCTTTTTTTAACAGATCTACTTTATAAAACGGTGAATATTCGTCAAGATTTTCTTTATATAAATAACTGACGAACTCATTAACTCTAAACCAATTAATATTATCTCTAAAAGTGACTTTTTGTCCCAATACATTGGTCTTTTTATTCCAGATATGCAACTTCCCTGAGAGCTCGTCAAAGTTATACAAATAATTTTCCATATCACAATTTTTGGTATTTGCGGATTTAATTAGTTTCCGGTATTGTTCGGGTATATACATATGCTCAGCCTTTCTAAGTGTTTTTTTCTATTCTTCCAAAATTTCTGTTCGTTGTAGACACTGACAATATTAATTTTTTTTTTGCCTACACATGAGTCCGACCAAATGATTAGATAATCAATATGTGTATGAGTTTCTTTGAGCTGCTGACAAAATCTGAATAAACAACCAGCTATTTCAATACTTCCGCGATTTGCTACATCTTCTGTCCAATTTAAGAAAAAGGGCTTTGATTTACTAGCAGTTACACAATGGATACCAAAATTATAGTACCACATTTGGCGAAGGTAGAAAGCTCTACTGGTTGATATTTTTGGTAGTGGCATCGTTTGTTGTAGATCCATAGTTATATAACAGGTATTTTTTTCAATTAATGGTTTTTCTCTGTCACGTCTCTGTGATTCAAATGCAGCTTTAAAGTTTTCAGTATGTAGATCTATATTTTGCCCTGAATCACAAACACTACATGTCTTACTTCCTAGATGGCCAAAAGATAAATTGACCCTTGTCGAAAATATGTTAGTAGATGAAGAAAGTGTTACTTTGAAGAAATCATCACATTCTTCGAGGTACACCTTATAAATTTTTTGATATGATCTGTAACGCATGCAATAACATCTACTTCAATTTTATGAGGCCTATTTGTGTGTTGACCCCTTTTATCCGGTGTTGTAGCGTTCTTTCCTTTTTCAACGTTTTTTGCATAAGTTTAATTTTCTTTCGTCTAAATTGGTAAAGTGAGCCCAATGCATCTCGGCATACGAATTCTGTTTTTTTATTAAATGTAATAGAACTAATTGAATAAATAGGCTTCTCTTTTTTACATTAGCGCTATGCCTTTCCACTGGTTTAATATTTAAACTTCTAAATGACAAAGAATTCTTCGCATTAATTTCTAATGAATAGTAATTTTCTAAAATTGCTTTCCTATCCTCTAAGAGAAACTTGTCACTACAATTTAATCTGCTTTTTTCTTTGCACAACAATGCAGAATTTATTGCCTTTTTCGCTATAACTTTTCCTGTTTGAGAAAGATATGGTTCTCCTTTTGCTCTTGAAATTGCAGATTTTCTTCTAATCCACAGATTTGCATTCCTAGGACGTTTTTTTGATGTTTTCTCCTTAAACTGAAATATTTTCTTTTTCACGTTTTGTCTTTTTTCTTCAGAAACAAGATCTTCTTTTAAATCCGGAGTTTTATTACTTGAGTTTTGGTTTGAGTCATGCTTGGTTTGAGATATCTTCTTATTCCGAACGTTAGATAACAGCTAATTATCTAAACTAGAAATAAGACACAAAGTCTAGGTCTCAGTCAAAAAGAGTATAATGCGATTACACGTGTTTCGCCTTTTCAGGCATCATCAGACCTACAATTAATATAACAATCAAAAAATATCACTATAAATATACAAAATTCAAACAGACCTTCGACATTAACTAAAATCACAAGAAAAAATCAAACAACTATAACGTCACATGTTAAAATACACACTGAGATGAGGTTAAGAAACTAAGGTATTCACACGCGCAGATAAAAGTTGAATCAAATAAAAGACAAAAAAAAAATATATAAATAAAAACTATAAAAAAAGGTTATTGATATACCCAGGAATTGAACCCGAGCCTCCGGCGTGACACACCGAGATACTGACCACCACTCTACCAGCAGGTCCAATGAAAAGTTTATGCATTATCTTCCTGCTGATTAGTATTAGTGCCAAGATTATTAAAAATTAGTTGAGGTTCGAAATTGAAGACATCATTAACACAATGTAAAACTGGGCTTCTTTTAGCCCTTGTAATTTCCATCTTCTCTAACAAATCCAGTGTTTTACTCTTTGGACACTCGTGTAGTATCTTTACATTGTTTGGTATAGAAAAATAGTGTCCAGTTGTTAGCAAGTGGTTAGCAAAAGCCGACTTTGTCTCAGTGATATCAGTGTTTTTATATTTATCGAAAAGGCTAAAATGTTCCCGGACCCTAGTGGAAATCCTTCTCCCTGATTGTCCGATATATACAGCAGAACAATATCCACAGCCCAATGAGTACACCCCTGATTTTGAGAGATGTTCAGTCTTATCTTTGGTCATTACTAGATGTCTCTTAAGTGAGTTCACTGTTTTAAAAACAATTGAGACATCTAAATGTTTGAAAAACTTCGCCACCTGCATTGAAATATTACCAAAAAATGTTAAACCTCTGAAGCATTTTTTAAGTGTTGGTTTAGAGTGAATAATATTAAAGGAAAATAAAGTTTGTATTTATTGAAAAACTTTAAATAAAGTCTATTGATTGAGTGGATAGGAAAACCGTTGTTGAAAGCAATTTATTTTATAATCTGCAATTCCTGTTTGAAAGCTTCCCTGGAAAGAGGTATTTTGAACAACCGATAGAAAAATGAGTTGAAGGCTGCAAACTTGTGTGAGTGAGGAGAAATGGAACTAAATTGAATAACGTTATCTGTAGACGATGGTTTTCTGTATATTTCAAATTCTATTTTGATATTGTTCTTGATTAACAATAAATCTAAGAAAGGTAATCTACCCTCATTCTCCATCTCTAGAGTAAAATCTATTTTGTTATGAAGGGAGTTAACAAAATTCAAAAAATCGATCAACTCCTGATTGTTTCCTTTCCACACGATACATATATCATCTACGTACCTCTTGTAAGCTAATAGATGGTTGGCAAAACGGCTTTTCATAATCTTTGCCTCCAAATCACTCATAAAAATCTCACTAAGAAAAGGGGAAAGGCAGGAATCCATCGCTAGACCCGTTAACTGTCTAAAAAATAAGCCATTAAATTTGAACAAATTTTGGTTCAGTACGGTGGAGAGCAGAGAAACGAAATTCTCCTTTACTAGTGCTGGTAGGGCAGTTTTGTCTAATAAACTCTTTACCAATTTAATGCATTCGTTGGGGGGTATGCTGGGGAACAAATTATTTACATCTAAGGAAATTAATATTGCATCATGCGGAATGTCAACATTCTTGAGGTACTGCGCCAAATCTACCGATTTTTTTGTGGAGTAAGTATTCTGAAAACCCGTAACCTCTCTCAAAACTTTATTTAGCCACGAAGACAAACGGTAACAGGGTGAGTCAACAAAAGACACCACGAGTCTGATAGGGTTTCCCTCCTTATGTACCTTAGGTAAACCGTAGAGCAAAGGCGTTCTAGGATTCATAGGATGCAAATTATATTTCGAGGTTTTAAAATATTCCAAAGTTACCAACGTTTGATCAAGAACACCTTTAACCTTCACAAAGAATGAATTTGTGCGGTCCCTATTGATACTCTGGAACTCACTAGGGTCCGGGAACATTTTAGCCTTTTCGATAAATATAAAAACACTGATATCACTGAGACAAAGTCGGCTTTTGCTAACCACTTGCTAACAACTGGACACCATTTTTTTATACCAAACAATGTAAAGATACTACACGAGTGTCCAAAGAGTAAAAAACTGGATTTCTTAGAGAAGATAGAAATTACAAGGGCTAAAAGAAGCCCAGTTTTACATTGTGCTAATGATGTCTTCAATTTCTAACCTTAACTAATTTTTAATAATCTTGGCACTAATATTAATCAGCAGGAAGATAATGTATAAACTTTTCATTGGACCTGCTGGTAGAGTAGTGGTCAGTATCTCGGTGTGTCACGCCGGAGGCTCGGGTTCAATTCCTTGGTATATCAATAACCTTTTTTTATATTTTTCATTTATATATTTTTTTTGTCTTTTATTTGATTCAACTTTTATCTGCGCGTGTCAATACCTTAGTTTCTTAACCTCATCTCAGTGTGTATTTTAACATGTGACGTTATAGTTGTTTGATTTGTTCTTGTCTGTTTGAATTTTGTATATTTATAGTGATATTTTTTGATTGTTATATTAATTGTAGGTCTGATGATGCCTGAAAAGGCGAAACACGTGTAACCGCATTATACTCTTTTTGACTGAGACCGAGACTTTGTGTCTTATTTCTAGTTTAGTCATTTGAAACTTGGTCTCTTAGAGAATATGGACGCTTTCTTACAGCTAATTATCTGATTCTTCACTCAATTTGCTTTCAGGAATATATTCACTGCCAGATGTTATATCCTCATCACTGAAATCACTGTGCTGATGGGGAGCAGTAAACATCTAAAAAAAATCACTAAAACTACAAAATGACCTTTTAAACTAAACCATAATTGCTTGCTATCATGTATCTGGGAGCATATATTCCTTAAAAGACTACCACGCGTAATAATGATTGTTACAGTGGCTTGCAACAAACCAAACCAATAATTGGTGCTAAGTCAACGTAAAATGGTACACATGGGCCTATTAATAAAAGTTAATTATTAGACACACAAAAAATTAATTTAAAAAATCGTGGTTTCTATAGGATTTGAACCCGAGATGATAAAGTGAGATGCGAGAATTCTACCACTAGACCAATGAGTTCTTTTAATTGCCAAAGCTTATTTGTCATTCATTCTTGTGCAATTGTGTAATTGCTTGGTCGGGTTTTGGGAAATACAAATCGGATTTACATGATAACAGACCGGCATTTAAAAATATATAATATGTTATTTTTCAATTTACTAGGTCAAATTATTTGAGGATATGACCAGAAGTATTTGAAAAAATCAAAAACTTTAAGTACATACCTCTGCTGGTACTGGTAATACTTGAGATCTCAGGAATATTTAAATTCTCAATTAAAACTGCACACATTTTACTTATGCTAGGCAGGTTAGAAGTATCAAAACAAGGCCAGCTTCTGGGATTGTTGACATGATTTACGCTCTTATTATTTCCTAAGCTTCTAATAGGACTGATTAATTGATTATTGGTTTCTAAAATCCTTAATCATGTACACTATAGTAGAGTACAAAAGGACAGTAGACCTTTGATAACAAAATGAAAAAAGCCACTAATTTCCTATCTTGTTTTGTAGCACATGCTTTTTGTTGATCCTCTAGAATCTTTAAACTATATTTTCCTCTAGACATCACTAAATATTATCTTAATAAAAAACTCTTTCAAAAACAGTACTTTTACAGAAAACTACAATAAAACAATAAGACATAACTTTAAACTCAAGTGTCATGCAGTGGACCCTAGAAACAAAATTTTATACTTAACAGTGGATAAAGGTGTCATGTTACCTTGATATCTTTATCCACTGTGAAAAAGCAAAAACATGGTACAAAATACCTTTAGTACTTAAAAATCTAGGTTATTTACTAAAATTAAATAATAAAAACACCTCAGAGTGAAAATAAGGTAAACTTTAAGTATATTGAAAGAAAAAAACACGTTTTCAATTGTTACATCCACTTGTGTCTAAACATTTTTTTCGGTGCTGCCGTTTTGCTGTTAGCTATTCTTAATAACATTTTAATAAATAAAATTATGTAAAACGGTTTTAAATTTTAGAATTTAAGATTTAATTTTATAACATCACAAGTATTTAATTTTATTTTTTTGCAACTTAAGAATAAAAAACAATTAACAACAACTACTAAACAAATAATAAACAAATAATCTATAAATTTTATAATTTTATGTTGAATATGACCACCATTATTTTCTGTACGTTTTTTATAATCTTCTTCCAATTTATTAATTAAATTTGAAATAAAATTAAAATTATTAATATTTAAATTACATATGCTTTCCAAAATTTTTCCTCTTAAATGTTCTGCTTCTTTCTCTATAGTCCTCGTCTTTTAAGTATCCCCATAAAAATGTATCTAACGGAGTTAGATCTGGCCTATTTGGTGGCCAATAAATAACCCCGTTTCGGCCAATCCACATATCATGGCGGTTGTTAAAAAACTGCCTTACAAGGGCGACATTATGTGGCGGCGCCCCATCTTGCTGCTACATACGATTAAAAAAAACGTGTTAAATTTTGTGAGGCATTCGAGCTGGCACTACGTGGCCATGATGAAACGGCTTTGTCTGAAAATCCAGGGGTTTTTCGAGGGCTTATACATTTTGTTAAGGAGAGGCCAAGATAGACTATCCCCTTTAGCAATGTTAAGTATCCAGAAATCGTTTATAAAAGGTATGTGCGCGCAATTTTAACGAACGTGTCATTCAGCATTTTTCCAATTCTAAAGAACGAAGAGTAGACCCGAACTTCCAGACAATTTAAAGCTCAATTTAAAGATAAGATATTTATTTTTATTTTAAACATGCCTATTTTTAAATTTGCTATTGACCTCCCAATATAATTCACCACGAGCCGCCACTGCAGTGGCGTATTAAAGGGGCGACTTTGGTGGTTAAAATCCCCCCAGAGGCACTTTTATTTAAACTGAAATGATAGAAATAGTATAACGTAATGACCTTTCTTCGGGATTGGCGGGTAAAACCCCCAAAACCAGTTTTAAAATAAAACAAAAACCGAGGACCTTTTTATTTAATTTTCATCGTCACCCCCCGCTCGTATATTACGAAAGAAAGTTTATATTAACCCCTCTCCCCAGAAGCCATGTCCATATACGCCACTGAGAGAGACAAATATTGTTAAATAAAACTTCTAATAAAAAATACACATTATGGCCTCCTTGAAGAAAATTTTAATGGATCGTAAGTGGTAAATTATTCTTTAGACATTCGTGACACATTTTTTTTTAATGTGGGCTCGCTACAGCCATTAACAAGCAAAAAAACGAGAGGAACATTTCTCACGTTATTTATTCCACAAATCCAGTGACGCAAATCATTTATCATATATTTTTAACGGTTTCGGATAAATTCATTTTGCCCATAACATTATCCTTCACGCGCAGTAAACAACAGAGATCCTTTTCATCTCTAAATCTTTTTCTGCTTTCAGCCACGAGATCCTGATAGTTATTAAAAGAGCTTTTTTAGCTTCTACTCACGTTTTTGCTTGTTCCGACCAACGAGCCCTCTTGAATTGCCCTTTCGGGCTTTTTCATGAAATTTGGTCCAAAAATATTGTGTAACTCGTGATAATGAAACATATACCTATTAGCGTTCCTCTCACGTGTTTAAATAGAAAGTTCAATTAATTCCGGATTCCTCAATCCGGAATGAAAAAAAAAAGTATTTTGGCAAACATAGTATTTCACCATATACAGGATGTTAATTAAGTACATAGCCAAGGGATATACAGGGTGACAATTTAAAAACTTGAAATGGACATACCTTAGGAAGGAAAAACTTAATCAAAAAACGCTCAAAACACTTTCTATAAAATGAAGTAGGAACAAATAAAAGCGTATTATTCGACCCTTATCTGTAACCCCTTGGGCAGGGTGAGATACACCCCTAAAATCTTAAATAAAAAGAGGGGTCGAGTGATACATCATTTTAAAGCTCTTGAAAAATGCTCTTCAATGATACCAAAAAGAGCAATTAAAGGAAACAATAAATAATAACACAGTTTTGAACATTTTTATTTTTATTTAAGTAAATATTCAAAATGATTGGTACCGATATCCTGGCATGTCTCTTAAGAATTCTAAACATTTTAAGCCTGGTATTTTATTTGTTTATGAATATTCGCATTTTATTATCACAATACTTACTTTAAAAGTATCTTGTACTATTAGTATTGATATTTTAACAGTTGACTTTTGGTTCAGTTTAAACGAAAAGCAGCACTTATCTTAAATAATGGTGTACAACACAGCTGAACGTGTAGAAATGATTTTCATTTATGGTTTTCAGGATCAATGTTTCTTAAGGACAGCCCAAAGATTTAATAAAAGGCGTCCAGGTCAAAATGTAAGTCCGGAGTATGTTCGCCAACTAGTAGCCAAATTTGAAGAAACTGGCTCTGTCGCGAATAAAAAGACAAATCAACCGAGACTAGTTGACGAAGCAGTGCAAATTGAAGTTCTGGGGCAGTTTGCAATTAATTCAACTTTATCAACTCGTCAAGCAGCTGTAGCAACTGGCTTATCCCGTGAAATCCCTATAAACTGCGCATATTGCAAGAACTTGGTGACGACGACCCGGATAGAAAAATCCAGTTTTGTGAAATAATGACAGATAGAATTACGGCAGAACCTCGACTAGTTGAAAATATTTGACAAGAACCCACACGTATTTAGAGAAGGGCATTCCCAGTACCCCCAGAAAATAATGTTTGAGCTGGTATATTGGGAGACGTAATTATCGGCCCAATATTTATAGAATTTATAGAAGGGAATTTAAATGACGACATTTATGCCGAAATGCTACAGAGGTCTATTGAACCACTAATAGTGCGGAAATTAGAAAATCAGAGGGACATACAAGAAAATTAAGCATTAGAAGAACGCTTACTACATTTTCAACAGGATGGGGCACCTCCTCATTATGTAGTTCCCGTCAGGCAATGGTTGGATGATAATTATCCCAACCAGTGGATTGGAAGATAGAAGAAGAGGTCCTGTTGAATGGCCACCTAGATCCCCGGACCTAACACGTCTTGACTTCTTTTTGTGGGGTCACCTTGAATCTGTGGTGTTTAAAACGCAACCTGAGTCAATAGAGCAACTCAAGGACAGGATAGTTCAGGAATGCCGTGCTATATCCAGAGAAACATTTGCAAATGTACGCAAAGAATTTGAACACAGGCTTTATTATTGTCTTCAAAACAACAGGAACGATTTTGAACATTTAATTAAATAATTATAAAAAAATTCACAATTGTGTTTTAATTTTTTGCTTCTTTTGATAAACACAGAAGAATTTCACGAAAAACAGCTTTCTATGGTACCATTTGAAAGCATTTTTTAAGAGCTTTAAGATGGATTTTAGAGGTGTATCTCACCCTGCCCAAGGGGTTACAGATAAGGGTCGAATAATACGCTTTTATTTGTTCCCTCTTCATTTTATAGAAAGTGTTTTAAGCGTTTTTTGATTAAGTTTTTCCTTCCTAAGATATGGCCATTTCAAGTTTTTAAATTGTCACCCTGTATAGATACGATTGCTGGAAAGATATTTCTTTTCCTTTAAAAAAGTACTAAATTTCTAGTAAAGGCACTAAAAAAATAAAATTAAACCCTGAGTTAACATGGCTTAAAGAAAGAGTAGCTTTGGTTACCATCTTAGCTAAATATGATAAAAAGTATCTTCTTCTTTGCAAACAATTGAATAGCATTTACGCGGCTACTAAAGCTTTTTATGTGTAGTAGGTATGATATAAAAATTTTAAGTGCATAAAGAATATTAAAAAAAATTATATAAAGAATAATATGATATATATAATATCGAAATCGTTAATAATGGGAATTTGTTACCCAGTTGACATTGCTCAATTTTCTAACAAATGTTTCTTTTTATCACCCATATGTAAAGAGGATGTGTATAATGTTGGTTAAGAATTCTTGTGGTCATGATGTCATCTCTTATATTAATATTTCTCGATACTTTAAAACATGTAAAGAATCTATTGCTGAAGTTCTTGCTTATTTAATAAATATTTCAATAGAAAACGAATATTCCTCTGATAAACTAGAACTTTCTACAGTTATTCCTTTATATAAAAAGTGCGACCAAAATAATTTTGCCAATTTTCGTGGAATAAGTATCCCGAATAGCATTTCAAAAATTTTTAAATTAATAATCAAAGATCAATTTGTACATATTTCTATAAAAATAAGTTACTTTCTCCGGCGCAGCATGGTTTTACTTGAAAGAAAAGCACTGAAATTGCGCTATGCGAGTTCCAACGTATAATTGTGGAGGCTCTTGACAAAAGATTGCTTGTATTGGGAATGTTTGTTGATTTTTCACGAGCATTTGATGCAGTAAATCACAAAATTTTGCTTACTAAACTTTATATGTATGGTATAAGAGGTAAGCCGCTGAATTTTATTAAGTCATACCTGTCAAATAGAATACAACTGGTATCTGTTAATGGCGCACAAAGCAGTTGCAGGACTATCGAAAAGGATACTCCCCAGGGTTTGATTTGCGGTGTTTTATTTTTGTAGTCTTTGAAAATGACCTCATAAATTGTATTAATAACTCCGCAGAAAATACTTTCGTCATTTCTTATGCCGACGACACAAAAGTTTTGATAGTTAAAGAAAATCCCGCGTCCTTAAAGATAACAGCTATACAAAAATTTTAAAATGGTCTGTAAAAAACAAACTTAATTTAAACAAATATAAAACGACAGTTGTTAATTTTTCTCTTAAGCCCATTAATGTACATTTAGAATTGTTTGAAGGTACGGATTTGTATTTACGTTCAGCAGATCAATCTAAACTGGTGGGGGTCATTCCGACGAAATGGCATACGCATATATAGGATCTTTGCAGTAAGTTGCGTAGCTGCTGTTATGCACTTAAATTTATGTCTATGCACTACAGTAAGGAAATACCTTTATCTCTTTATTACGACAACATCCACTCAAGAATTAGATATGGAATATTAAATTGGGGGATGAGTGCAAATGTCGATAGAGTTTTGGTATTGCAAAAGAATGCAGTTCGTATTGTTGGTGGACTAAAATTTAGAGAATCATGTAGAAATGCTTTTAAAAATTTTAAAATGTTTTCTGTAGCAGGTATATATATATATATATATATATATATATATATATATATATATATATATATATATATATATATATATATATATATATATATATATATATATATATATATATATATATATATATATATATATATATATATATATATATATATATATATATATATATATATATATATATATATATATATATATATATATATATATATATATATATATATATATATATATATATATATATATATATATATATATATATATATATATATATATATATATATATATATATATATATATATATATATATATATATATATATATATATATATATATATATATATATATATATATATATATATATACAAAAAATATGTAAAAATGCTTCTATTGCCTGTGAATCAAAAAATATGTTTAGTTTATCGAATGCATTTTTTAACAAGTTAGATGCAAATATCAGAGATGCTGTTAATGTAAACATTTTCAAAAGGAGGCTGAAAAACTACCTTTTAAATAAAAATTGTTATAGTTTTGACGTGTTTTATATATAATGTTATTTTTTAAAATATTGGTTTTATAACAGTTTTTGTTCTTCAATTTTTGTAATTATTTATTTGCATTTTAATTGAGCAAACAAATATTTTGAATTTTGAAATCTTGAATTTATTCAGAAAAAAATGTTCATATAAACATAAGGCTTAAAAAGTTCCGTTCTCGACATACAGAGAGTTAAACTTTTTAAAAGAAGGATTTTGTTAATATTTGGAAACCCCTTAACGTATTTTACTTAGTATATAAAATAGGTGTTTAAAATGCTAGTTTTTCCAAGTAAAAGAAAACGACTGAAACATAGGCCTTGCGCGCGCCTATGGCCCAGTCGATTTTCCAATTTTTATTTTAATAAATTTATGATGCGTCACTGTCTATTTTTAAAATTGATTGCATTTTCGCAATAAACAACTAAAATCGCACCATAGAGAACGCTATTAATGCACAGGTTTCCCGAACAACGAACAACAAAAAATATGAACCGGGAAAGCAACGAGTAGTCTTACCATATGTAAAAGGCACAACAGACAGAGTCGGAAGAATCCTGAGGAAACACAACATACAAACAATACACAAGCCACAAACAACTATAGGTAAACTACTCGGTAACCCAAAAGATAAAATCAAACTGGAAAACCACGGAGTGTATAGTATTCCGTGCCAGGACTTTGAAAAGTTGTACGTAGGGCAAACTAACAGACGAATATCAGCAAGAGTGGAAGAGCATAAACTCAGCGTCAGAAATAGACAAACAACCTCAGCTTTATTCGTACATCATCAGGAAACTAGCCATAAAATAAATTTCGATAGGTGTAGGGAGATTGCCAATATAGAACATTATAAGACCAGAATAATCCGAGAAGCCATAGAAATTGAAAAACAAGGTGATTTGAATAAAAGAGACGAATCATTAAAACTGCCAACAGTATGGAAGACAATAATCGACAAATCTAAAATCGCAAAAATTCAAGCAATTAGCGCAACAACAACAGCACCATCCGGAAAACATAAATAACGACCAACGCCTGCGCAGATATAACCTTCGGCCCCGAGTGGGGGTATAAAAGAAAGCGTCGCAGTCACCGACACTTCAGTCTCTATTCGGACGCGAGAAAGAAGGCTTCGAAAATGCCAAATGTGATTTTGGCAAAGCGTCAGCAAAACTGTTCTTTTCAGAACGACAGTAGTGAACGGATGTACACCCGGAATGAAAACACATTAGTATATAAAATAGGTGTTTAAAATGCTATTTTTTCCAAGTAAAAGAAAACGACTGAAACATAGGCCTTGCGCGCGCCTATGGCCCAGTCGATTTTCCAATTTTTATTTTAATAAATTTATGATGCGCCACTGTCTATTTTTAAAATTGATTGCATTTTCGCAATAAACAACTAAAATTACTTCAGTCGTTATTCGTGTTTTTTTTTGTTGATATAATGGATCGTTTTCGAGAAAAATATCCATTATATCAACATGGTATCCTGTTAAATTTTCTTGAAAAATAAGGATTTCTATTAATATTTGCAAATCCCCTTAACGTATTTTATAGAAATTCCATATGTAATGTAAGTGTTTAAAGAGCCTATAACCTCATAGTCTGCATAACCTAAAAGCTTATGCAGGCAGACCCTACAAGTAGAATAGAAAGACGCATCACCAACCTGATTAACGCATCCAATCTACCACCAGCGGAGAAGAAATCATCGAAACCAAGCAGCTCGAAGATTCCCAGATTCTTCGGTCTTCCCAAGATACACAAGAACGATCGTCAGTGCAATAAACTCGCCACATACAAACTAGGTAAATATCTTTCAAACTTTCTTAATCTATTCACTGGAAAAACAGATTCTTTTATAAAAACCTCTGCACATTTCGTAAAAAAACTTAAGGAAATCCGGCTGGATCCCGAAGATATTTTGGTCAGTTTCTATGTAGAATCACTGTACATAAATGTTCCTGTCAACGACTCAGTTTCCATTATATCAGACCTATTGGATCATAATAATCTTGATAAAAACCTAATAGACCCAGTGGAAGCTTGTCTTGCATCTTTCAAGGAATGTTTTATGAACAAACTTCGGGAGCAGCTCTGGGATCTCCTCTATCACCTGTGGCAGCGATTATCTTTATGGAAGCCTTTGAAGATATCCGCTCCACTAAAACCAAAACACTGGTTCAGATATGTACATGATAATTTTGTAGTATGGCCTCATGGACAGGACAATCTTCTCGTATTTCTGGATCACCTCAATTATCAACATCATAATATCAAGTTCACAATGGAAATTGAATCTAATGGGACAATTCCCTTTCTAGATGTATATGTTCAAAGGAAGGAAAATGGTACATTAGGACATTCTGTGTACAGAAAACCGACGCATACAAATAGATACTTAAATGCAAATTCACACCATCATCCAGCACATAAGAAATTGGCTATTAACTCACTAGAATTTAGAACCATTTCGATTTCTGATCAGGATTCTCTAACATCAGAAACATCGAAACTGACCGAAGCTCTGAGAGGGAATGGCTATTGCACTGAAGATATTAGGCGTTCAATTAAAAAATATAGTAATCGACCTCCGTAAAAGGAAGATGATACGGAGCCACCGTTAGGTACTGCTGTTCTTCCTTACATACGTGGCACTACAGACAAAATAGGACTATAACTTTGGCGGCCCAACATAAGTACAATCTTCAATACACATCAGAAGAACGGACAATGCTTGCGATCCCCGAAAGATATTGTACCTTTTCAAACAGAAGGAGTATATAAAATTCCTTGCTCCTGTGGTGTGTATGTGGGAGAAACAGGACGCTCAATATCAACTAGACTTAAGGAACATGAACGATGTATTAAAAAGAAAAAATTTTTCAATCTGCTGTAGCTGGACACCAGCATACCGCTGGCTATATTATAAATGTAAAGGAAACCGGTTCAGGATTCTACAAACGAAAAATTAGGGAATCTATTGAAATTTTAAAACATACAAAAAATTTCAATAGAGATACGGGCTGCGGTCTATATCACACGTGGAAACCGATCTTAACTCAGCGTCACGATTCGGCGAGCATAAGTCGGGTATAAAAGCCCGGCTGAATCTCTCCGAACTCATTCAGTGTTCAGATCTCGTGGAGTAAATATCCCTGAAGATGCCTCGTGCAATCGAAGGCGAAACGTCAGATAGTAATTCCATTTTGACACGATCTAATCCCAAGAATCATGATTTCTTAATATACGAATGTTTCCCTAAAACTAGAGGAAAATTGTTTATGAAAGATTCCAATTTAAAGAATACTGGCTGACAAGATTTAATTGTAGCTTTTCCAGCGAAAAAATATCATGGTCCTCCATATCCTTTTTTAACTTCTAACCTACAACGATTTCAATAAAGAAAAATTGTACCAAACAAGTTAAATGTCTAACTAAGAGTATAGATAACCGCATACGTAATAATTCTATACGGGGTGTTTGCTGCAAATTTGCTAACTTGGTAATTTGAAGCTAATTTTTCTTTGATTTTCCAAATGGCACACCCTATATCTAACTATCCTATCGTGTGCCGTTATGAATCCTCTTTCATTTTTAATAAGGCGATTTTATACTTATCTCTAACAGTTTTTGCGATATATTAGTTTTTATTAATTGTGTCGTTGAAAATTTAGCCATATTTTTTTTAAGAAATATACCTCAAAGCAATAGTGTTGTTCTTTCAATTTATCTATCAGTAGTAAAAATTATTGTTGTTTTTCTTTTCATAAAATAACTTAGCTTGAAATTTAAACAATAATTTGATATTTATATTAAAGTAAATGCAGATGGTTAATTTAAAAAAAAATCTAGTAAGATATGACAAACGAAAATGCCATTCACTTAAAAAAAGTTCGTTTTAATGAGAGGGTAGACTTGGTCAAGCTCCTTATGGCTCTCCCTCTTAAAAATTTTGTAAAATTAAAAAAAAATTAGTTATTGTAAAACGTTATTTGTTTTGATTTAAATGAAATACTATTATTATTATTATCTCCACTTGTCTCACAATATTCCTGTGGTTGTATTTTGTAACGACGAGGTTACACCAAGTCAGTACAAAAAACACAAAAAGGAAAAAAAAACAACTATTGGGTATTAAGAAATGATCTAATGATGCTACGTGTTTTCAAAATGACCGATTTTTGGATGTTCCTTTCAATGGAATTCGTATAGCACCCGTTAAATCGTTCAATGTAGAGGATTATAGTGGGAAGAGAACAGGCAAATAAAACCACCATGGTAATTTATATCCCAACGTTTCGTGGTCAATCACCACTTTCTCAAGGGCCAATACCTCACTCGGTCTGGATGCCTTTATAAATCATTTTTGTATATGTAAGTTTACAAAGCTTCATGAGATGACTGCAAAATCTTAGCAGATACACCCTTTTTACGTTCTAAGTTATTCTTATAAACAATGTTTTATTTCCGACTTCACACTAAAATGATTTATAAAGGCATCCAGACCGCGTGAGGTATAGGCACTTGAGAAAGTGGTGATTGACCACGAAACGTTGGGATATAAATTACCATAGTGGTTTTATTTGCCTGCCCTCTTCCCACTATAATCCTCTACATTGTTCCTGCCAATGTCTGTATTAAGTCCTAAATGAGCCAAATGCGGTGTAAACGTTGTTGGGGTGAGACCTGTTACTGATTAGACGAGAGGAACAATGATGACATTTTCCTGTTTCCATAGCCTTCTTACTTCCATTGCCAAGTCGGTGTATTTGGCGATACTCCCACTGTATTTCGCTCGGATGTTCTCGTCGTTGGGGAAAGCCATGTCAATTAAATAAGTGATCTCCTCTTTTTTGGATTGAAAGGTGATATCGGGTCTGTTTGAGGGGATTGTTTTATCTGTGTGGATGTCATTTCCCAGTAGAGCTTGTAGTCTTCGTTTTCAATTATAGATGTTGGTGTATAATGGCAGTAAGGGTCTGTGTTATCCGTTAGTTTGTATGTTGTGGCTAATGCTTGATGAACGACCTTCGCTGCAGAGTTGTGTCTCGCGGTGTATTCAGTTCCGGCCATTATTCTACATCCACTCGTTATATGATCAATCTTTTCTCTCTGCTGCTCACATCTCCTGCACTTGTCGTCTTCAATAGTTGTGTCCTTGATGATGTGCTTTCGATAGTTTCTGATTGCCATGACTTTGTCCTGGACATCAAGCAGGAAGCCTTCTGTTTCCGGGAACAGCTGCCCTTCTTGTAACCACGTACATGAAAGTTTTTAATGTATGTGGTCGTACTTTATGTGGTATCTGTGTCTTCCATGAAGTGTTTTTTCAGACCGTTCAGGTGTTCATCTTTTCCAGTCGTGATTGGATGTGATGGTGTAAGTCTGCTGCATGGCTCGTTTGAGACAGCTCGAGCGATGTATAATTCTTGTCTGCCTTCACTATTGCCTTGGGAAGTTAATTTGTTTGTTGTGGAAGAATTTTTTAAGTTCGTAAATTTATTTTTTATTTAGCGATTTTATATCTATAATTCCCCTCCCTCCTTCTTTTCTCTCCATGGTGAGTCTTTCCTTGCATGCGTTTGGATATAACTTCCTGTGTTTGTTTTTAAATGTGTTCAGATTATTTGTTTCGTTTAGATTAACAAACAAAAATCTTTTTCGCAACTGAATAAAAATATTTAACTTTAAATTAATTGAAGCAAATATTTAATATAATTACATACCGCAACATGTAGACTAGTCTGTCTACGGAATGTTTCTATACATAATATAAACAATATTATTTAAGCAAGCATAAGAAATTATATCATTTACCTTAAGTTTTTATAGACACATAGTAGTTGTACAAATACTTTCATCCTATCGGGATTCGTCAGTGCGCCGATCGTAAGAGAGAGACATTAAATATAGAAACATTTTTGAAATCAGTTTTTTTGGTATGGCGAAGGTGTTAATGGCTTTTGTTAGATTTCTGGAGTTCAGTTTTGTTTTTAGTAGTTTTGTGAGTCTGGTTTTAAATTCCGTCTTGAGCTCTGATTTGATATGAGTGTGGTTAATTATTATTATTATTATTATTATTATTATTATTATTATTATTATTATTATTATTATTATTATAACTAACAACAAATAGTTAAAGAACAAATTTAATTCATTCTACACATTTAATTATTCCAGAACACGAAAATACACAAAAATCATAATTGTACCATGCAGTTGTAACTATTTCTGTATCTATTAAGAGTTGGTGGCTGTAATCAACATATTAGAGTGACAATGATAAAAAAGAACATCAGACGAGACGTTAAATAAGAAAATATTATTTTATGCAGTAACAAGTTTTATATTATAAAAATAAAATAAAATGAAACAACTTAAATCACAAAAAAAGTAAATCCCTTAATAAACAAAAGACTAACTAATCAATTGTTCAAAATGTCTACCGTTCTATTGAACACGTAGTTCAAAACGACTTTCAAACGTACTGCTTAAACTTCGACACAACGCAACACCAATATTTTTAAAATAATTTCAACAACCTTAACTTTATTTCTTTCTTTGTTGTGGGTGGTATTTTGTACACTTCTTCTTTAACATACCCGTCGTACGCTAAAGTCCATTTTTGTAAGGTCTGGAGATCCAGCCGATATTTTTTGAATATTCTGGCAGCGTCGAAATAAAATTCAAAACCAAATATGGTGTTATATGGAGAATTTCTTATGAAATCCAAATATTTAAAATTATATAGGGTGTCATATTTAAAAAAAATTGATTCTTACGTGCTTCACTTTTTTGAAATATCCTGTATAATTAGAAATATGTTTAAATTGTAGACTTTTTGTTACATAAAAAATGCATTCCAAAATTATAAAAAACGAGGGAGATATGTTACTTTGTCTCACTATTGTGCCACCCTGTATTTTCGTTGATTTTGCATACCCCGATGTCCTGTCGGCCAGGAAAAACGTTATCGTATCAAGTAGTGTCAAAACGGTTTTAAAATAGTATAGACATTGTAAGCGTATCTATGGCCAATTTGCTATAACTACCGTCAAACGGGGCTACTTTGACACCACGGGGTAACGTTGACACTGCGAACATTTTTTTTTCAATTTTTAATTTTTTGATTTTGCTTCTTTGTAAATTTTATTCTAATATTAGATTCATTTGTTACAGGTACTAACTAATTAGAAATGGTGAGACATTACGAAAAAGTTCGGGGAACGCGGAGTTACCGCAATTATTCGAACGAAGACTTAAGAAGTGCACTTGAAGCTATTGAAAGAGGCATGCCTGTCCAAAGGGCGGCAATAGTTTATAAAATTCCTCGTATAAAACTTCGTAATAAGTCCCTTGGTATACACAACCAGTCGGTAGGTCATCCAATTGTCCTTAGTAGCGGTGAACAGCAAGTGATTAGTAACACTTTACTACAAGTGGCAAAGTGGGGTTTTCCATTAACGAAGTGTGATATTCGTGCCGTGGTGAAGAAATTCTTGAATAAACAGGGGAAAACAGTGCGTGAATTCAAAGACAATTATCCCGGACCCGATTTTGTCGAAAACTTTATTAAGAAACACAACCTCTCCACACGAATCGCAACAAACATTAAAAAATCGCGATCGTCCGTAGATAGAAACGACATTATTCAGTTTTTTGACAACATAAAAGAAGCATTAGGTGATGTTGATAATAAAAACTTATACAATTACGACGAAACTAACATCGCTGATGATCCTGGGGCGAAGAAAGTTATTGTTTCCAGAAACTTCCGTAGAGTAGAACGAGTACAAAACTATTCGCGGTCCTCTGTGAGCATAATGGTCTGTGGTAATGCAGCTGGAGAACTCATGCCCTCTATGGTAGTGTACAAGAGCTCAAATTTATATGAAAACTGGTGTACTGGAGGACCCCCCGGCACTGTTTATGGGAACAGCCCTTCCGGATGGTTCGACATAAACCTTTTTGAGCAATGGTTTTTTAAAGTTCTTTTACCCCACATAATAGCAACCAAGGAACCAGAAACACGAGCAGTTGTAGTTGGTGATAATGTGGCTAGCCATTTTTCACCACAGGTTATAAAAGCAAGCCTAGAAAATAATATATACATGTGCCCTTTTCCAGCCAACGCCACACATTTGATGCAGCCACTAGATGTGTCTGTATTTGCACCCTTCAAGAGGAAGTGGCGCAAAATATTAGAAAAATGGCGAAAGGAGAGCAGATATTCTGGGACCTTACCCAAAGAACACTTCCCGTCCTTACTTTTACTTCTGTGGAACAAAGTTTCAGATACTGTAGTGACAAATTTAAAATCAGGATTTAGAACCACTGGACTGTACCCAATGAATGTTGATCAAGTCTTAAGGAAGATTCCTGGAGGATTGCTTGAAAACTTGGAAGAAACTGAGCGAGTTCTTGATTCATCATTGGTAGAGTTTTTCAAAGAAATGAGGGGAACAAGCGAAGACCAAAAAAAAGAAAAAGGGGAAAGAAGTTTGAAGCTGGAAAACAGATGACTATCAAAGACCAAGCAATTCCCAGTGAGCAAATCGAAAATGAAGTAGGATCTCCACCCCAGACAATTCCATACAACAGCGACCAAGAGTTGCCTTGTTTCTCCGACACCCTTCCAGGGCCATCAGGAATACGAACGAAAAAGGTCAAAGTCAAAGCCAGGAAACCCGAGAATAAACCTAAAGTGCGTCCTCCTATTGATACAACAAAAGCAAGTTTAAGGGGTGAGAACGATTCAAATAAAATGTGCCTTATGCCGCATGCTTTTTAAAAACTACAGAGGAAGGGCCGAATGGATTGAATGTGTTCAATGCAAGAAGTGGATTTGCGGACTTTGTAATTCAGAAAGCACTGATCCATTTTATGTGTGCCCAGTTTGCGAAGACTCAGATGACGAACCGGAAGAACCATTTGCCGATGACAGCGATGAGGATAGAACCTTTAACCCTGAAACTGAGACCGAAAAGGATCGAAAATTAAAAAAGCTTAAATTTAAGTTTTAATTTTTTGCCAAAAGATTTTAGGTTAAGACATGTTTTCTTAGTTTTTTATGTTTAATTTTTCGTTCCTGCATGCCAAAGAATTTTTTTGTTGCTGTTTTAGACTGAAATGTTTTTATTTTATTTTTATAGGTAATGTAAACCGTAGATTATCATGTTTTCTCGAGTTTTTTGCTTAAGTTTGAAACTAATAATAAAATATTATAATTAAAAGGTTTTGTTTTAATAAAGTGACTTAAATAATCGTTTTTTAGTAAAAAAAACTGTTTTTCTTAACAAAAAAAAACAAACAAAAAATTAGGAGTGGTTTTTAATTCTACATCCATTACCGGGGCCTCTATGATACTCTGGTGCTTTAAAATGCATTTTATATTGAAATTCAAATGTGTGTCAAAGTAGCCCCAAACTCAGGGTAACATTGACATACCCTTTTTCATTTTTTATTTTGGTTTCTATTGTGTTTAGAGCAATTTGGAGTGCATCAATCGATTCACCAGGCAAGATTTGTTATAATCCAACTTATTTCACAAAGCTAAGTTGATAAATAAGAACGTAATATTGAAAAATGTCTTAAAAACATGTCAAAGTAGCCCCGTTTGACGGTAGCTTACAAATAAGTTAAAGATCCTGTTTCCATAAATCAAAAATATCTCATTTTCTCAGCGAACGATAAATAACATTTTAATTTTCCAAATTGGTGGGTATCACATAATTCATCCCGCTAAACAATTGATTCAGAGGCGTAAAATTAAATAGTGCACTCGTTCAGCCGACTAATGTAATCATTCAATTGGCGTACACCTTTACTGCTTGAATTCAATTAAAGCGTTGAAGCTACCGCCCCGAGTTTACACAGAGCAATTAAAACGGGTCTCGGCAATAAAACTTGCACCATTTGAACTAAAAATTTATAATACCCGCTAAAGCTAACTTAAACATCTTCGGAAAATAGTAGCAGATTACAGTCGTTTATCTAATTAGTGCCAAAGTTACCGGTTTAGATATGATATATTTTCGATACCGATGAGTAATTTAAAAACCCTTACATTTTAAACGTAAGCCCGTTTACGGCGGAATTATCTCATGTGGAGCGGAGTAAAGGGAAAAACTAAGACCCTTCTTGCGAAGTCAGGGCTGGAACTTTTGCAAATGTTACAAACTGCCCTTCAGAATTATTTGCTTATGTCACTTTTAAATCAAAATTTGATATTTACTATTACTACCTGACAAAATTAAAAGCTACACAGATTAAAATGTTGTTCTAACCGTCAAGAATACGATATATATAATGAAAAAAATATTTTTAAAAAAATTAAAGTACTTTTTTATTTTTTTTTTGTCATTTTTCGATCCCCCGAAGTCGCTGCCGGGCGAGATGCATAAACCGTTTGTCCGTCGTATAACAAAGTATTGAAATATACCACCAAACATTAATATATACCGATTGTCTTTATATTTGCCGGAGCGCGGCGTGAAACTATTTTATTTTTTAAAAATTAAAATAAGCCTTGACCAATTTACTTAGTATTTTGTGTTTGGTAAATGGCTGGAAAATTACGATTAACTCCGTTCTACCTTTATAGGAAACTTTAAAATGCAAAAATTATTCATTTCTTTTAACAAAAAAAGCTCGATATGCAAGGGCGGAAGTAAGATTTTTTCTCTTGAAACCAAAGGTTCGTTGATCACGTTTTGTTTTCCTTGAATCATGACATCTCTTGAAGGCCAATTTTTGTTAACCCAGTGCTCATTTTTAGCTCTGCTGTCCCAAAGGCAGAAAAAACAAGGATATTTTGTATAACCACTCTGCTGTCTAAGGAGGAAGTTAACCATTTTTAAATCAACACAAATTGTCCGCTGATGTTCTTCGTATTTAATTTTTCGCAAAACTAATGCAATTGTTTCATATTCTTCCTTCATGGCAGTAGAATGACCAATAGGAATTGAGCCATATTTGTTACCGTTATGTAAAAGAACACATTTTAAACTACGTTTTGAACTGTCAATAAAAAGGCGCCAATCATCTGGAGTGTATTCAGGCAAACCCATTTTTTTCTAAGAGCCCTTTAATAATAATAGACATAATAGACATAGATGGGGAGCCCGACAAGGGTAGCACTTAGGCTCACTGGGGCCCATTGTGCTATCCCCCCAAGTAGGCGTGTTAGGCCAAGAGCCCACTCCTTTTTAGAAAGGAAAGGACCCTTTCAGGTCTCGCACGTCCCACAAGCTCGGGTTCCACATAGGTGTCACCCAAGCAAAGCAGTCTGGCGTTGACTAAAGCGTCACATCGACAGACTAGATGCTCGGTAGTTTCATCTACCTCAGCACAAAACCTGCAGTATGGATCGTTGTCGAGTCCAATCTTATGCAGGTAATATTTCACTAGCCAGTGTCCAGTTAGGACCCCGGTAATAGTTCTAAGTTGACTTCTGTTTAGGTTTAGAAGTCTATTAGACTCAGAACGGCTATAAGGGCCTGATATGAAGACCTTAGACTGTCTGAGTCCTGCTAGCTCGTGCCATTCAGCACGGAATTCCTCGACAGTGCGATTCTTAATCCTAGCCTTGACAACTGAAGGAGCAATTCCAAGAGCAGGTTCTGGCTCAGTGAAAGCAGTGTTGCTACCTTTCCGAGCCACCTGATCCGCCCCTTCATTACCCCCAATGCCCTGATGGCCAGGCACCCAAATGAGGCTAACCCTATTGGACTCACACAGCCTCTCTAGGGCTCTCCTGCATTCAAGCGTTAGCAGCGAATTGACTCTGTTCGAGGACAGAGCTTTAATCGCGGCTTGACTATCACAACATATATAGATATGCTTGTCGTGGTATCCTCTGGAGAGGTTTTCCTGTACGCAGTCCAAGATTGCTGTAATCTCAGCCTGATATACAGTCGCAAACCGTCCAAGAGCAAGACTAATTCCTGCCCTGGGACTCTCCCCATAAATTCCCGCCCCAGAACCCTCCTTCATTAGAGAGCCATCTGTAAACCAGACAAGGCCCTCCGGTTTGAGGAAGGATGGAGAGGAATCCCTCCATTGTTCTCTCTCGGGAACAATTACACAAAACCTTTTAGAGGCAATTGAGACCGGAATAATGGCATCTCTCCTTGCTAGGAGTGGGTCTGATCTGATCAGTTCAGTCCAAACTCGCGTATGCCCAAAATTCAAGTCTCTGTGTATCCAACGACCCCAGTCGTTTAAACGAACAGAAGTTTTCCGAGCCTCCTCCTCTACAAGCAAGTGCAGAGGACTTAGTCCCAGAATAGCCTCCATAGATCGGGTCGGTGTGGTTCTTATGGCTCCAGTTATGCCCAGACACGCCAGTCTCTGGAGCTTGTCAAGCATCCTTCTGTATGTGGTCTTGCGAGTGGCGGGCCACCACACAAGAGCGCCATAAGTGATCATTGGCCTTATCACTGACGTGTAAAGCCAATGCACAATACGAGGTTTTAAACCCCAAGTTGATCCGAAGGACCGTCTGCACGCCCATAGACACGCTGTGGCCCTTTTTGTGATCCTTTAAGAGCCCTTTTATATTGTTACAGAATACCAAGTCATTTTCTTGAGCGAAAAAAGGCAGCAGATCTTTATCTCTTTTACGATAAAATGTAATATTAGTACCTGGACAAAATAGATTTTTTTCTTTTAATCTGGATGCAAGTAATTCAGCGGCTTCCTTCGACAGATTCAGGTCGGTTATAAGATCGTTTAGTTCTTCTTGATTGAAACACTGCGGAGTTGCTAAATCTGCTTCAAATTCGCTGTCGTTTTCTGATTGAATTCTTTGAACTTCGTCAGACGTTGATGTTTCTGTATCATCTTCTGTCAGTTCGGGTAGACTGCTGAATGATGAAACGGGTATTTCTTCCGAATGCGCTACAGGCCCTCTTACAGAATCTAGATCAGGATATGTCCATTTGTGTCTATTGTTTCTATTTATGCCTTTAATATTAACGAGACAAAAATAGCAGTCGTCATGATGGTTTCGCGGTTCTCTCCAAACCATTGGTACACCACACTTTAGGCACTTTCTCTTTCCAGTTGTCCACTGTCGCAAATGTTCAGCACATGTTTTACATATGAAATGTGTATCTTGATCTCCTAAATAAACGCCAAAATAGGCAAGATAAGCTCTTTTCACAAAGTCAGAAATCGTTTTTCTGCTCTCTTTCAAAGTGTATTCACCACACACATAACACAAAACATCGGGATGATTTACACAGGTACGTCTGCTTCTGGACGCCATTTTTTCAGTTTAGTGTCTTGATACTACAAAACGACCAAAATTTACACAAAATGATAGCACAACTTTACTTGGGAAAACTCAGTAATATACTAAATCGAGTACAGCCAAGCAGGTATTATAGGATCGGATCATAGGCAATTACAGGTATAAAAGTAATTAAGAGCAGTGTATTGAGTAGTTCCTAGTATAGGAACATTGGGTCAGGTATCCATTTGGTTAATTAGATTCTGGGAAATTTCTATTTTGACGATTAAGTACATATTTATCTCTTTATTTGTTGTCCTTTATCAGAACAAAATATCAATTAACCTGTAACCTGTATCTCAAAAACTAGAGTTGATAGAAAAATTCGGTAAATTTTCTTTAGAATAGTGAAGAGTGGCCCAATTTAGTTCAGCGTAATAGTCTTTACTATCTTTTAAACAGTTATATTGGGTGCAAGTTTTTTTCATCATATTGGATTTCTATCAATATTTTAACTTTTTTCTACCCATGCCACGCCTGATTTTTGGGCATAATTAAAAATAAATTTAGTAAGTACTTTTTACATTGACAAACACCGGCATTTTGTTAAGTATATCATGTTGAATTCTGCCAGTTTATCCCAAGGTTTATTCCTATATCACATTTACTTTTTCTATAAAATTTAATTTAATTGAATTTTAAACAAATTATTGGCCGCCATTTTGTTCCACCATCTTGAATTCGTGCCACAATTTTACCAGTTTATCTACATCACATTTCTTGCTTGCACAAAATTTGAAATTAATCTAATAAGTAGTTTTTCAGGCTGATTTTTTAAATATTTTATTAGGTCACCATTTCGTTTTGCTTTCTTTTATTCATACCAAAATGTTACCAGTTTATTCGTAACACTTGATTTTGTGCAAAATTTGAGGATATTGGATAATTAGTTTTTTAGTAACAGTTTTTTTAACGTTTCACTAGTCCACCATTTTGTTCCGGCATGTTGGATTTTTACCAAAATATTATCAGGTCATCCCCATATGACTCTTAATTTTTGCCTAAAATGGAAGTTAATCTGATGAGAAGCTTTTAAGCTGTATCGGGAACTGACAGACCGACAGAAAAATTGACAGATGGACCGCAGGAATTGATGAAACGTATTTTTTGGCCTCTAGAGACGATAAAATCTGAAAATATGTAAAACCTGTATTTATTATATAACAACAATTTATTTGGCCGCCATTTTGTTCCACCATCTAGAATTACTACCACAGGTTTACTAGTTTATCTCTATACCATAATTAGTTTTTTAGGCTGAGTTTGTAAATACTTTGTTAAGCCGTCATTTTGTTCCGCCATCTTGGATTAAAATTTTCAACAATTAATTTAATTTTTTTCTAAATTTTTACAAACAGTACTTTTTATAATTATATTAAGATCTATTAATTAAACAACCTGACGTCTTCCCCATTTTTCTTTTAATACATCTAAAGCAAAATAGGTCACAAAAACAATTATGGATAGATATTTTAAACTCGTTTTTGAGTCACCCCGGTAAGTGAACGTTTATTCTTTTTAATCGCTAGCGGTTTGCATCAACCTCGTAAAAGCATGGACATCTGCACAGCTCTATGAATTTTTCGGATTCGTCGGCGCGTTTTGGTAAGCACAACATAAAAGTTCCGACGAACTGTGCCACTTCTTGTCTTGTTAATGTTCGGTGTTTTAAGTTAGGAATATCGACCTTAACTTGATACAACGCCTGAAAAGGTATTTAAAACCCATTACTCTAAAGGTGCTATACCTTTTAAAGGGTTAGTGGCCTTAAATAGGACAACAAATTTATTTTTAAAAAAATATATGTATACTTGAAAAATTTTTGTTTTCTAGAACTCAGAAACATTAATTTACTGGAAATCATTAGTTTATCAATAAACAACGTAAAAACCAGGTATATAAATTAACCCAACTAAAATGAACCATGAAATCTTTTGTTTAAAAGTAAACAACGAAAAAATATTCTGTTAAAACTGGGTATTAAGAAAAGTCTACAATAAATTTTAAATTCAAATGTATAAATATTACTAATGTTAGGTGTTGGTATTAATTGTCTATCAATTTATGATTTTGTAACAAACATTATGTGTTCTATATTATAGAAGACAAATGAACTCTTACAGCCTTTCCAGTTTCTCATAAAATCAAATAATATTATTGCAAATCTTAACAACTTTGGCTACACATTTTTTGGTAAATTCTTTCTTTGTTCCCTCATATTTAAAATTTACTCTAACAAAACTTCCCGTTGACAACTTTTGTTCACAACCATCATTTCTTTCATTCTTTCCGTTCTATTTCTCCATGAAAATGTGTTTTCGTTTGGTCTATCATGTCAACTTTTTCTGCTTCGAGACATTCACTTTCCAGTCCTCTTCTATTAGTTAACAAATTATGTTATGGAATATGTTCATCTTCGATAGATTTTGAGAAGTCATACGAAATCTTACTTTTTTGTTGCTTAGCTTTAGAAATCTTTTTTTAGATAAATCAGATGGCCTTCTGCTTCTACTGCTAGATTTAAACTTTTTTTTGTTGACTTCTGTTCTTGTTTTCTCTTTTAGTGCATCTAAAACAGCAGCAGTCTCAGACAAACTTTTTCCTGGAACGGTAGGTACTCTTTCAGCCTCGAGTTTTATTTGATCGTGATGATTTAAGAAACTCTTCAAAACTGTTATTTTATCGGGCGTCACAGTGGCTCTAGCACGTTTTATGTTATTACTTAAATGTACTTCCAAGGGTTCTTCTTTGGGACGCTTTAAGAAACACTTTACCAATTTTTGCCCTGGCCTATTATCTGTCAAACGCCTTCCAACAGTGTTTTTTGAATCCAGACCTATTTTAGTTAGATTTCTTAAGTCGGATAAGTACTCTGCGATATGACTTTCCTGCTTCACTGATATGACAGGTGGCCGTCCATATTTTCCTATCTGCTTTAAGTTCACCCTTCGGTTTAGCGTACTTCTTGAGATGCCATATTTTTTATCTGGTTATATATTAATGATTTATAATATTCTATATATACTATAGAATACTATAAATCATTATAAATATTATTATTATAAAAATTAATTTTTTTGCTGTAAAAACATTATTTATATCATTAGGATTAGATAAAGTTTTAGGGATTGAAAAGTTTTTATCCGTACATATGTTACATTTTTTAAGGGTCCTCCAAGTCATTTTTGTGTTGTTTTCACCGCATACAGAGTCTAAGTCCGCACTTTTACAGCGAAGCTAGAAAACCATGCTGCTTCTTCAAGACCATAATGATGGCTAGTAGAGAAATGGTTTTTATAAAAACGAGTTAAACAAATTAATAAAATGTTTCTTTCAATAATTACATAATTACCTCGAAAGCGTTTTAATTTGAATAAATGAAAGGGCTAGCGCTTACCTGAATGCCACCAGTAGCTTTTTAAGGATTTAAGTTAATAGAATTACTGCACCGCAACTTGAGATTTATATGTGAACATCTTTCCTTCAGAACTCAGATAGGTACTTGCGATAAGCTGGCTATTACATTAACAAAGTGACTTAAATGTCTTATAATTCTCTTTTAGTTTAAAAGTAAAGAAATGGTTACCTCATTAAAACTAAATGGTTTAGCAAGTTGCATCTTATATTAAGATTTAAATCAGATCTCCCAGAAGTTTAGAAGATTTTTTCAGAGAGTAGGAGACTTGTTTTATTTTCTAAAAATTGTTTTTAGAAGCATCGATATTTTCATCTGCTTATCAATAAATTGTGGCAATGGTTAAAAAAAAACAGATTTAGCAGATTTTTTTAAACAAATAAGATTTTGCAAATATGAAGAGATACCATTGCTAGATCCAACTGTGAATTGAGGTAATGTCATCATGATAGCGTCATCATGTTGAAAAACAATACCGACGAGGTTGAAAGATACAGTCTTGGAAACTGGTTTGGGAAATCATCTGTCGGTGTGAAGCGAACTATCATCACTAAAACTATGGATAGGATTGCTTGTAGTAGAAAACAGCAAACTACTTACGTGTAGGAAGGTTAGGATAGGCATCAGCACTGAACTGTGTACAAATTCTGCTTAGTTTATCTGAAAACCAAACGAATAATCATTTGTTGGAAGAAAAACTGACAATATATGTAGGAAGTTTTGCAGGAATGTCATATACAGGGGATTTTTTTTTTGATATATCCGTAATTGCACCCTTGCTTTTGATATTCACAAGCTTTGATGCCAGAAGCCTTATGGCTTGCCATTCACTCAGACAGTCAAGCGGCTCTCAAAGCCATCAGCAAGCCCAGGATGAGCTCAGCTCTTGTCCAGGAATGCAGAGATGCGCTAAGTGAGCTAGCAAGGACAAAGGTAGTAATACTAAAATGGGTTCCTGGGTATAGTGGAGTCGAGGGCAACGAGAAAGCGGATGAGTTTGCCAGGAATGGATCGAACCTTCACTTCTCGGGCCCAGAACCTTGCCTGGCTATAGGCAAACAACAATGCTCCCAGGCCCTGAATAAATGAGCCTGGGGTAAGACAAAGGAGAATTGGTCAAGGATAAACCATTTCAGACAGGCAAAGGAAATGCTGCCCAACCCATGCAAGTCCAGGACATCTTGGCTGATGTCAAGGAGCAGACAGGCGATTGGAGACCTAATTGGCATTTTGACAGGAAATTGTATACTTAACAGGCACATGCACCGACTGGGGCTAGCGGACGGCCCTAGCTGTCCTAACTGTGGGACAGAGGAGGAGGATCCCTATCATCTTGTTGGTACGTGTGAAAAGTGGATAAGACTACGCTGAAATACCTTCGGCGTCGAGTCCCTTTCCAAGGAAGAACTACAACACCTCGACTGGGGCAAGTTGCTCTCCTTCATTAAAAGGACGGGTCGCCTTTGTAGGGGAGTGGTGTGAGGTGGGTGGAGCCGTGGTTAGTGAAAAGAGCCTTTACTACTACTACTACTACTACTACTACTACTACTAGGCTCACTAGGTCTTTTGAAATAGAAATTCAAACAACGGATCGATGTAATACAGACGACTCGAGGATGGAAAATATAAACTATTAGCTAGTCTAAGATTAAGATGGATCCATGGTCATTGTGGTGTCGAAGGCAACGAGAAAGCGGATGAGTTCGCCAGAAGCTGATCGACGCTCCAATTCCTGAGTATAAGTAAACACTACTGCTTGCAGACCCTGAATAGATGGGAAAAAATAAAGAAGAATTGGTGAAGGACGAATTACTATAGACAGGCAAAAGAAACGCTACCCAACCCATGCGGATCTAAGCCAACTTGGTTGATGTCAAGGAGACGATAGGTGACTGGGGACCTAATTGGCATTTTGACAGGACACTATAAACTAAACAGGCACATGTACTAGCTAGAGTTAACTAAAAACCCTTGTTGTCCTAACTGTGGGACAGAGGAGGAGGATTCCTATCATCTTTCGCGGTTGAGTTCCTCTCCAAGGAAGAATTACAACATCTGGACTGGCGCAAGATGCTCTCCTTCATTTGAAGGACGGACCGCCATCGTAGAGAAGTGGAGTGAGGTGAGTGTGACCAGGGTTAGCAAAAAGGGCCTTTTAGTCCTAATTGCTGGGTTTGTTCCCCTATCCTACTACTACTACATGTATTCGGGGTAAGTTTGGCAAGCGAGACCCCCCTTTATTTCTGTGATAGCTGAGAATAGAAAAAAACTTTATTTATATACTTTTTATATTATATTATATTAATTTTAATAATCAGCGAACTGCGTAAGGAACGTTCACTATACAGAGTGGTTCAAAAAAGTTGGGCGTGGCCTCTGCTCTTAAATTTATTTGACTATCCTTGTATTGTTATCTATAATTTGAGTAAGATATAAAAATTTTAAATAATACAAAAGAATTTGTAGCCAAATTTAGACCAATATTACGCTTCTTATCGTCAATAAAAGCAATCGAAATACCCCATCTTTACAAAACGCTTTTAAGATGTCCCCGGACATAGTTTCGAGATCGAATCAAATACTTCCTTATGTGTCGTCACTGTCTCATCACGAAAAGAGGTGTTAACTTGGCATGTGATAATTAATAATAGTAGGCTAAACATGTGCGTAACTATGGTGGTTGTTCTTTTGTTTTTGTTTACGTGTCGCTGTCAAGTATCGAAGTTATCTAGTTTCAAGAGTTGTTTATTTTTTACATTTATAATTAAAGATGAATAATAACCAAAATTTTTCATTAAACGCACTAAATGATATGATTTTAATTATTGGAGAATGTCGTAGCCAAACTAAATACAACCAAGTCGTCAGGTATTTCGCTAAGTATTGCATCGTTTCAGAACAACCGGTAATGTTTGCTACATAACGAGAAAAAAAAACAGTTTATAATGACTGAGGCACATGAAATCAATATTATCTTGAATATAGTGGACAATCCAAATGCAAGTATGTATTCAGTAGCAGATAATCTGAATATTTCGCAGAGCACAGTATCCCGAATTATTAGAGAACATAAGTATCATCCTTATCATCTCTGTCTAAACCAAGAATTCCATGGGGATGATTTCCAAAACAGGGTACATTTTTGTAAAGATCTTCAAACGGGAGTTATTGAAAATTAATCATTTTTGAGAAATATTTTATACACAGACGAATCTTCTTTTAAAAATAATGGAGCTGTAAATAGACACAACATGCACTATTACAGTACGTCAAATCCTTATTGGATGAGAGCTGTAGACAACCAAAGAATTTGGTCTTTAAATGTATTAGGCGGAATTTTAGGATCGCAGGTTGTTGGACCACATTTTTTTACGCCGTTTTAACGGGCAAAATTTACTTAAATTTTTTAAAAACGATTTGCTTGCTTCCTTGGAAGAGGTCCCTCTACAGGTTTGACAAGATATGTGGCACCATCACGATTGGGCACCGCCTCATTATTCCCACATTTTCGCAGTTATTTGGATCAAACTTGGATAAGGATAGGAAAAAGAGGGAGTATAAACTGGCCAGCAAGGTCAGCTGATTTTACTCCATGTGATTTTTTCCTTTAAGGATATATCAAAGAACAAGTTTATGTAATTCCACCAACTACCACCAAAGATATGAAAACCAGAATTACTCCTGTAAGACTTTTAGACGTGATGGAAAATAATCAAAGACGTTTACAACTGTGTTCGAACAAAATGGAAACACGTTCGAGCATTTGAGAGTTTAACATTTTGTAATATCCCAAACTTCATCCACTGGTTGTATCACGTTTAATAGTTTTCACGTTTTACTACCGTTAATTAATTGTTACTTCTTTGATTATTTGTTTAGTTAATAATAAATAAAAAGTTAAAAATCGAAAAATTGTTGTTGTCAAATAGATATTAACTGGTACAGTTTTGGTAACAATGCTTGTTAATAATATTGGCTGCAGCTGGTAGTTGCTTCACAATCGTAAAGGGAAACTACATTTTTTTTCAAATATCATTTTGGCGAAAACCATTAAATTTACGACGATAGTATGTTATACAAAAAATATCCCGAATTGCAAGCCGACTTCAAAACTGAAATAAAAAATACAGGGTTACATTTAAAAATGCAAAGTTAGACCACGGTCAACTTTTTTGAACCCTGTATAGTGTACGCTCATCATAAAATAAAGTTTGCTGAATATTAAAAATACGTTTGTAAAATTTTTAGACTACCTAAAGGCAGAATTTTTTACCTTCAAAATATAATAATATGGATAATTCCTCGTCCAAGTCAAAATTTGCTCGTCTTCTTTGCCTCTGCAAGGATTTTCTTTGTGCGTGGATTTTTACTATATATACAACAGTTTTTCTTGAGGGAACTCTTGCACCAGGATATATCAGCCTGTATTGTCGCACTGCAATTGACGCAATATTAGCATTTGTCAAATAAATTTGAAGAATTTTTAGTTTTTCTTCTTCGGTAAATTGCATTTTAGATTTTATTAATTTTGTTTTCCGTAAAATCAATAAAATATTTTACTTACGAATCACAGTAAATGTTTTGTTTTTGTTGGTGACATTCCATGGGTAAAGCGATTTGATCTTTTCATGGGTACCGCGATTGTCATATGTGTTAACTTTAAAGTGGATTAAGTCAAAAATTACTGTTACGAATATAGAGAAAATATATATTTTTGGAAAGGGGAAAATGAGGAGAATCTTGTCAAAAAATACAGGGTGTCCTATTTAAAATAACAAAGTTGATGGTGATTTAGTGATTTTCCGATCGTCTTTTGTTTTTAAAATTGCCGCCATGTAAATCTTTAGGAAATTCCCTATAACTTGCGTAGGAACCATTTCTTGGTATCTTGAAAAAAATTAGCCTCTCAGGGGATGGCAAATTATGAAAAATAATCCTACACTTAGCGTTTTTGTGAGGACTTTCTCTGCGAGATTCTCTACCTATTCTTTGACACTCTGAATTTTAATTAGCTATGAAAATGTACAGTTTATATTCCAATAGGAATACTGTCCAATGTATGGTGCCTTTTGAAATCCGCATTTACGCCCTGTCATTTTAATTCGATTGAAAACCTTTATGGCAGCGCGTACCTAATTGCTGGATGATATGTTACACGAAACATGCTAGTACACAATGGATCGTTTTAATCGGAGAAGAATAGGTTAAGTTTGCATAAAACTTAATACCGTCATTCACTAACGAACTATAACTGCATTTCGAATTTTATAGTGTTGATATAATAGGGTGTTAAGACTATATTCTCGATTTCAATACGAGCTGTGATTAAAATTACAAATTTATTATTTCCCTATAAATTTAACTAGAATACGACAGTTTTTTAAGTTATACACACATTTTAAAAATCGGTAAATGTCCTTTACCTTTATGGTACTTTTCTCGTTATGAATCTTTCCTTTCATTCGTTTTATTAGTTTTTATTAAGTTATTTAGTAACACATCTATACAGGTTTATAATCGATGCCATTTTGTTCCAATGTAATGGATTAGAATGAATATTTTACTAGTTTTTTCCAATGCCATACTTGATTTTTATGTATAATTTAAAGCAAGGATCTTCAACCCGCGGTCCGCCTTCTACTTACTTGCGGCTTCCAAAAGCTAATGAAAATATAGTATCGCGCCGCGGCCGCAAATAAAACTCCGAGAACGCTACCGCCACCTAGTTAGAAGAAGTCTACTCTGTGAACTCGGTATCACGACTACCCACAAGGCCACTAGATGGCGTTGCATGTCCATTGAATCTTTCTCATGATTCTAGAAATTATCACTACTAGAGGGACCTACTAGTCAAGTCTCGTAGATTCTCGAAATTTCAAGAGATTGAAGCGCTGGGCCTATATAAAGCTGGCATTACACGGCAGCGGCCAGTTCTAATTCCAAGAGCGAACGAAGCCGTACAAGCGAAAGAGTGCCAACTAGCAGTGAAGTTGCTACCTGTGCGATAAGTGATTATATTGAGTTGAGTATAGTGTATTGTGTATTTTCCAGGCTCTCGTCCGGAATCTAATGATGAGGTTACTGGGCAGGCTCTCCAAGTAGGGGAGGCTCGGTAAGGTCGTTGCAGTAGACATTATTAAGTGGGCAATATCTTCGTTTTGCTCATTTAGGAGTGCGGGACCAGATGGAATATTCCCGGCGCTTCTTCAGAAGGGTCAGGAACTACTGATCCCACATCTTTTGCGCACTTTTCGGGCCTGCCTGGCTTTGGGATATATTCCCGAACGCAGGGTTCGGGTAGCGTTTATTTCTAAACCGGGTCGTAATTGCTACGAAACTGCTAAGGACTTTAGGCCCATTAGTCTATCCTCTTTTCTTTTGAAAACCATGGAGAAGATCGTGGATGCTTATATAAGAAACGGCACACTGGGTAGAAATCCTATGCACCTATTCCAGCAGGCTTACAGGACGGCCACGTCGACAGAGACGGCGCTACATAGTCTAGTCAGTAGACTGGAGGTGGGGGTCTACTCCAAGGAGATGGCTCTGGGTGTGTTCTTGGATATCGAAGGGGCGTTTAACAACACCACCTTTGACTCCATTAGTGAGGCTGCTAAGAGTTTTGGCGTGGACAGGGCTGTAATTAGGTGGATTCGCGTCGTGCTTGAAAGCAGAATCATAACATCTTCTCTTAGGAGCGTGACATTATGCTCGTCCGTGGTCAAAGGATGTCTGCAGGGCGGAGTTCTTTCTCCGCTCTTGTCGTGTCTGGTTGTGGATGGGCTGCTTCATACTCTCAACGAGAGCGGAGTTTATGCTCAAAGCTAGGCTGATGATCTTGCCATTATAGTAATAGGCAAGTTCCCAAACACCATTATAAGGCTCATCCAGAGGGCTTTGGCCATGGTGGAAAAGTGGTGCCAAAAACATGGTCTGTCTGTTAATCCGGATAAGACCGAAATGGTACCATTTACCCATAAGAGAAAAGTGGACCATGAGCGGCTCACCCTCTTTGGGAAGAAGTTGAGACCTTTTGGGTCGGTAAAATATCTGGATGTCTTAATAGACTCCCAACTGACCTGGAGGGATCATATTGAAATGATGACAAAAAGAACCACAGCGTGTCTATGGGCGTGCAGACGGTCCTTCGGATCAACTTGGGGTTTAAAACCTCGTATTGTGCATTGGCTTTACACGTCAGTGATAAGGCCAATGATCACTTAAGGCGCTCTTGTGTGGTGGCCCGCCACTCGCAAGACCACATACAGGAGGATGCTTGACAAGCTCCAGAGACTTGCGTGTCTGGACATAACTGGAGCCATAAGAACCACACCGACCCGATCTATGGAGGCTATTCAGGTACTAAGTCCTCTGCACTTGCTTGTAGAGGAAGAGGCTCGGAAGGCTTCTGTTCGTTTAAGCGACTGGGGTCGTTGGTTACACAGAAACTGGAATTTTGGGCATACGCGAATTTGGACTGAACTGATCAGATCAGACCCTCTCCAAGCAAGGAGAGATGCCAGTATTCCGGTCTCAATTGCCTCTAAACGATTTTGTGTAATTGTTCCTGAGAGAGAACAATGGAGGGATTCCTCCCCATCCTTCCTCAAACCGGAGGGCCTTGTCTGGTTTACAGATGGCTCTCTATTGAAGGAGGGATCTGGGGCGGGAATTTATGGGGAGAGTCCCAGGGCAAGAATTAGTCTTACTCTTGGACGGTATGCGACTGTATATCAGTCAAAATAGCAGAAAGATCTTCCTTTCGGTTTTACACTCAAAAAGGAAATCATTCATGGAAAGCAAAGGGAAATCAGCTCCTCAATTTAGTGACCTCGACTGGCTGCGCGACTTTGGATTTGTCACGGAGATCACGCTGCACATCAATGACTTAAACACCAAACTACAAGGAAAAGAAAATTTTGTCAGCAACCTACGTGACACTGCGAAGGCATTTGAGTTTAAACTGGATTTATGGAAAAATCAGTTGTTGAAAAAAGAGTTTACGCACTTTCCTAAACTGAAGAGTTGCGTATGTACAGATGCAGTACTAAATTTACTCAAAAAAGAGTTCCAATCAAGATTTTTGATTGCAGAGATACTGAAAATTATATCAATCTCTTTGCTCCACCATTCAGTGTATCCGTTAAAGACATGCCAGAAAATTGTCAGATGGAGCTTAACGATTTGCAGTGTAATTCGGAACTGAAAGACAAGTTCGACATGGGTCTTCTTGATTTTTATTCAAAATATGTCGATCAAAGCTCGTTTCCTGAAATTCGAAAACATGCTCAGAAAATGACGTCTCTATTTGGGAGCACATACGTGTGCGAGCAGCTGTTTTCTCTTATGAAGAATGTGAAGTCTAAAACAAAGCCGAGTGTTACAGATGCACAACTGGAAGGAAGTTTGCGGGTTGCAACTACAAAAATAAAACCACACTTGTCAAAAATAAACAATGTCAAAAATCGCATTGATTGATTGAACTTTTTAACCAATAAAGACTATTACACTTCGAAATGATATGCTTTTTATTTTGTTGATATGGTGGTAAAGTGACGTAGGCCATTGTGGCCGTTCGGATGATGTGAAATTACTTTTTGGCCCTTGAACTAAAAAGGTTGAAGACAGTTGACAAGTTTTTTTTTAGTGATAAAATATTGCCAAGTCATCCCTAGTTACTCGTTAACTTTTGACCAACATTTAAGTGAATCATAGTACTTTAAATCTGTCAGGAAAAGAAAGCAACGAGCGTAAGAAAACGTAATTATTTGCAAATATTTTATCTGAACGCCATTTTGTTCCGCCATCTTGACTTCGTACCGACATTTTACCAGTTCATCCCTATATTATACTTTATTCTCGTCCAAAATTTTAACAATTTTTCAAGTTTTAGATACAAAGCAATTTGTTTCAGCAATGATTCAAAAGAATTAATGCCAATCGGTTGTTTCATACACACACCATTTCGAAATTGGATGACAAATCTACCATGCACGATGTTACATGGGCGAAAATTAATGTGTTTTTGAACTAGTTGAACCAAGTTGATCTCTTGAATATTTCCAGATGTTACATAGAATTCTCTGGTAATTTTCATTTTTGTTGTCGGTAAAAAAAAATGGAAACAACGCTCTTCATCCTTGACATTTTCCAACAACAAATTTGTTAACTCCTCTCGCCTGCAAGCTCCTTCAATACCAATAATCCATGCTACTTTCATAAATAAGTATTTTTTGTCATTCGCTTTTGGTAGGAATGTTGTAATATTGGTTTTAGTTAATACCCTTGACTTTTTTAACAGATATCCCTCAGATTTTCTTTTGAGAAGGGCTAAATTTGCTGATATCAATATTGAGTTTAATAGATATCATTATTCTTATCCCAGAATAGAACGCCCAGAGAGATGAAGGCCTATAGTTAGTAGATAACTCCTCGAAGTATACAATAAGTATTTTTTCATTCCCATATTTCTGCACATTCTTCTCCGTGCACCATTTTTGGAACCTATTGAAAATACACTCATATTTTGGCCTGGATTTTCCGGCAAACAACCCGTCAATAGTCTTGGATGCTTTCTGCTCAATATCCAAAGGAATGCAAACAGGTAACAGCTAAAGGTGTTTGATTCTTGCTTTAAACTTTTTTGAAAAATGTGTTTAATACAAATATGTTTGTATTTTAACAGTCGTGCGTTCGACGTAGATAAAATGTTGTACAATACATGTGAGTTAACCTAAGATACTTGTGTAGTAATTTTAATGATGGTGGTAACTCACTTGTATCGTAAATATCTATTTTCACATTACACTATGCAGCCATTTTGTTCCGTCATTTTGTTCCGCCATATTGGATTTTTAAACATGTTGCCAGGTCATCCCCATATGAAACTTAGTTGTTAATTTTTCAAATGCGCACCTGTTTCTTAAAAGGTGGAAATCTACCCGTGTACAGCCTGTTCCCTAACAGGAATCCTAAAATATTCCTCCAAACTGCAGTTCAAAATAAGACGATGGAGAAGTATATCAATAAAAATCTTTTAAAATATATTAAGAGTTATAAACTGATCCATGACAAGTAATATGGCTTCTGCCACTAAAGATTCACAGCAGATCTACTTACCTTTTTAATCCATACTTTAAATGAGTTCCTCGAATACCATGGAGAACCCAACTTGCAACTTCCTGTCTATGGTCTTCCTTCAAAACCTTGTACTAGGATTGCCAGTTTTATTTTCAGTATTTCTGTAGTGGGTGACTGCTATTCATCTAACTTTCACCAACTCAATGCAGGCAGTCTACAGGGTTCACTGTTGACATCTGCCCTATTCCTTCTGGCACAGGAATGGCCTGTTTTCTTCAGCAATCCTATTTACAGCTATGCTGACGATATTATTCTACACTTCAACATATAATTTGCCAAACCTGTTTCCAAGACTGAAATTGATGATAGGCGTCGACTAATGACTGTATCCCTTATCGACGACCTCACTGAAATCATTTAATGGGGAGCAAAAAACCTTGTCCAGTTTAAGGCCACTAAGACAAAATCATGTTTACTAACTCACAGATTTTCTTCCAGTACCCACACTAATTAAATGAAGAATGAAATACTTGAAGCCAAAATTCTTATAGCATACCTGATAAGATTTTTCAGAAACCTTTGGAATGATCAATCAATTATCAGTGGCCGCTACGGAATTCGGTTTACTTTTCCAAGCTCGAAAATACTTATTAAAATTGATCTTTTGATAACTTTTATACTCTTTATACTTCGTCAGTCTGAGACAGCCTTGAATAGAGCTCGCACATACGGGCAGCCGCATCTCCTTCAATCCCTAACAATATTGATTTTGTCTAAAGAAGAACTATTCGCCTTATTGATGATCCAAACATCACAAGGAGGTTTGCATCACTAGAGCATCGTCGAATTTTTGGCGATCTGTCTCTGTTTTACAGACACTACCATGGATCTTGTTATCATGAATTATCATCTATTATGCCCTTCTTTGTCATTTCTGCCAGGAAGGCACGACCACATGCATCCCTTCAGCGCCCACCTGCAAAAACCAAGAACCTCCCACTTCGTTTGCTTCTTTATTTCCATAGTGTCCCAATTTTGGATTGTGTTACCAGAAATTGTCCTTCCCTTTTTCTTAAGATACAAGTCGTCAAATTCCTAATCAATACATTTTTCGTCTTCCCTATATAAAGATATATCAAACCTCACCAAAAGCACTAAACCTACAATGTTTTAACATAACAGTTATTAATAAAATGCAATTAAACTCACATTTAAATCAATAGGTCATTCAGAAAGAATAAATTTTTTTTATATCGACATTTAGAAGAATATTTCAAACCTACCTCACTGATTAACAGCAAAAACTTTAAAACTTGTTTTCTAATTAAGATTTCGTAAGAGATTAAAAGTTAAAAGATTGCAAGAAAGTTTCATGAAGTTGTGTATATTTATTTTTAAAAACTGCCTTAATTTCATTTAAGTTACATTTTCATGCTGTTGTATGTCTTCTTTAATTTAATTTAATTATGTAATGTAAAATACATAACAATTAACGAAACTCTAAATAGTTATTTTAATAAGTTCGAGACTGGTTAATGTATTTACATCCCAAATAGTATATAACATTTTCCCCCTCCATGTATTTTATGTTTACAAGAAAATACTGGATATATTTTTGGATTTTTATTATCATTACATTCGATAGCATTTTCATTAAATTATGAAGGCAGCCGTGATCCGTTGCCGGAGCAACATAAGCAGTTTTTATTTTGTCAACAACGTCAAGTTGACAATTCATAGCGAAAAGTTTGAAGAAGTCGAATTGTTTGATTCTGTGTGGACAAAATGAATGTTTTAGACATAGAAGAATCAGCAAATATTGCTTGTTTATCTCTACTACCGGAAAAGTCGGAAAAAAGGTATGAAGCAGCATATAAATCTTTTAAGAATTGGTGCCAAAGCAAGACGGCTGCTGCAGTCTCAGAAACCTTGTTTTTGGCGTATTTCCACGAAAAAAGTGCTATATTGAAGTCTCCATTAGGCTTATGGTGTGAGTATTCGATATTGAAGTTTACCCTTTTTGTAGAGGAAAATATAGATATTTCTAAGTATCCAAAACTTCGAGCATTTTTGAAAAGAAAAAATGATGGTTATAGACCCAAAAGATCGAATGTGTTTAACAGGGAAGATGTGAATAAGTTGATGCTTGAAGCCCCTGATGATATATACTTATTGATGAAGGTCGTAATGGTAATGGGAGTTGCTGGAGCGTGCCGTTCTAATGAACTCTGTGAAATGAAAATGGACAATATTAAAATAAGTCAAGAAGTCATAATTGTGACCATTCCTGACTCCAAAAATGGAATGTCACGTACATTTACAGTGACAATAGAAAAAAATTGATTTCAAAATTTTAAAATGTGTCAGTTTGTTTGACATGTAACCTAGATATGAAAAAAATGATAGTTTGCAGCCATCTATAATGTTATTTTTAAATGTGTTCAGATTATTTGTTGCGTTTAGATTGACAAACAAAAATCTTTTTTGGCTTTTTCACAACTGAATAAAAATATTTAACTTTAAATGAATTGAAGCAAATATTTAATATAATTACATACCTCAACATGTAGACTAGTCTGTCTACGGAATGTTTCGATACATAATATAAACAATATTATTTAAGCAAGCATAAGAAATTATATCATTTACCTTAAGTTTTTATAGACACATAGTAGTTGTACAAATACTTTCATCCCATCGGGGCTCATCAGTGCGCCGATCGCAAGAGAAAAACATTAAATAATAGAAAATAATTGATTTCAAAATTTTAAAATGTGTCAGTTTGTTTGACATGTAACCTAGATATGAAAAAAATGATAGTTTGCAGCCATCTATAATGTTATTTTTAAATGTGTTCAGATTATTTGTTGCGTTTAGATTGACAAACAAAAATCTTTTTTGGCTTTTTCGCAACTGAATAAAAAAATTTAACTTATATTAAATATTTGCTTCAATTAATTTAAAGTTAAATATTTTTATTCAGTTGCTAAAAAGCCAAAAAAGATTTTTGTTTGTCAATCTAAACGCAACAAATAATCTGAACACATTTAAAAATAACATTATAGATGGCTGCAAACTATCATTTTTTTCATATCTAGGTTACATGTCAAACAAACTGACACATTTTAAAATTTTGAAATCAATTTTTTTCTATTATTTAATGTTTTTCTCTTACGATCGGCGCACTGATGAGTCCCGATAGGATTAAAGTATTTGTACAACTACTATGTGTCTATAAAAACTTAAAGTAAATGATATAATTTCTTATGCTTGCTTAAATAATATCCTTTATGTTATGTATCGAAACATTCCGTAGACAGACTAGTCTACATATTGAGGTATGTAATTATATTAAATATTTGCTTCGATTAATAAAATTTAAAGTTAAATATTTTTATTCAGTTGCGAAGAAGCCAAAAAAGATTTTTGTTTGTCATGCCGATTGAAATTACTAAAATTAATTGTGTATCTAAAACTTAAATTCTGGAAGTAATGATTGATGATCAACTTAGTTATGAATCTCACCTAACTAGTTTAAAGCTAAGGCTGCATTGTATGTCACTCAGTGCGTTTTCTTAGAGATGTAGTTTGGGCAAGTGTATTGAGAATCGTTTATTAGGGATATTTTCATTCAAGAATGTGCTACGAAGTGCGGTTCTGGAGAGGTGAAAGAGGCAGCTTGTCTATTTTTAGGGCAGAAGAAGATGTTTAAGGATAGAATATTATAAAATCTATAAAATTATGATGCTCAAGTGGGGTTATATCTACTGTATTCTGCTTACAATACATAAAAATAAAGACAACTTCAGCAATAATAAAAATATGCCGTATACTTTCTATAAGGATCAAATTCGATCTGTACTTCCCAGAACCACCAAAATTTGGAATAGCCCTTTAATCGTAGCCCCCACCTCTATACCATCTGCTGCCGAAAACATTAACGCAACAGTAAATTCAAAAAAAAATCTAAAGACGCTTGTGATGCGAGATATCTTTTATGACCAGCAGGAGTTTAAAAATCACATATTACTACTTAGACACGACTGACATCTCTACATCCATGTAAAAATGTTTTCTGTTTCTATTGGATGATAGATCAAGAAACTCTTTAAAAGGGTTATTATGCACATTTATATGTTTTGGTTTCTTTGCTTCACTTCGGAATATTTTTATTATTTGTTTTAACTTTTTCATTTCAAATTGGTTAATATTATTATATTTTTACTCATTTTGTATTTATGTTTGTTACGGTATATTTTTTTATATTTTCTGTTCTTTATTTCAATACAATATATATTGTGAAATGTACAGTAAACGTATTTGAGTGATTGACTGAATCACGCTTCCGACAACACCAAGCCAAATATTGTTTTTTGTGGTCTAACTAAACGGCCACACGAACAATTGATGTGGTTAAATTATTTGTACCTAATGGACTGTCTATTAAACTTATATTCGGTTTTTAATTAAAGACATATGTGATTATATAAAAAGAGACCAAATTTTATATGAAACCTCGAAGAAAGGAAACAAAAAACAAAACAAAATAAGAAAAATAATATAAGAAAAAGTAAAGGAATAATAATAAGAATAAAAAAAACGACAAAGTAATGGCTAAAAGATATGAGACAGGGAAGAAAGTTAAGTTATACCCAAAATGGATCAGGTATGCAGAAACAGATGACCTTATTTGAAAAATACACTTCAATTTGCCTAAATTGAAAGCAACCAAGCGTTGAATTAAATCAGAGCAAAAGCAGATTAAACTCCGAAAATTAAAGAAAAACCAAAATGATAATCAAAAGTAATAAAACAAAGAAGAAACGCAATATTATTAACAGAAAGTTTAGTTAAAACCAAAATAGATCACGACATCACCCAGGGGCGTGCGGTGCAATTTTAAGAAAGGGAAGCAATTTTTAGAAACTTACCTATTTGTAATGTAATTCGATTCTTCGATCATTTTTTGCATCAATGACGTCATCATAAAAACGTCGATGCTCCGACATATTTTGGAGAAGTTTATTTTCAATGGACCACAGCGATGTATGCGAAAGTTTCTCCTGACCCGTTGAATATGTCATGAAATTTTGTATACGTTTAAGTGTTGAAAAATTGCGTTTAACTGATCAACTTGCGGCAGGTATTGTCAATACTAATTCACACAATTTCGACACTTTGGTGTAGGCATCTTCCAGCTCTTTGTCTTTTAAAAATTGCATTAGTTCCTTAACGTTATTTTTTGCGCTAATGTCATCAGTTTCGTAAATCACTTTTAGTTCAGATCTCAGTAACACTCGGTCAAAGAACTGGCCATAATGAAGAAGAGATCTAAACGCATCTTCTGGAAAAGTTTTTCCTTTAAATGCATCAAAATTGCAGGGCTCGAGGAGTTTAAAATCATTTAAACCGTTAAATCTATAGTTTATTTGTTGCTGAATTTGATCGATTATTTCATAAAAGAGGCGTCTGTATGATATGTGAACATCTCTCACTTTGTCTGTTCGAAGACGCTTGGCTTGTGGCTCTACATTTAACGTTATCGTTTTCTCCCAAAATAGGTCGAAGTCATCTCTTTTTTGGCTTAACATGGACCTAAAATCATCCACTTTTTTTAGGCAAAAAGCAATATCACTTATTTTAGTTTGTAATATATTAAAAACATTGTCCGAGAATGAAAATATTTCTGAAAATATGTTCAACAAATAATTAAAAATAAAATCTCGTTTCAAACAGTCCAAAAACCCCCTCGAACTATTTATTGGTTCTGAGTCCCACGTTTCATTATTTTCTATTATATTCTCAAATAGTTCAATCAGTGATTCACGATTTTCAGATACTGTTAACACAAGTCTTCCATTATAGTTCCACCTAGTAGGAGCTACTTTGGGCAATCGTTTGTCGACAATGGAGTCCAAAGCTTGGGTACGTTTTGTTGACTTGGAAAAGAAGCAGCCATGCCACTTAAAGTAACGAAAAATACTTTACACTTTTTAATGTGATTGATGGACTGGGATAAAACTAAATTTAATTTATGAACAAAACAATGGACAAACACAGCACTTCTCGAACTTTAGCTTGCAGACCCCCTAATTGTCTTGCCATCACTGCAACTCAATCATAGCTTTGAGCAACTAATTTTTTCTCTACATTAATTTCTTTAGTAACGTTATAAACTACGGTATATAATGCATCTGCTGTACGATTTTCGGACACATTCTTAAAACCAAAAAATCGCTCTTGACTATTTCCGTCTGTTTTAACATAGCGTATTACTATAGATAATTGGCTAAAATTAGTGATATCAGTTGTTTCGTCCAGAACAATAGCAATAAACCGCGCCTCGCCAATCTCCTGCTTAATTCTTTTTAGAATAATGGTTGCAACAGTGGAAAATAAATATTCTGGATTCGATTCGACGTTCCGCGAAAAACGCTAGACTGCTCTAAATGATTTTTTAAGCAATCATCATATTTAGCAATTAAACTAAATAAATCTTGAAATATTCCTCTATTTGAAAAAACCCTTGCATGACATCTAAATCCCAATTCGTGCTGTCCGAGAAAACAAACACCATCGATAAGCCTTCTTAATATTTGCCTATTTTGATCGACTAGTTCATTGTGTTGGCGGTGATTAATTTCCAACTGTTTATTAAGGGCGTGTTTAATTCTGGTTTTGCCGACGACTTTTCTTTTATGACGGCCTGTAAATGCGCTTTGGACATAATGTGTCTTTTTACAGCTTTATGGAAATTGTTTAAATAGGAAAAAACAGTTTTATTCCAGAGGCCTTTTTCATTTTCAAAAAGTAAACATGGCCAACAAAATAATTTACTTATATTTTCACACCCTGTTAGCCATTTAAATTGTTCGTATTGTTTTTCCGGATAAAAATGTCTAATACAGTTTTTCATTTTTGTAGCGGTGTTGCCCTTCCTTTGGAAATTATTTGAAGCTTATCAGCAAAATTTAATGTTGAAAATCCATTTATTATTAAGACACACACCACACATTCACACACACTCTTCTTACTAAATTCTCCAACATTTTCAACGTTATTACCGACAGCCGAAGTTGACGGTATTTGCATATCCACATCCGTATTATTGTCTTTCATATGGCACCATGCACGACGGGACGTACGTATCACACAACACACGAATAGCCGTTCAAACAAAGAACCTACTCCAACGATAGCTTCCGCCACCACTTAAAGCATGCGACTGAAATGCAAAAATTACAAACAGGCGGTGGAAATTTCAATAACCTCTGGTTCGAATCACAAGAAATCAAGCATACGGGACTTGGCTGCAGAGAAGCTAGCGGCCCGCATAGGTTCTATTAAATATTCTATTGTGGCTGGGTCGGAGTCAAGGCCGCGTTTATTATGGGCTTGATAATTAAGATAATATTTTAGCATTTTTAATATAAACTAAATTAATGGTTTCCTATTTCAAAAATTACATTTTAGAATATGTTTTGTAAGAGATATACAACATTACTAAGATTAGTTGAATTGGGGAGAGTTACTTTGTTTCGTTCGCCACTTAGAACGAAATCTTCCCTGAATTGTTCATTCGCTAGACACTCTAATTTGCGTATAGCATAACTTAAATCTTTGTAATACACTAATGATAAGTTCTTATTCATAATTGATAATTAGCAATTAATTTTAGCAGGACCATTTTCTTTTTAAATTTCGAGGAATTGAATAGAATCTAGTATTACTTGAATATTTGAAAGCTAATTAACCAATTAAAAGCAGAAACTTTGAAACATTGTTTTGCTCATTACGATTTTGTTTGGAATTAAACGTAAAGGAGATGCCGAAGTTTTACAAAGTTTATGCTTATTTAGAGTTGCAGCAAGTTCAGTTGCATTAATTTGTTCTCTAATGCAAAATAGTCTTTTTATTTTTGTGGAAGTTTATTACTTTTGCATGTTGTTTTCCTATTGGGAGTTTGTTTCGCCCATTAGCAGTAATGGAAATATTTTTTAGGAAGGCGGTAATAAATTTTTATAGAAATATTCTAAGCATGTTATGGTCTAATTTAGCGTTAATTAATATGTTTAAGTTTGTTCTAACTGCCTGTTTACAATCTCTGGGCTAACACAATTATTATGGTTATTTCCTAACCATAAAGCTCGTTTATGAGTTTCTCTTAAAATAAAGGATATATTGCAACTAAATGTAATTTAGAGTCAGAGCTTCTGCCATTTTACTATTCTTTGCCCACTATAGGATATGTCAGAAAATTTTGTATATTTTCTATTCCTCGGTTTTTGTACTGATTTACTTTAGGTCTCGCAAGTTGTTTTTAGGAATACCATCACACCTCACAAATTACAAGGTAAGTCAGAAATCGATGGCAAAAGTTGTATATTTCCATTTTTCTGATTTTAGCATGGACATATTTCGGGTGTCGTAAGCTGTCTTTTAAAACGATTTAATTATAAAATATTTGTTAGTAAGTTCTAAGTTATTATTTCGAGGGTTTTGTAGATATATACCGGGTAAAACGATAACTAGTGCATTTTATTTAATTTAACAAAATTATTGGTCAATAAGTTTAAACTCAATCTACTATTATTCCAGATAACCAAACATTATATTGCCAAAATAAGTTATTGGTTCTACAAACTTATGCAAGCAGAAATAAAACTAAAAATATTTTTCAGTGTAATGCTCAACATTAAGATTTTCTTTAAAGAAATATGATTCTAAAATTTGTCTACTTATTATGCCAGCCCACACATTGATTCTCTCCCTTTTTCTCTAAATCAGTTTCAGGCATGCCATAAGAAAGAAAGAGAAAAGATAATAAAGACTAGCCTATTTATAACCTCTGTGGATTCTATTAAATTTACCAATTTACCAGCTGTGTCTCCAGCGAAAATCTTTGTCACATGTATAGTTATGTTATTCGGTTTAGTCCTTAAACAAGAATAAAGCAGTTAGTATAGAATCTATTAAGAAAATCTTAGGTATTCTAGGATATTTATCATCCCTAGATATAAAGTATTATACAGTAACACCAATAATTATTAACTCGTAACTATATACCAAGTTTTTATTTGAAAATATAAAATGATAAATATAAAAATAGTTGGATTATTATACCTATAAACTTTAGAAGCTCTTTTCCTTATTTAGATTTTTATTTTTGATTTAAAATGATGGAATTACAAGAAAGTTTTATGAATTTGTGTTTATATAGAAGCCACTTTAACTTCAAATGCAAATTACTTTATTTGTAGTAAAGAAATTTCTTTTCGTTATCACACCTTAGATTTCTACATTTTGCTAAGGTAATAGCGTTTATCGGAAAGTTTAATTGCTTGGAAGGAAGTTACATTTGTTGGCGTTCGTTAATTAGGATATCGTAATAACTTTGGAATGTACGAGCCGGTTCTAGCGTATTGTACAAACTCGGGCTATATTTGTCTACAAAAAATGATCAACCCCTCTTAGTTTTCCATATAAATGGTGTTTCATCAACGGTACCCATTTTTTTAAAGCTCTAGTTTTTCAAGAAATTGGGAGAATGAGTGAACTGAGACTAAAAATGTGTAGAAAGCCCTTTAAAAAATACTCTTTTTTTCTGGATATCGGTTTTTAATCGAATGTACACAAATGACAGAATGCATCCTCCATATTGGCAGCGTTCGCCACATTGCATTTTAAAATGTTGTCTACAAATTCATAATTGAAATTCAAAAATATTCTTTCTTTCCCATATAACGGATTTTAGTGGTATTCGAAATTTCTAAATGTTGTTTAAAAATTTACAAATCACACTTTTAAATACCTCCCGTTACCTATTTTCAATAGAATCTGCAAAAAACACGTCCATTATGTTGACGTCGCTATTTTTAGTTTTTAAATATTCACTAGGAATAGGAATTGAACATTTTCACTCTGCAATAACTAAGATACCGATTTTAGTCGAATAACAAAACTGACAAAATGACAGTGAAATTGTATTATTGCACGAACTCATCTAGCTCTAAATAAATTTTTACATTATAAGAACTGCTGAAATGGTGCCTTTTTGCCTTCTTGTTTAGATATAATTTGGAGAACGTTTATGACGCCCTTATTGAATTTTTTTTAAACGAACGTGATGAAAATTAGACAAAAACAAAAAGTTCATCGTTAGCAAAACATATATGAACTTATTTGTTTTTTGTAGCATAATTATTTGGTGTGATATATTATCAAAAAGAATAAGGAATTGGACTGCCAATTTGTAATAAAATGTTTGAGAATACCATTAATTTTTTAAAAGAATTTCGAAAAAAATGGATTTTTTCAAGTTCTGCTAAAGATTGCAAAAGATTTAGAAACTGATCCAGTAATTCCAACATTTCACTCACTTGGAATTAGAAAAAATGATACATTTATATTACATACCTTAATATGTTTTATTCATAATTCATTAGATTACATTTTGTAAAGTATTTTTAACTTCTTTAAATTAAGACAAAAGAATTTTGTTTTTGTTTTGTTTACAAATATTTGGAATTTGCCTCTGTCTTTCTCTTCTGTCACTATAGCTTCGTTGCTTTCTTGTCAATGTCTGGTTTTTGTATTTCAGTTACGATTTTGGTTCTGCTCAGGGGTAGTTTGCCAGCTCTATTCGGGGACACCTAGTATTATCTCGACTGGACTGCACTGTAATTATTATTTTATTTTATGGCGTTGGGTTGGCATAAGATCCTTCTGAAATGAGCATGAATAATGGAGAGGAATGTCAAACTTCTTCGAATTTTTTGGAGTTGATTTTCTCGCCCCTTTTCTATTGGCTCTCCTTAGAGGTGCAACATGTGTCCGGCTTTATAAAAGTGCCTTAATGACCCAATTTTTTAAAGTACTGAAAGTATGTCCTAAGTAATTTCTTTTAAAGTGCAGCGCCGTTGAAAGCTAAGTCCTATTTATGGATCTTCTGGCCCTGAATTTTGGTCCCGTTTTGTTTGGTTCCACATTTGATCAACCACGTGGTAAGTCGATTTTCAAATTAGTTTCCTGCTGTGAGCTAATTCGCAATTATCTTTTATAAACAGAATGGCGTCCTGAATTTTGTTCTGGCTGTCGGTCTTCGAGAAGTCTTTCTAGATGTCTGGAAATTCCCTTTGTTGGTGACCGTTGACGTCGAAGTAGCCCTCTAGATGACTAGAGGTAAGGCAATGTCTTTGAATAGTTTTGTTGTAAATAACTTGTTTTTGCACATTCCGTGTCGATTTTATTTTAAGACAAACAATCATTTGTAGGGTTTCAGGTTAAGAATTCAAGATATGGTTTTAGGATATAGTTACAAGTTTATGGTGTTATTTTTGGGTACATAAACCAAGAGTTCTACAATGGTTTTGGAGTTCCTTCCTGTAAGAGTACGAGAAACTAAATCCTAATTTTTATATTTATAAATTTTACATAAGGTAGCAGAAAGGAAGTAAGTAACCTATTTTTTGTAAAACATCCTTGGCAAAATACTTTATATTTTTGTAACTCTTTTCCTTGCGGCAGTGTGGTAAAAGAAAATTCATAAATTTTTGATTTCCCTGTGCGCTATTTAATTTAATTTTCATATTTACATATTGGCATCATGACATTTCGCCAAATATTCACAGGTTAATGATATAGTGGTAATAACATTCTAACATATTTCTCATCTATGATATATTTTATATTTCTAAATAGTACTTTCTTGATGTATTTATTTTTATTTCTTAACATCACTTAAATTGTAAAACATAAACGAAATTTCATGTTTCAAAAATATTTTATAAAACAACTAAAAAAAAAGGAACAAAAGAACAAGGAGATCATTAAAATTTGAGAGTCTGCACTTTATATAGTGTTTTATTGAAAAGCCCTCCAAATCTTTATTTTGTCTGCATTTAAATATCAACATAGATTTCTTCCTAATTGAGTCACAGTCAATTAGGTGGCGCCCATTTTAATTTCGAAAGGTGTACCCGAGAACCTGCAACCTACAGCTCTCCGAAAAGATGACTGGCTGCCGTTCGCATGTATTGGTAAGTTAATAAGGGCTTTACGCCATAAAGTCAAACTGTAGGTATTCAATACCAGAACTTCCGTTAACTTCTGCTTTATCAAAGCATATCAAACATATACATATGTAAATTAAGATAAAAGGTACAGTTAAGATAAAATAAATATTTTTCAAACCAAGAATTTTAGCAGATGTTTCAGTGATCGAAAGTTGTTGTACAGATACCTAACAAAACTAATTTATAAGAAACTGCTTTATAATTCACACTCTTTTCAATAGCGCTGAAATCGTTTATCTATCTGTCAATAATAATCTAGAAACTTCTAGAATTCGGTTTTGTGTTCTGAGATTGCGAAACTAAATAAATTCCGCTTATATTTAAATATCCGAAGGAATCTTTGAAAGCCAACTATCTCATTAAGAGCAAAAAGTTTAAAACACTGCTTTTCTCGTTAGGATTCTGGTTCGAGTTTAAGAGGGTGTCGAAGTTTTATGAAGTTTCTGTTTAGTTAGAGCAGCTAGAAGTTCAATTGCATTTATATATTTCTTAGAAAGATATTTTGAGTATAGCAATTTTGTGTCGTGTCACTTGAATATATTTAGTTGCAGACTTTAGACTAAATCGTTGTTGTTTTTTGACTGTATTTTATTAATATAATGCATCAAAACTAAAATACTGATATGAGATTCGAGATGCGTTTTTCCGTGTTCCTTTGGTCGATTTGTTGGGTTTGCGATTCTAATTGCACCATCGCATATGCGCACCTAAAATACAGTGGCGGCTATTCAGGTGAAGTAGGTGGAATGTACTTCACCAGGAAAAATAAACAAGCAAACATCTAACTATATTTATTATATATCTTTTAAAATTTAAATTTTTACATTCATTCATTCACCTAATCGGCAAAAGATAAACTGTACATCTCAAATAAATATTTTACTTGACCATTGGCGGCACGTCTTTTTAAAACTTTCAATCGAACTTTATTATAACATCTATAACAGTGGCGCAAACAGATTCGACTCTGCTGAAGGTGCTATTTTTAGTTTACGATTTTCCCACTACGCTGCCATGACAACGCGTTCACGATAACGTCGAGCACATGGATGAATAACGTTAACCAACGCCATACAACGCTCTCGGTGAATTGCTAACGCAGTACACTACACCCACGTGTGGTTCAGTTTGGGGTGGTTGTTTACTTTTATTTTCGCGGATTTCGCTGCAACCGGTTAGTTCCTTTGCAGTTCACTTGACTGTTTTGTGTTATATTTATTTATGGTGTTGTTACAACTTTATTTGGTGTCGGGTTTATTAATTTACATTATTGATGAATCCGATCACGGATGTGGTTTGCATTTTGTTGGAAACTCCATTTAATCGATGGAAGGAACAAGATAAGAGTTTTCACTAAATATTCAGTGTGAAATAAGGAAGGATTTGCAGGTATGTTAAATATATGAAGGTCTTTATATAAACATGAAAACTCGGCGGGGCATTTAGAACGCGAATTAATGCTAAAACATTTGTAAAAAGTCAAAGCACTATAGCTGACACTTTAAAAGAAAATGCTAAACTATATAAAATACATTTTAACTGAAACGTCCGATTAAATAGACTACTTATGGGCTTGATATTTGACGCAGTTTTGTACCTTGCAAAACAAGAGTTAGTCTTTTACGCCCATGATAAGAGCAGCGAGTCAATATATAGGGGAATTTTAAAGAGCTTTTAGGTTTATTAATATCGAGAAGTTCCCGAGAACTAAAAGGAAAAAATTAAAAATGTTTTTACTGGTGACTCGAAAATTATTGAAAACGAAATAATTTAATACATTTCTGATTATTTAAATGATCATGTAAAAAATGAAATAATGAACACACATTTTTTTTCTGTGTAAGTGGATGACACCACTTATATGACGCAAACATCCCAGGGCTCTATAATTTTAAGATACAGAAGGTTCAGTAGTCGAGAGATTCTTAGGATTTTATAATGTTAGCTTCAATAGAACGTCAGAGAATTTATATTTTATATTGTATCAAATTTTGGACCAATTCAACTATAAACATAAATTAATATTACGATGGCGCAAGTGTGATGTCTGGCCATCTAAATGGCCTCCAAAAAAAAAAAGAAAAAGCTCCGCAGGCTGTATTTTTCCATTGCCTTGCGCACCTTCTTAACCTTAAGATGCAGCAAAGTTTTAAAATATTTCTAAATGTCGGATTTTTTTTGCAAGTCTTAGTGTAATTCCTCATTTTTTCATCACTCAGCCAAACGAACGTATACTCGTACATCTGCATCTATGAGGCGTATACCAACAATTACAGAAACTCATTGGTCTTCAAATTTGATGTTAGTAAACGTGATTGTTCAAGACTGGAATAAATTAAAAGACGTCTCTAAATTTACTACAAACTGTGACAAATTTGATGAAAAATCAATCCGGCTTGCGAAAGGATTTTTAGGTGAGATGAACAATTTTGAATTCACGTTTCTGGCATTAGTGTTTAATGACATTTTTTCAATCACGGACAAACTATTTGCGTTCTTTAAAAAAAAATCGCTTGACAATCATTTTTCCATATCCAATATAAAACGCTGTCGTCAGGTACTCTGTAAAAAAAGAAACGAACATATTTTTAATACCATGTTTGATAAAGCAAATTCTATTACAGAAATAAATCATTACAAACGTGAGCTTGCTAAGCTTTCACCTGAAGAAATTAGGGCTAAGTATAGAACCCTTTTTATGAAATATTGGACCATATTTTAATGGAAATGACACTAAGCTTTCAAGACTGTGAAAAACTTACATTTTTATGTTTGGCAGATCTTGCTAAATTTTCCGAATATGGTTTAAATTTTCTGACTGGCCTGTTTGAGAATTTGTTACAGTTGTATGGGGAAATATTTTCAAGAAGCCAACGACTCAGACATGACCTTGTTCTTATTTTTGCCAATGACAGTAATTAGAATATATCGCTGTAAGAGCAAGTGAAAAAAATTAATGTAAATAAAGATATTTTAACCAAAACATAAAAAGTGTTTTCCCTTATTTTGACAATACCGTCGACAAATGCTTCAGTGGAAAGAAGTTTTTCTTGCCTCAAACGTGTAAAATATTGCATCAAGAAAATTTTTTATTAAAGTTTAAAGATTTGAGGTGCGGTTTTTGGTGTTCGTTTGGTCGATCTGTTGGGTTTGCGCTTCTAAGTGCACATGCACACCAAAATTAATACATAAAGGGAGTAAAATAAATCCCTTACATTTTTCCAAAAGTTTGTTACCTCCTAAAATTCTCAAAAGTTTTTTAAATTTTTTTGCTTCCGATCAAAATTATCTTTAATAAAATACAAAAAAAGACAGTTTTTGGCAATGACATTAGCGATTCTTTGTTATATACAGGGTTTTACGAAAATTTGGACATCTTGATACAAATTGAGCTTTAGAACAAGCTGTATACAAAACAAAATTTTATTATCTGAGTTATGATCAGTAGTTATACCGTTACCGTTACCAATAATAGGTTTAGATATAGGGCAGTGGTGGCTCGCGGGTGAAAAAGTAAGTGAAGTGCAAATGAAGCAAAAAAATATTGCAATAATTTTTTTCCACAATTTTTTTTATTTTTTGGAAGGGTTAGAATATTTTTTACGACTTACCTAAATTTTGTATACTAAATCAATTCTCTTATCCTTCATAGCAGCAAATTTATTTATAACACCCTCCTAAAACGGATGAGTTGCCCTAATCTCCTCCAGATATTCCTTTTGAATTGAAATATTGCCTAGAGAAGTAAGTCTTTTTTGAGACATTGTATTTCTTAAATAAGTTTTTACACGTTTGAGGCAAGAAAAACTTCTTTCCACTGAAGCACTTGTCGACGGTATTGTCAAAATAACGGAAAACACTTGATATGCTTTGGTTAAAATATCTTTATTTCCACTAATTTTTTTCACTTGCCCTTGCAGCGATATATTCAAATTACTGTCATTGGCAAAAATAAGACCAAGCTCATTTTTTCGTTTTTCGACTTTTTGAAAATATTTCCCCATATAACTGTAACAAATTTTCAAACAGACCAGTCGGAAAATTTAGCAGAATCTGCCAAATATAAAAATAAGTTTTTCACAGTCTTGAAAGCTTAGTATCATTTCCGTTAAAATATGGTCCAATATTTCATAAAAAAGGGTTCTATACTTAGCCCTAATTTCTTCAGGTGAAAGCTCACCAAGCTCACGTTTGTAACGATTTATTGGTGTAATAGAATTTGCTTTATCAAACATGGTATTAAAAAAATTTTCATTTCTTTTTTTACAGAGCGCCTCACGACAGCATTTTATATTGGATATGCAAAAAATGAATGTTAAGCGATTTTTTTTTGAAGAACGTCAAATAGTATGTCCGTGATTGAGTACATGTCATTAAATCTCACCTAAAATTCCTTTCGCAAGCCGGATTGATTTTTCATCAGATTTGTCACAGTTTGTAATAAATTCATTCATGAACAATCACATTTACTAACTTCGAATTTGAGACCAACGAGTTTCTGTAGTTGTTGGTATACGCCTCCTAGATGCAGATGTAAGAGCATACGTTCGTTTGGCTGAGTGATGAAAAAAATCAGGGAATACCACCAAATTCGACATTTAGAAATATTTTTAAACTTTGCTGCATCAGGACAAATACATCCTGCAGGGCTTTTCTTTGAAGGCCATGTAGATGGCCAGACATCACACTTGCGCTATCATAACATTGCCCTATTAATTTATGTTTATAGTCAAATTGGTCCAAAATTTGATCCAATAGAGAATATAAATTCTCCGACATCCTATCGGAGCTAAAATTATAAAATCCTAAGGATCTCTCTACTACTGAATCTTCTGAATTAACGTATCTAAAAATTATGGAGCACTGGGAGGCTTGAGTAATATCAATGGTGTCATCCCCTTGCACAGAAAAAAACTGTGAGTTCATTATTTTATTTTTTAGATGATCATTTAAATAATCAGAAATATACCAGTAAAACCATTTTTAATTTTTTCGTAATGATCTTTTAGTTCTTGGGAACTTCTCGATATTAATAAACCTAAAAGCTTTTTAAAATCCCCCTATTTATTGACTCGCTACTCTCATCATGGCTGCGAAAGACTAACTCCTGTTTTGCAAGGTACAAAACTGCGTCAATTACCAAGCACATAAATAGTCTATTTAATCGGACGTTTTCGTTAAAATATATTTTATATAGTTAAGCATTTTTTTTTAAAGTATCAGCTATAGTGCTTTGATTTTTTACGAATGTTTTTAGCATTAATTTGCATTTTAAACGCACCGCCGAGTGTTCATGTTTATGTAAAGACCTTATACCATATATTTAACATACCTACAAATCTTTCCTTATTCCACACTGAGTATTTATTAGAAACTAGTAAACAAGGCGAGCAAAACAATTTTTGCAATATTTGACTACTACATAAGCATTTGTACGCCGAAAACCAGGATGACGATTAAAACTCTGATCTTGTTCCTTCCGTCGATTAAATGGAGTTTCCAACAAAACGCATCCACATCCCTGATCGGATTCATCAATAATGTCAATTAATAAACCCGTCACCAAATAAAGTTGCAACAACACCGTAAATAAATTTAACACAAAACAGTCAAGCAAACTGCAAAGGAACTCACCGGTTGCAGCAAAATCCGCGAAAATAAAGGTAAACAACCACCCCAAACTGAACGACATGTGGGTGTAGTGTACTGCCTTAGCAATTCACTGAGAGCGTTCTTTGGCGCTGGTTAACATTATTCTTCCATGCGCTCGACGTCATCGCGTACGCGTTGTCATGGTAACGTAGTAGAAAAATCGTAAACTAAACATAGCACCCAAACCTGCAAAGTCGAAGCGGTTTGCGCCACTGTTATAGTTGTAATAAAGTTTGATTGAAAGTTTTAAAAAGACATGCCGCCAACGGTCAAATATTTATTTGAGATGTACAGTTTATTTTTTGTCAATTAGGTGAATAAATGAATGTAAAAGCTTAAATTTTAAGAGATATATAATAAATATAGTTAGATGTTTGTTTATTTTTCCTGGTGAAGTAGCACTTCACCTACTTCAGCTGAGTAGCCGCCACTGTTCACAATACTGTCCCATTAAGATATTAAGTCATGGTTAGGATTAAATTGGTTTAAAATTAAATTGACCATAATATATTTTACGGGGACAAATTTAAGAGACTCAGCGTTAACGTTAAATCTGCTCTCCAAATATTCATCAAAAGAATTATTAGGAAGTGGCAATTTATCTATTAGGTTTTCTACTACATTTACAAATTACTCATAGACGATAGTGATATTTAAGCCAGGTCATTCTATAGAGCGTCTCAAAAATTGGTAAAAAAACACAAGTTTGCGTTCGACCCTGTATATTATCCATTATTATTCCGAAGTTTAAATTTTTATCACAAAATCATTATGAAAAGGTATCGAAATAAATTGCAAAAAAAATTAACAGAATCTAAGAATCCATTCAAAAATTATTAAGGGTTGAAATTGATACAAAGTTTAGGCTCGCCACTTTTTTTGTGGGTCAGTATATATCAGTTATAAAATAAGTTTTAATCCTTCGTTGGCTAATTGCGTCTCACTATGCACGAACAACACTTTTTAAAACTTGTGTGACCTATTACCACTTGTAAAAACTAAAGAATATCGAAAAAAGAATGCTTAAAAGACGAATTTCCATTACAACAATGCAACTAATACTAAATCTTTAGTCTGAGAGGGCCGGAGTACGTCACACATTCGGTCACTGACCTTTGCGCTCGGCGAGAAAATGGCGAACGTTACGCTTGCGCTTCCCAGTATGTTTGGAACGCCAAATGTGCATTCGATCTAGATTTTTTCGTAAATAAGTCATATGTTTTTCATATTCGTTATTTGTATACATTTTAAATATCCCAATTACATATTAAATTGGTATGGAATTATCTCATACGACAAAACTCAGCTTGAAGCAACAAAAGAAAAAACAATCGCAACTCGTTTGATATGCAATGAAAAAATAAAATCATTCAAATATCATATTTTGAGTAAAACGTTTCACATGGTTTTCAAAGTATATCAACCTCATTTTGTTTAAATTAATTTATGTATTTATATTTAATTTTAAGAAACTTAAATGCATTCTACAAAACGCACTAAAATCAAATCCGGTTAACATTTTTTTTTAAATTATAGGAGATGATTTATATTTTCGTCATCGCTTTTTACGATCCTCTAAATCAAGGAACGTAAGTCTAATATGATATAATCCGATACCCTGGCGAGATTTTAATTTACACTGATGGCTCTTTACTATACCTTTAAAATGTTAAACAATGAATCTGCTCGCTCGTTTACAAAATAATAATAGAACGGTTTAGTCACCTATCTTAAAAATCTAAAGACTCAGGTTTAGAGCGCCCACATGAGCGCATTGTAGGATATTGTATTACAAGCAGTTCATAATGAAGTTTTAAAAAGAATACTACCTGTATCTGTAGGCTATGGTTTATATGCCAACTAACTTTACGTGTGCTGTGAGGTGGTGTTTTTGTATTTAAAATACTATTGGATTCACTTTTATGCAAACTTAACACTGCCTGTCGTAACCTCGACACCGAAACTGTGATAACGTGTTCAGTAAAGTAATACGTATAGATTATGAGTGCGGACGCACTAAATGAATAAATAAGATAACATTATAATATGAGGTCATCGGATTGCCCATGCATAGATGAACAAATATTATATAGAAATAAAATAGTCCATTGTTTTGTGTATGTATGTGTGTAACAAAATTCTGAGTCCTATATTAAAATACATTTTGTGTATGTGTACAATAAAATTTCGAGTCTTATTAGAATAAGGCAGCCATCATTAAATACATACGAAAATGCACGAAATTATGATTGCAGCCGATTTCAAAACTATTTTTTTTTTAATGTATTTTATATTTGAACCGATTTTTACCACAAATTATTTATTTAATTTTAACTTACCAAAACGTCCTAGCTTTTCGATTCATATTTTATTATGTGAAAACCAACGGCAGAAATGGATGGTCTATAGAGGTGTTTTTTAATTCTGACCACTACGTCTACAAGTTATGCCGACATATATGAGGCCTTACAAGAATTAAAGTTAAGTTTATAAACTCCAGTTTTTTTTGGTGGTCCTTGTTATTGACTAAAAGCGTAGTTGTTGTAAGACGACCTTGACTGTTTCGCTAAATCCATTTAAGATGTTATTTCCAAATAAGAATTCTGTGGGATTTGACGATGTACCCATTTCATTTATAAAGAAAGTTATTGGCGAAGTAGCTAATATTTTTACTATTCTGTTTAATTTTTCAATTGAGCCCGGACACAGAATGTATTCTTTTTTGGTTAAATATAATATTTTTCAGATCATCAGCATAGCTTTTGCTTGCTCTGACCTTGTTCAATATGTAACAGATAGGATTGATAATGGATAAATTATAATTTGCTTCTCTTTTGATCTTACTCGCGCTTTCGACACTGTTAAAGATTTTGTGGTTTTAAAATTTTACAGTTTTCGGATAAGGGGTAACTTGAACGACTGGATCATTTTTTGTTTATAACTAACAGGACATTTTCGGTGAGGGTAGACGATTCAAAGTCTCATAATTTTGGCCAAAATATAGAAACACCTCAGAATAGTATCTTGGGCGAGATAATTTTTCTTCTTTTCGATTTTTTGCCCGAACATATTTCCCAGGGTAGAGTGTTCTTGTAAGCCGATGATACCACAGTTGTTGTCCGGCTATGGCTGCATTGAAGAGTAAAGCCAATTTTATTCTGAAGGATCTTTCTTCCGGGTTTAGGAAAAACAAACTTGTGGTAAATTAGGCGAAAACTGTCCTGATTGTCTTGCCACGTTTCTTAGGGATGTCATTGGATATGCTGCAAAATATCCCAGAATTGCAATCTCAACATTTTCATTATCAACAATCGGCTTCCTCTTATTAATTTTTGCCTTGACGTTTCCAAAATTTTTATAGTTTTCCAACATTTGTTTAACTCTGTTCGGTGACGGTTTCCGTTTATCTGGATATCTATCAGCAAATATCTGGCATGTTCTTGTTAAAACTCTGTTAGATTCCCCATAGATAATAAACAAATTCAAATAATCCTCGTGTGTGTAATTTTATCGCCCCGGCATGATTATTAGTTTAATAATTATTATAATAAATAAATAATATTTTAGTAGGTAATTGTCAAACGACAACAAATATTACGTTTCTATAGTAACCAATTGTTTTGTTCTCGCCAGGCCTTCCCGTCATGGCCAACTAACAAGAAAACGTAGAAGCCATCTGGTATTATTAGAATAAAATTAAAAACTCGAAAACTACATATTTTTGGAATAGACAACTTTATACAAAGTCACCCTTATTTTAAGTGCTAAATAAGATAAAATTATAACAATTGGGGGTTTCTATTTGAAAAAAGTAACTTTTAACGATTTTTTAAAGTATTTTTATAATGTCAGTTTTTTGATCACCCTATATGTATTTATTATAAAAATATCAGCACAGGCCACTAAAGTGTACCCTTCTGAACAAGAAAGCGAACCGCAAATAAAGAATAGAATAGTTATGTCTAGACGTGCAAACGTCATTTTTTACACAAAATTCAAAATATCTCAAAAACAGTTGAACTTAGTTATAGCATATTATACATGAAATATACCTAGAATTTTTCGAGGAATCCATCTATTTAAAAAAAGAAAGTTGACGTCTACTTCCGGTATAACCGAATTGGCCCCATCGACTTTACTTAGCTGACAAAATTTCAAATTTTTCCAAAGCCTACTTTCTGAGAAATCGATCGCCGCATTTCGTCATGGGACACCCTGTATATATCTTGTTAGTAATAATGTTCATACGACTGAGCTATTAAATCTGGAAACTAACATATGGCAAAAAAGCCACAAAAGCATTTACCTACATTAAGCAGTGTTTTCACGAAATTGATAGAAAGGCTAACAAACACGGCGTGTAATGTTGAGGCTGTATAAATTGTCGTATGTCACACTAGTCAAAACCAAACTGTAATAACTCCGATAAATTGATCTATACTGAAGGACAGAATAATATTTAGATTTATGCGTCGTTTCCATAATAAGGGGAATAGAATGTGTGCCAAACGCAGTTATCCCGTTTATCGACAATAAAGCGCAATATTGCTGTTTCTAATGTTGGTGTCAAATTTATATGTTTATTGTTAAATGACAATGATTCATTTGTTGAACAAATTAAGTGACGTTAATACGCGTAAATATTCATATCCGAAAAATCTTAGTATTTTGTAATATAAAAACTTTTCATATTTCGAAAATTGTTAATTTTTGAAACAAAAAAAAATGCAAAGTTTAATATAAAATTCAAAAACATTACGAAATGTGGTATATTATATTTAAAAAACAAAATTGGTACTTGCCTTGCTTTTTGAGACCACCCTGTAAAATATAAAATATAAGCAAATGAAAAAGCAGACCGAATCAAATACCTTTTGCTTGGAACATTTTTTTTACTTCAAAAATCACCAAGTTATCTTCTTGAACATTCAGAGTACCAATTATATTATAAACTTAGTGCAAATTAAAAAACAGTATTTTTAAATGTCTCGTCACGTAAAAGAAAATCTTTTTTGGCAGATATAGAATGAGAAAATTCAGAGAGACTAAAAAATTACCTTTTAGTTTCAAATATGTTATTGCAACTGGCAATAGGACTCCTGCTCCATACACATGCTAATTTGTTTAATTTAAATAAGTCCATACTTCACATTCAAGTAAATAAACCGTGGGTAAAAACCGATTCTAACTATTTCAAACGAATGTATTTAGCGCCTTATCAGTCAAGTCATACTTACTAGAAGTGCTAATTATTTCCATTTGTAAGCCTCTGACAGTCGGCAAGTTGAGAACATGAGAAGTACCATTCAGAAATTTTGTATTAATAATTAGCAGGTACTTTCTTTGTGACTGACTAAAGCATGTTAAACCCAATAAACTAAAACAAAACGTATTTGTTGGCATCAGTGGAGACTATTGTTTTAAAGAAAATCTAAGCAAGTTTGTTGTATGATCGGTATACTTTTGTAGCTTAGACAAACATGTCATTAACCCGGAGTATCTCAGCTATTGTTAGCCCCAAATATTATTACTTTAAATGAATATAACCTACGCAGTTTCTTAATCTTGATATATCTATATATATAATACAGAAGTTGTGTTCGTTAGATGACGATATAAAATTTTCAATCCCTAGATAACTATATGAGTTCATGAAATATGACGCAGTATATTTCTTTACAGGCAGATTGTATTCCCATTAGACAATCCATCCAATCTAACATAAAATGTTCTCTAAATGAATCCAAACTTTCTATCGTAATCCATATACTTGGAATGCATGTAGAGATTTCCGCGTGCCCGTGCATGGCTATCCATGGCACACTTGATAAAAGTAAATAATTGATTATCGATTATTTTTCTTAGTAATTTTTAATTTTTGAGCTTATTTGTAATCCAATCGCAAAAAAGTTAAAACCCTTAGATTCGCAAAAAAATCTTTTTTTCAAAAAGTGCTTGTCTAAAAAGGGTCGCCATTTGGAAAAATATAGTTAGACACAAACATTTGATTTTATCAACTTCTCTTGTTCCTAGCTATCAGACTAATCACTAAAACTTAGCGATTGTATTATTCTGTCATCATTTCAGGTTCTTAGATTAATTTGCATCCGGTCATGGCCACCTAGATGCAATTTTAAAAATGGCTATAAAAAAATGAAGTAGGCGTAAAAAATTTTTTAAAATGTCGCAAAATATACAGAGTGTTCCTTAAATGTATGTATGTAATATTTTATTCTTGTTCAACCTATCTCCAAAAAAAAAAAAACATCTACTTGTAGTGTCATTCCATATTTATGTCTTTTGTATTTACAATTTAAAATGTATAAATTAAATTTATGTATTTTAGCCTGATGATGGTGGTAAACGACCGCCGAAACGTTGCTGAATAAAAAAAATCGTAATAAAAGAAAAGTATATCACACTGTTTTGGTCTGATTTATTGGGAACTCTTTGATACCTTTATTTTCATTCATTTTTTTCACTTGCTCTTGCAGCGATATATTCCAATTACTCTCATTGACAAAAATAAGACCAAGCTCATTTTTAAGTCGTTGACTTTTTGAAAATATTTCCCATATAACTGTAACAAATTTTCCCCATATAACTGGAACAAATTAGAACAATATATTCGCAAAATTTAGCAGAATCTGCCAAACATAAAAATGTAAGTTTTTCACAGTCTTTAAATCTTAATGTCATTTCCATTAAAATATGGTCCAATATTTCATAAAAAAGGGTTCTATACTTAGTTCTAATTTCTTCAGGTGAAAGCTTAACAAGCTCACGTTTGTAATGATTTATTTCTGTAATACAATTTGCTTTAGCAAACATGGTATTAAAAAAATGTTCATTTCTTTTTTTACAGAGCGCCTTACGACAGCGTTTTATATAGGATATGCAAAAATGAATGTCAAGCGATTTTTTTTTTTGAAGAACGTCAAATAGTTTGCTGCATCACAAGGTTAAGACGATGCGCAAGACAATGGACAAATACAGCCTGCGGGGCTTTTTCTTTTATTTTTTTTTTTGAAGGTTATTTATATGCCCAGATATCACACTTGCGCCGTCGTAACATTGCCCTATTAATTTATGTTTATAGGCAAATTGGTCCAAAATTTGATCCAATAGAGAATATAAATTCTCCGACGTTCTATCGGAGCTGACATTATAAAATCCTATGAATCTCTCGACTACTGAACCTTCTGAATTAACGTATCTTAAAATTATGGTGCACTGGGAGGTTTGCGTAATATCAGTGGTGTCATCCACTCAGAAAAAAACTGTGTGTTCATTATTTCGTTTTGAATAGTTTTCGAATCATTAATAAAAACTTTTTTAATTTTTTCGTAATGATCTTTTAGTTCTAGGGAACTTCTCAATATTAATAAACCTAAAAGACAATGGACAAATACAGCCTGCGGGGCTTTTTCTTTTATTTTTTTTGAAGGTCATTTACATGCCCAGACATCACACTTGCGCCATCGTATTTCAATAGAGAATATAAATTCTCCGACGTTCTATCTGAGCTGACATTATAAAATCCTATGAATCTCTCGACTACTGAACCTTCTGAATTATCGTATCTTAAAATTATGGTGCACTGGGAGGTTTGCGTAATATCAGTGGTGTCATCCACTCAGAAAAAAACTGTGTGTTCATTATTTTGTTTTGAATAGTTTTCGAATCATCAGTAAAAACTTTTTTAATTTTTTCGTGATGATCTTTTAGTTCTAGGGAACTTCTCAATATTATTAAACCTAAAAGCTCTTTAAAATACCCCTGTTTATTGACTCGCTGCTCTCATTATGTCCGCGAAAGGCTAACTCTTGTTTTGCAAGGTACAAAACTGCGTCAATTACCAGGCACATAAATAGTCCATTTAATCGGAAGTTTTCGTTCGCTACCCTAATACATCCCTCTGATCTTGTTTCTCTCATCGATTAAGTGGAGTTTGGTGCAGTGTACTGCCGCAGCAATTCACCGAGAGCGTTGTATGGCGCTGGTTAACATTATTGTTCCGTGCGCTCGACGTCATCACGTACGCGTTGTCATGGCAACATAGTAGGAAAATCGTAAACTAGACATAGCACCTCCAGCAAAGTCGAAGCGGTTTGCGCCACTGTTATAGTTGTTATAATAAAGTTCGATTGAAAGTTTTAAAAAGACATGCCGCCAACGGTCAAGTAAAATATTTATTGGAGATGTACAGTTTATTTTTTGCCAATTAGGTGAATAAATGTAAAAACTAAAATTTTAAGAGCTATATAATAAATATAGTTAGATGTTTGCTTGTTTATTTTTCCTGATGAAATAGCACTACACCTACTTCACCTGAATAGCCGCCACTGGTTCGAGTAGGCTAGGAACATAACATGATTGTAAAAAATGTTTTCCAAAAAAAAAATCATGATATGGGGCCATGGAAAAATTAATAACTAAATCTTTTTAAATTAAATATCGACATGTTTCAATTTATTGAGTTGTATTCGATACCATTTGTTTCCAATAGCGATTTTTTATTCCCATTTGTTCTGCAAAGCTGTAAATATGATTGAGCTCGTAATAGCAAAACAGCACAGTTTATTTTAAATTTTTACCAAATATTGTTTCAGTATTTTGTTATACGCAAAAGCAATTAAAATGCGAGTGTGTTTAAAAATATTACCAAAATATGCAAAAAATATAAGATTTATAGTTTTTATTGCTATGGCAGTTTAATATATTATATGGTAAGCAAATATGAAAAAGCGGCTGCGATTTTTAATGCAAACGGTTAGAACGTTTTGCGATGGAAAGTTTTTGTTGAGCGTTTGTTTGAAAATAATATTTTTACTACTGAAATACACATATACCCAGGGTGTCCCTCAGATGTGACTTACCATTAAACCTTTTTTGCTTTTTGAGATAACTTTTTGAAATTTAGTGTGTAAATACAAGACATAAATTTGGATTTTTGGACATATTCGTTTGTTTTGAACCACTTCAGGGTTGACCGGAAATGACGGCAACTTTCGATTCTTAAATGGGAGACCCTATATATTTATATTTATATAATTATTTCGATAGAAAATGGCGTTCTGATGGAGGAATTTTTATATATTTTTTTTTCGATCTAGCATGCTATGAATCACGTAAATCGGTTTATTTCTGATCTAGTAGTAAGGGAAAAATATAAATTTACATCTGTTGATCCTAAAAACTATTTCATGCCCGTTTAAAATAAGAAAAATCAGTATTTTTGTGTTTACTCAATTTTTTCAAATAGAAAGGAGGTGGCTCCTGGGGTTTTTATAAAATAAGTTCTTCCGAACAGTTTGATACCACACGCTCTAATATTACATAAACTCTTTCTTCTAAAATAGCAAAGAATATGTATTGTTACTACATTCAGGGTTTTCCCGTATATTTTTCCACTCACCTAGAGAGTTTATTTGAATAGATACGGAAATGTCGTTTTAGAATTTATTTAAGATTTAGAATATTATATCACAAGTGCGAAAATATTATTGAAAATGTCCAATTTTGACAGGTTGTCAGTTTTTTTTTTAAATGAAGTACCCTGTATAATAAATCATATTCTTGAAGATTTTTTTTTCTAATTTCAAATATATATACTTTTAATATATTCTGCCAATTAGTTTTGGATATATAAGCGTTTAAACGTTAAAGAAATTGTAAGGTAATTTGCGCTAAAACATAATGAGCCATGGTCAAGACAATTGCAATGAACGACGCCTTTTTGTCGTTTACCGGTCAGAAGTAATTATTAACGAGCATTTTTAATATCTAATACGTTGGGCGATGGGTTATTCGGAAGAAAAGAAACTCGACATGATAGAATTATTTTATTTACATGGTAAAAATGCATCGCTAGCTCGTAACGAATATCATAGACGGTTTCCAGATAGACCAACACCGACTCGTAGCATAATATTAAACATCGTTAAATAATTGAATGAAAGAAAAGCACTTAAGCGAAAAGTTAGAATAGCGGAAAGAAACAATACCATAGAAAATCAATGATATAAAGTAGGTAAATAATAATATTAGCTTAAAGGGCTAAGTTTTGGTTTTCTTTATAACTTCCTTGGTTTATAGTGAATTTCTGAATATTTCTTCTAAATTTTCTGTGTATGGATGCGTAGATAAAATGAGATGATTGGGTGTTTAAATCGTCGATTGTTTGGACTATATTTTGCTCTAAAGCTTGGATGGTTCTTGGCCTATTGTAGTATATTTTGTTATTCAGATAACCACAAAAAAAAATCAACAAGATGGCGCCACGCCTCACAATGCAAGGGCAGTAACAAGTTACTTAAATACCACATTTGATATAAATTGGATCGGAAATAGTGGACCCATTTTGTGGCCCCAAGGTAAAACTGAATTTAGGTCTAAGTACTTTGTATCTTTATTATAATTGTTTAAATATTTCAGATCGCCAGACCTCACCCCTTTAGATTTTTTTTGGGACACTGTCAAAAATGAAGTGTATAACACATCTTTAGTAACCCGTGGTGAGTTAGACAACAAAGTAAGAACGGCCATAAACAGGCTTACCCCAGGACAACTAAGAGAGGTAGTGAGAGCAACTGTAGAAAAGGTACAGCTTTGTCAAGAAGAGCACGGTGGTCATTTTGAAAATTTGGAACCTTAAAAATTTATCTTGGTTACAATAATTTCAAGATTAATTACATTATAAATTGTTTGTCGTTGTAACACTTACAAAATTTCGTAACATTTATCATGTCATGAGTAATCTTTTAAAATAGCGCCTTCGTCAACGAATTTTATCGTGTATTGGAAAACCTGTCGATTATAAATAATAATACAATACTTTCTTCTAAACTGTCAGTTTATTTATAATTTATTAACCTTTTCCGCTGTAGCCATAGTAACACAGTCAACTGTTTGAATCATGGATGAGTTGACGATGCGGACCAAGAGCAATGATAACCCTGGCTGACAAGATTTTTCTAACACAGGCGTGCTCATTATTTTCACAATGGAAATACCCTCCCAATAATAAAAAAAAGTATTCGGAAAGCCCTAATATCTACCATTTTTTAATAGCCTAATTAGAACCTTTTATATTGGCAGGTAAACAATTTTATTGTGGGGCGGCTAAAATTTTTACAACGGAAAAATTACTTAGACTGGGTTGTTTACAACATTAGACATAAAATAAACTTGAGTGGCGAGAACCCACCAATCATTCTGACGATTGTATTTTTGCCTGACAAAGACTGAAGGATATTCCAAAAAGGGAAAGCACAATATGGAATATCCAAATTTACAATCTGCGATTGCGCCTTTAAATTGGCAAGCTATTGATTTGGGCGATAACGGAGACAACGCATCATCAGGCAGCTCAGAAGAACAGTGCACCGATCTCACTTTTACCACAGGTCCCAGTTCCGGAGAGCCACATTTGATTGTTCAAAGTGAATTAAATGATTTAGTAAGTGATTTGGGGTTATCCAAGCAACACTCAGAACTTCTGGGTTCCCGTCTTAAGGAATGGAACCTATTGGCCAAAGAAACAAAAATTACGAATTTCAGAAAAAAAAATCTGAATTCTACAGTATGGAAAATTCGTTGTGCGCGTGTACTGATATAGACAGTTTAATGCAGGAACTTGATATTGAACATTCTCCCCGTGAATGGCGCTTATTCATAGACTCATCTAAATATAGCTTAAAAGCTGTGTTGTTGCATAATGAAAATTTAAAACCCTCTATACCAGTTGCAATGAAAGAAAATTATGAAAATATGCGCACGATTTTGGATAAAATAAATTACAATAGGTATAAATGGCAGATATGTGGGGAAAAGTTATAGCGATTTTAGTGGGACTTCAGGGGGATTTACAAAATATTGCTGTTTTCTTTATAAAGAAAAGAATGAAAATATGCGCACGATTTTGGATAAAATAAATTACAATAGGTATAAATGGCAGATATGTGGGGAAAAGTTATAGCGATTTTAGTGGGACTTCAGGGGGATGAAAAATATTGCTGTTTTCTTTGTTTATGGGACAGTTAAATTTATACCTCTTGTTGATCGTGATGGAAATGTTAAATTTGAGATAAGTCTTTCCCCAGTTAAGTGATGCCAAATTAAAAGAAGCCATTTTTATTGGGCCACAAATCAGAAAATTGCTGGACTATGTCAATTTTACGGAAAAGTTTACAAGGCAGGAACTCAGAGCATGGAGTTCATTTGTTAATGTAGTAAGAGGATTTTTAGGCAACAATATGGATAAAAATTATGAACAATTAGTTAATGAACTCTTAGATGTCTATAAAGCACTTGGTGCCAGAATGTCATTAAAAATTCACTTTCTCCATTCCCACCTGTCATTTTTTCCTAAAAATTTGGGAGCTGTTAGTGACGAGCAGGGTGAAAGGTTTCACCAAGATATCAGAACAATGGAAATTCCGTGCCAAGGACGATGGGATCCAGCCATGATGGGTGACTACTGTTGGTTTTTGAAGAGAGAAGATAGGACACCTCATAAACGGAAAAAATAAAGTTTAATTAGTGTTTAAAGTTAATATGTTTTTCGTTTGCTTTTCTCTTATATGCATGGTATGTGTAATAGGCGAAAAGTGTAAACATAGTCGATAAACAAGGTTAAGAATTTTCTGAAATCATTTTTTCTATTGATATTAAGTATCGTAAAATTTGATATGGTTCTACAACTCTAACAAGAAAACCCTACGTGCTACAACTTTCTATTTGTCATTCTATTAGATTATGCTATTCTGATTTGTGTTACAGCAAAAATTTTTTTTGTCGGCCAGTATAATGTATGTAATATATTATCATGAAGTATGTAGTATCGAGATACTCGGAAGAAAATGGTATTTTATTGAAACCCCAGGAGCCACTTCCTTTCTATTTGAAAAAATTGAGTAAGCACAAAAATAATGATTTTGCTTATTTCAAACGAGCAGAAAGTAGTTTTTAGGATCAACGGAGGGAAGCTTGTATTTTTACCCTGCTACTAGATCAGAAATGAACCGATTTAAGTGATTCATAGCATGCTAGATTGAAAAAAATATATCATAAAAGTTCATTCATCTGTCAAAAACTGACAAATCGGGTCTCATTGCACTCAGAGCGCCATTTTCTATCAAAATAATTAAAAATATGTAGGCTGTCCCATTTAAGAATCGAAAGTTGCTGTCATTTCCGGTCAAACCGGTAGTGGCTCAAAACAAATGAATATGTCCAAAAATCCAAATTTATGTCTTGTATTCACACACGACATTCCAAATGCGCATGCGCATACAACGCGTTTAGTTTAAACCTAAAAGGCATTAGTACACAGAGTGAGCAATAAAAAAGATAATGGACAGCAGTAGTAAGAAAGTAAAGATATACAATATTCATTTCGAAGGGGAAGAACAGTATTTTTTTTACAGTTAAAGGTAAAAATGTATCTTTGTTATGTAATGCCTGTGTTTACGTTACTAAAAAAGGAAATATTGAGAGGCAACATAAAAGTGTACATCCGAATTTTGAAAAATATTTCCCGTTATATGCTGCCAGCAGAAAAGAGAAATTGAAACAATTAAAGAACCAGTTAATTGAACAACAGTCAATTGATAAAACAGGCGTTTTTAGAAGCTGCAGATTCCTTATTTTTTAACTTTAAACATAAAGACGAGATAGTTTCAGCAATAAAATCTATGCAACTTTCTACTAATACAGTGATGAGACGAGTGGAAGTAATGAGCCAGGATATTTTTTCACAGTTAAAAACTGTCTTCGATAAATGTGTTTATTTCTCTCTTCAACTGGATGAATCAACAGATGTGGTTGACACCTCCCAGATGGCCGTGTCCCTCAGGATGGTTCTTAATGATTTTATGATTAAAGAAGATCTTTTGAAGTTTATTCCACTAAAAGGATATACCAATGGACAGGAATTGTTTTCTCATTTAAACAAAATCTTTTGAGAAAATTTCAATTACAAAATTGAAAGGTTTGACAACTGATGGAGCTTCAGCTATGGTGGCTTGTGATAAGAGTCTGGTAGCATTTTGTCGTAAAGATGAACGCTTTCCACAATGTATGTGTTACCATTGTATTATTCATCCGCAATCATTATGTGTAAATATTTTAAAACTAAACAACGTTATGAAATTGGTATAGTCAAAAGCAGTATTATCGTACGGGTCATTCGATTTATCAACGACAAACTTTTTAAGTTTGTTTTTCTTTCTTTCTTTTTAGATAGACCTATGATATTTTCATATGAAAAAAGAGGAAAAACATATAAATACCAGCAGTTGCAAAAATCTTTGAGCGATGTCACTTCAAAGTCAGATTGACAAGTCAGTGACAAAATGAGTAATAGAAAACAATTTTCGGGTTTTTTTAAAATAAAATATTACCAAAATGAAAATTCACCGGCTAATATCCAGGAGACAGCAGCAAAAGCTCTGGGAATCGGTATAAGGACTGTGCAGACAATTGTGCATGAAAAAAAACATAATTGACTACCGAAGAAGATTAAGCAATGTACAAGAAAAGAGCCAAACACAGAAAACTTAAGTGACAATGTAAAAATGGATGTTCGTAATGCAGTTTACGATTTATACACATCAAAAACTAATATAACCCTTCAAGTTTTAAAAGAAGCTTTAAAATATAGAGGCATATTGGAAATTGTACTAAAATCATTGTCAAAATTAATAAAAACTTTGGGTTTTCGGTATAAAAAGGACTGTAATCGAAGATTTTTATGCGAGTTGCCACATATAGCAAGTCAGCGAATCCAGTTTTTAAAGAAATACACAGAAAATGTTAATTCAAAATTTAGAAAAGAGGTATTTTTAGACGAGACTTGGATATTTTCTAATGAAAGTGGTGCGAAACCTTGGCAGGACGAGTCTGTAAAAATTGTCAAGAGAAAAAAGGGATGTGGGACGGGAAAACGGTTCATCATTTTGCATGCAGGTTCTTCAACAGGATTTCTCCCAGGTGTAAGTTTACTGTTTTCTTCAACATCCAAAAGTATGGACTACCATGATAATGTGAACTGTGAACTATTTGAAATGTGGTTAAAAGAACAACTGATTCCAAATTTAGATGCTCCAACTTTAATCATTTTGGACAATGCATCTTATCGTTCAAGAATCTTAAATAAACAACCTACTTCATCCTGGAAGAAAAGTGATATTTATGACTGGCTAATAAAACAAAAATAAAATCCTTTATCAAATATGCTAAAACTAGAACTTCTTTTAATGGCAAAATCTATTAAAAAACCATTGCCAGATTAACGCAATAGAATTAATATGGGCTGGGACAAAATCATATTACGAAAAACACGTGAACGATGGTCTTACATCAGATAAAAGGCAAATTGTTTGGCAAGATTCATTAAATTATATTACGCCGGAGTACTGGAAGAAATCTGTAGAACATACGGAGAAATTAATATGTTATTGGTGGAATCGAGAACGAGTTCTAGATGTCGAAATAGCACCAATGATCATTGCGCCATTTGAGGGCGACTCAAAAAATGAGGACTTTTTAAGTGATGATGATATTTTTCAGTCTATAGTATTAAAAAGTTTCTGAAGGATTATATTAGTCTTAGACGTGTATAAATTATAAATTGCATTATGAATATCCCTTTTTGCATTGTAACTTAAGTCTTTTGCCTTTGAATTTTTTCGTGTACATTTCTTAATCTTCTTCGGAAGTAAATTATGTTTTTTTCTTCATGCACAAGTTTCTGTACATTCGTTATACCGATTCTCAGAGCTTTTGCCACCTGGATATTTGCCAGTGAATTTTAATTTAGAAAAATTTTTTATTAGATTTGACACCATTTTTTTGCTTACTTTTTTAGGACGTTTGTAACTTCTTTGGCAATAAATAAATAATTATAGAATACTTGTTCCAATTTTAAAGCGTATTTAAAATAAGTTAATTTTTTTATTAATTATAAGACAAAATTTGATATATAAAAATCGGTAAAATCGCTTTACCAGAAACTCGAGGCTAACGAAAAATACATACATATATATATATATATATATATATATATATATATATATATATATATATATAGCCGGTATTTTTCGCATGTATGGCCCCTAATTTTAGACTGAAATTTGAAGAAATCGGATAAGTAGTCTTTTAGCTATGTCGCGAACAGACAGACTGACGGACAGATATACCTACAGACAGACGGAATTGAAAAAAAAATGTTTTCCGGCATCTAGGGACCCTTAAACGTAAAGATCTAAAACAATCTCACGAGAGAAGTAATAACTCATTATCTTGTGTTTTTAACAAAAGTGGATAATATTTTTGCAAAATAAAATTTTTTTGTTATCACAATACAAAAAAAAACAGTTTTCTTTGCACAGGGGTGGCTCGCATTTAAATAAATGACACTGTATAAGTGGTTAGATTTTTAGGTCAAGTGGGGTTCATAATTTTTGGTGATTGATAAAAAAATCTCACTTTCATTAAGAGGCTGTATAAACAGAACATATCCTGATTATTCCACTGATTCGAACCGCCTTCCGACTTTATTAAGACGCTTGCCCTTTTGTGTATTTTTGTTTTTGCCAACCAAAAAATTTTAACCAAATACATATTTAGTGAATTTTCTTATTTAGTTCCTCGGCAATTAACACATAAAATAATTGATCAAAATACCAGAGTTCTAACCACACTACACCACAACTTGTTACGTTCTGGACGCGCGTTTCGCTAACCAAGTTAGCGTCATCAGCAGATGATATAAACTAAAGTAACTTATCCTTTAGAGTATTTACTTCTCACAAAATTATGTATGAATCAAAATTTTTTTCAATACAACAATAAATATTATAAACAACTAGAGGAAACTGCGATGGGCAATTGCTTATCTCCGTTCCTTGCAAATTTGTTTATGGGCAGATTAGAAACCCAATTCAAAAAAGAACTCAAGTATTTCCCAAGGGTGTGGTATAGATACGTAGACGATATATTTGCTATTTTTGATACTAAAACAGAAAATTTGGACACTTTCTTAGAAACATTAAACAATAAATATCCTTCCATTCATTTCACGTACGAAAAGGAGAACAATGGGCAATTACCTTTTCTCGACACGTTAGTTATTAGAAATAACGATAAATTAGAATTTGATATTTATAGGAAATTTACTAATACTGATAGATATATAACATCCGACTCATTTCATTGCCGTCAACACAAAATGGCAGCATTCCATTTCTTAACTCACAGGTTAGTCAATTTTCTACTAAGTAAAGAACGTTTTAACAATGAAATGAATCGGATTAAAAATATAGCTAAAAGTAATGGATATAATGATAATTTTGTACATAAACTAGTAAATAGACATAAGCATAAGAAAATGTTAAAAGATGCCACTACTCTTCAAATACCTGAGGCTTCCAATAAATTCATAGTAATCCCATATGATCCCAGATATACGAGAGGTCTAGAAAAAGTATTTGAAAACGTAGGTTTTAGAGTAGCCTACAAAACGGAGAATAATTTGAAAAATCTCCTTGGAAACCCCAAAGACAAAGTCGACTTGAGGGAGAGGAGTGGCATCTATGAAATTAGCTGTAATGACTGCGATCTAAAATATGTTGGGCAAACTAAACGCTCCATAAATTCGTTTTAAAGAACACATGGCACATTTAAGATACGGAAGAACAGAAAAGTCAAGCGTTGCCCAACATGCTTTGGAAAACAATCACCGAATAGGAATAAATAATCTTAAGTTGATTAAAAATGTATCTAATAATAGATTATTGGATGCATTATAGAGTATAGAAATAGATAAATATGGTAAGAAAGCACTAAATAAAGACAAAGAGCCTATTCCCTATGGTCCCCTCTATTGTTTACTTGACAACGGTGCAGTCGGGTGCAACCAAGTGTGACCACATTTACCTATAAATAGTCTCGGTTAGGATAAGTTACTTTAGTTTATATCATCTGCTGATGATGCTAACTTAGTTAGCGAAACGCGCTTCCAGAACGTAACAAGTTGTGGTGTAGTGTGGTTAGAACTCTCGTATTTTGATCTATCTTCCACCACAGGTTCCAGTGTTAGGACTTAACATGGCTTCACAGTCAACGGAACAAAACCTCTATTGTAAGCGGCAGATATTTGGTTTCTAAAATCATGCAAGTCTTTTTCAGTTTTCCCTAAATTCATTTCAGTCAAGATCCCTAAACAATCACCCGTTACTGGGAAGGTTGAATCTTTTGCCAAACAAAAGTGGCTAGATTTAGAAATTAAAAATCTGTATAGCTAACGAAGTATGCTTGAAATTGAAGCATATGGATTATTTAAAAAACTCACTTATAAGCTTAGTAATTTAGAATTTGAACAGTGGTTAGATTTCCAAAGAAAAATGTTCGTAGTTATCGATGCCAAACTTTTGAAGAAAATGTGTTCACTTAAAAACAAACTGAGAAAGTTGAAACTGTTACTAGTCATTTTTCTACTAAGTAAAGAACGTTTTAACAATAAAATGAATCGGATTAAAAATATAGCTAAAAGTAATGGATATAATGATAATTTTGTACATAAACTAGTAAATAGACATAAGCATAAGAAAATGTTAAAAGATGCCATTACTCTTCAAATACCTGAGGCTTCCAATAAATTCATAGTAATCCCATATGATCCCAGATATACGAGAGGTTTAGAAAAAGTACAGTAAAACAGGTTCCAGTGTTAGGACTTAACATAAAATAATATTAAGTGGCTATCTTAATAATATTGCGTAATATAATAAAAAAAAACTATTTTCTTTCTCCCTGTATATTTGTAAATAGCCCATCGAGATTTAATAGCTCGATAAAAGAATCACACAACATTTTGGTATTCACTGTGTTTTCTGATTTGATTCATAATGTTGGTGACCTTTGGACCCGTACGATAAGACCGACTGTAGTAAAAATTGTAAACAAGATTAGAGTTCTCGAATTACAAAGAAGATTATTCAAAATCTTAGCCGTTGGATTTGATTGTCAATACGGGTCTCTACTTCTTCACTCTGAAGAACGATAGTTAAATAGAGGACGAGTGATAACACGTTTTAATGAAGCCGTATCTGTCATAGTCCAATTTTTCAAACAACGCGGCGAACCGATTCAGGAACTGGAAAATTCTATTTGGCTTAGAGATTTTGGGGTTCTTGTGGACAGTGTGGAGAGATAAAGAACTGGCGGAAATGATTTCCGATATAAATGCATTCATAAAAAAGTTTTGGGAACAAACCTTAGTCAACCGTGATGCCAAGCACTTTTCGGTTCTTTCAGAAAAGATATCTCAAAATCCAAAAGAACCCCGTGAGTGTGAATCTCACGTAGAAATAGTTTCTAACTTGAAGGATAACCTCAAAAATCGGTTTAAGGATTTCAACAGAATGGCATTGGTGGCTCAATTTGTTGTTTGACCCTTCATGGAAATTGATATCCAACAGTTTGCAACTTGTGTTAAGCCGAACTTTAGCGAAGACATCGCTGCAACTGAAATGGAAGTGGTTGCACTTTAAAGTGATTTAGCACTGAAATAGTTAGTTTAAAGTACAAAATGTATCTGGCCTATAGCAAATAAAGATAAATATTCAGTTCTAAAAGTGAAAGAGTTGTATACTTCCACCTATTTGTGCAAATCTTCTTTTTCTAATATAAAGTTTATTAAGAATAAATACCGCACTCACCTTACAGATGAACATCTGGATAATTGTGTTCGAATGGCTGTATCAAATTACAATGCAAATATCAAAAAATGTATCGATGAGTCTAATCTTTATATGTTATATTTATTAATTATCACATGTTCTTGTTTAAAATTTTATTTATAATATTTTGTTTACTTCTATTAAGTCGTATGTGACATGCCATTATGGCAATATGCAAATTTTGTTTATTTTTTAGGTATATGTTAGTGTTATTTAAGTATTTATTAATTACATAAAATATGTACTTATGTCAAATACAACTGTGCACTATTTCGTTTAGGCTTACTTAAACGCTGGTTACAAGTAAGTAGCTCACGGTTTATTTCTAAATTAGCAAAGTAGCTCAACCCCTTAAAAAGGATGGCAAATAGATAGGAAATTGTTTCCAGTGTGTTTGAAAAAAATACATACTGCATACATTTTTTTAAAACTGCAGTTTTGGATGTATGATAACTTATAAAATAACCATATTTTTTTATTTATCTTAATATAATCTAAATATTTCAGATTTAAGCTGTTTACCTACTTAATTCTAAGTAAAAAGCATATTTTTTTATTAAGACAAAAGCTAACAAAAAGTAAATCGCCTAAGACAGCAAAAAGTTTCGCTTTGTAAAGTTCGCTCAGTTTTGAGGAATTTCGACTGAAACAAAAGGTTGGATGTTTTGTTAAAGTTCTAAGAAAAAGGCGCCCTTACTAGGTTTAAGTTAATATATTCACAGGGTCTGGCATCTACTTTAATTACAAAACACGGCTTAAAAGCTTATTATTATACGCATTTGAGTAAATTTGATGAAACTAATAACTGTATTAATGGAAAGAAAAATCTACCTGTAAAGAATACCTAAAAAAAATCAGCAAGTATTTTTTTATGTCTGTAAAACGCTTTTTTGGCATAAAAAATAACTTAAGGACATCACATCTTACAAGAGATGATTGATAAATTCCATAGCTGTAACATGAGACGAAGAATCTATCACTTTAATACTCTATTTAAAAAAAATGTATAATACAATTTTTAATAATGTACCACATTGTTTATTTATACTAAAGAGTAAACACTGCCACAAAAAATAAAGCAGTTTCAGTACATTTAACTCTAAAATTATAAAGTGTTAATATGATTGATAAATTGGAATATAAATTAAGCGTTGGCCTGCGTTGATATCTAAAATTATGAGGTTTATTTATCGTATTTGTAAAAGCTTTATAGGTGGTCAAGATCATTTACTGTTTCTTAAAATTAATGATTTATATCAAGCAGATACATTAATTTAAGTATTTTAAATTTATTATATTGGTGTTTCGATAAAGCTATTAAATAAGACAGATTAAGCAACGATTATAAAATTATTTTTACTCGTTTTGACCGATAAGCTAATGTTCCCAAGTAGCTACATGATCGGCGTAATAAAAAGATAAAAGACAATTTAAAATCTTTCTTGACACAATGAGTTAACCTGGTTTTATATAATTCAGCTCAAATAGAAAAAATATTGTCCTGCAAAGCCTGCCAGAAGAGAAGCTTTTGCTGCATAAGTCTCGCAGTTTTGTTATTAATTTCCATATATAGTCGAATGCGGTCTTGTCCTGCGGGTCCAAAGGTCTTCAACATTATGAATCAAATCAGAAAACACAGTGAATACCAAAATGTTGTGTGATTCTTTTATCGAGCTAGTAAATTTCGATGAGCTATTTATAAATATACAGGGAGAAAGAAAATAGTTTTTTTTTGATTATATTACGCAATATGATTAAGATAGGCACTTAATATTATTTTATATATTAAATGTCGAGGGACTAAATAAGAAAATTCGCTAAATATGTATTTGGTTAAAATTTTTTGGTTGGTAAAAACAAAAATACACAAAATGACAAGCGTCTTAATAAACTCGGAAGGCGGTTCGAATCAGTGGAGCAAGCAGGATATGTTCTGTTTATACAGCCATTTAATGAAAGTGAGATTTTTTTATCAATCACCAAAAATTATGAGCCCCGCTTGACCACTTATATAGTGTCATTTATTTAAATGCGGGCCACCCCTGTACAAGGAAAACTTGTTTTTTTTTGTATTGTGATAAAAAAAAAAAATTATTTTACAAAAATATTATACACTTGTTAAAATCTATTATAATATATATATATATATATATATATATATATATATATATATATATATATATATATATATATATATATATATATATATATATATATATATATATATATATATATAAATTAGTTATTACTACAAAAGATCAGCCTCACTATTCGAAGAGGTAACGAGGCTTCTGTTTTATTTTATTTTTGGTATATATTTTGTATATAATACTTTATTAAAATGATTAACTTTTATTTCTTTTTCTTCAGTTTAACGGCCTTGAGCTGCCTGGGCTATACGGCCGATGTGGTTGCTATATTTTCAATTTTTAATTTTCAATTTAGTTTGTTTTCTTTGGTACTATTTGCCAATGTATTTTTATTGCTTCTTGGCTTCCACTAGATACCCCTTGAGAGTACTACTGGTCTCACGAGATGACTTTTTCTTTCAAGCTACCCCCTTACCCCTCCCACTCTCGCCACATAGCAGCCATTACGCTAATATTCTATGTAGAACTGCGGCAGACGAACGGGATAGAATGCAGGAACAACTAGGCCTTACACGTTCTCAGCGTCTGCTCCCTTTCTAACGGGGTCGTTAGTTTCCACTCTGAGCGGTTGAGTCTCCCGCTTCCCCCCGAAATAAAGCAGCAAAACCGAACACGTAGAACCACTTACGTTAATAACACAGAGGTCTGCCTTCGACGAGACGAACCGGAAGACCTAAAATGATTAAATAAAATGGTAAGAATAGGGTTAGGTCCAAGAACCTTATTTGGTTAGGCTAATGTTCGTAAAAGTTATAGGCGATCAGCCAAACATAGGAATTTTGGCTTCACTTAGAAATATCAGTTGGTTTTTATGCAAAATCAAAGGTATGCTGGTTATGATTTTTGTAAACGAATTAAATTTTGTGGAAAATATGTTCATCTCGAATAAATCAAGCAAAATGTTGTGATACAGATATCTTAGTGTTATTAGTCAGCAAAATTATGAAAATTCGTCCACATTTTTCGCCTTTTTTCGAGTAAGCGATTGTCAGTCTACTTAGTATTCCGGAACTTGTAGCGTAGGGTTTTAGTGCACACTTCTCGAAAACGAACTTAGGTCTGGTGAAAAAAAAGGTACGAAAAATAATATGAGTTAATGTAGTTTAGATCAACGGTCCAATAAGGAAGAGATAGAGCAGGCACAGCCCAATTGGGATAAGGAAAAATTTTAAATATTAACATAATTAATTCCCTTTTTAAATGTACCGGGTGATCACGTATGATGTTACCCCCTTTAACTTTTTCTTGTTTTTGACATTCGAAAAAAATGCATGTTTCACTTATGTCACTGTCATTTTGTAATTGGAAGATTTAAAAAAATTATTTGTTTAATTTTTGAAAACGTCATCTTAAACCTTTAACTGTCAAGTTAGACCATACTGTTTGTGGCACATATTTTCTTTTCTACAGAGTGTTGCATAAAAACGTAGCAGGTCAATTTAAATAGATTAACCTCTATATTCTTGGGTTTTTGGATTCTACAGAAAATTCGACATATTTTTAGTGTATAACGTTCAATACCTATATTCAACAAATAATCACAATATTGATAAATTTTGGCAATTTGACATTTCGAAAGATCTAAACCGTTTGATATGAAGAATAATAGTTTCCACATTCCAATCTTACTTTTTGAATTTAAGCCGAGGTTAAAAAGTGTCGGTTGCATTAAAATAAAATAAAATAAATCTTCTATTAAATATCCATAAAGAAATATATTTACAGAGCGGGAATACAGGTATTCTAAATATAGAACTGTTCGACTATTCCTCCATTCAGTTCAATGCACTTTACTAAGATTCTTCGTAATTTTTCCAGAGTTTCTTATCGAATGTGTTTGAGGTTCGCTATATTATTTGCATTAACGTTATTTTTCAGTGTAGCCTACAGGAAAGCATCAAGAGGTATCACGTCGGGACTGTTAGGAGGACATCTAATGGGACCATCTCTTCCAAACCAGTTTCCAAACATATCATTATTATGGTTCATTACTTTAATTAAACGTGCTAGCGGCACATGATCCAGAATGTCTTCAAGCTCATTTTGAAGAAAATGTGGTCCAATGATTTTATTATCAAGTATGCTGCACCATACTGATACTGGAACTCGCGGTAACTAATGAGATTTTCTGATGTTTGATGCCTAGTATTTTTCGTGTTTTCAGTGATTCGCAATAGTCTTATTTTCAAATTATAAGGTTTTCCAGTATTTTTTGATACAACTTTTATATTTTTAAAAAATGATTAATACCTAGGATAGTAATTTGTATAGTATTAATGCTACAATTTTGCAAACTTTCCAATGTCATAGTATTTCATGTTCAAAATTTCTGTTGCTCAAATCTCAAAAATTAGAAAGGTGAATTAAAAAATCGAAAAAAAAAATGGATCGATTCGGCCGATACTTGGTGGTAATCCATAACTTAGATTTATGGTACTAAGAAAAAAACAAAACAATTTTTACTTAAAACTTCCATTATATTAAAAAGAAAATACTTTTCATGACATGTTTCGCCAACACTATGGCTTCTTCAGATGATAGAATTAGAATGAAGTAAAATATTTTACACCTAGTGTACAATATGTATTGTTCCATGTTTACCTAAATCTATTTCAACAAAACATATTTAAAAGAGGCGAATTGCTCAGGTCAGTTTAACCGTTAAGTCATAAACCTGTCTGTTTAAGTTTATTTCTAAAGATTTTAGGAAATTCAATTGTATGCCTTTCTTTTCTGTATGTAAAACTTTAAAATTGTTATTAAAATGATGATTACAGTTAATTAAATAAGAAGTATAATTAGATCTGTCATCACCCTTGATAAAGCACAAAACTTCTACTTGTCTGTCCTTTATACGTTTTTGGCAATCTTTACAAGTTAATTAAATGTGTTTTTTATATGTTATTTATTATAAATTTGCCTATGCAATTATTGATCTTGTATGAAACATTTATATTTAGTTTTTTTAAAAGGTTGCCTATTTTAATACTGGATTTTCCATAGTACGTAATGCATTTATAGTTAGCAGAAGGATCTTTTAAACTGGGGTAAACCGAACAAATAGCTTTTTTTTCTTAAAATATTATCAACCATATTTGAACTATAACCATTATTTATTGCAATTTGTATAATTAAGTTTCTTATCGAATGTGTTTGAGGTTCGCTATATTATTTGCATTAACGTTATTTTTCAGTGTAGCCTACAGGAAAGCATCAAGAGGTATCACGTCGGGACTGTTAGGAGGACATCTAATGGGACCATCTCTTCCAAACCAGTTTCCAAACATATCATTATTATGGTTCATTACTTTAATTAGACGTGCTAGCGGCACATGATCCAGAATGTCTTCAAGCTCATTTTGAAGAAAATGTGGTCCAATGATTTTATTATCAAGTATGCTGCACCATACTGATACTGGAACTCGCGGTAACTAATGAGATTTTCTGATGTTTGATGCCTAGTATTTTTCGTGTTTTCAGTGATTCGCAATAGTCTTATTTTCAAATTATAAGGTTTTCCAGTATTTTTTGATACAACTTTTATATTTTTAAAAAATGATTAATACCTAGGATAGTAATTTGTATAGTATTAATGCTACAATTTTGCAAACTTTCCAATGTCATAGTATTTCATGTTCAAAATTTGTGTTGCTCAAATCTCAAAAATTAGAAAGGTGAATTAAAAAATCGAAAAAAAAAATGGATCGATTCGGCCGATACTTGGTGGTAATCCATAACTTAGATTTATGGTACTAAGAAAAAAACAAAACAATTTTTACTTAAAACTTCCATTATATTAAAAAGAAAATACTTTTCATGACATGTTTCGCCAACACTATGGCTTCTTCAGATGATAGAATTAGAATGAAGTAAAATATTTTACACCTAGTGTACAATATGTATTTTTCCATGTTTACCTAAATCTATTTCAACAAAACATATTTAAAAGAGGCGAATTGCTCAGGTCAGTTTAACCGTTAAGTCATAAACCTGTCTGTTTAAGTTTATTTATTTCTAAAGATTTTAGGAAATTCAATTGTATGTCTTTCTTTTCTGTATGTAAAACTTTAAAATTGTTATTAAAATGATGATTACAGTTAATTAAATAAGAAGTATAATTAGATCTGTCATCACCCTTGATAAAGCACAAAACTTCTACTTGTCTGTCCTTTATACGTTTTTGATTATTGCAATTATTGATCTTGTATGAAACATTTATATTTAGTTTTTTTAAAAGGTTGCCTATTTTAATACTGGATTTTCCATAGTACGTAATGCATTTATAGTTAGCAGAAGGATCTTTTGAACTGGGGTAAACCGAACAAATAGCTTTTTTTCTTAAAATATTATCAACCATATTTGAACTATAACCATTATTTATTGCAATTTGTATAATTAAGTTAAGTTCATTTTGAAAATCTTGTTTATTTAGGGGTAATGTGATTAATCTATAGATCATACTATGAAAGGCTGCTAACTTATGTTGCATTGGATGACATGAGGTGTAATGAATTGTTTATCTGTGTGTGTTGGTTTATGAAAAACAGAAAACATATGTTTATTGTTTTCCATTTTAACAGTTAAATCTAGAAAGTTAATAGAATCATTTGTTTCATTTTTTATAGTGAATTTTATATTGGAATGTAAATTATTTATGAATACAAGAAACAAATTCAGTTGGCTTTCTTTTCCAGTGAAACAAGCTAAAATGTCATCTACGTACCTATGCCAATAAAGAAATGTATGAAAAAGAGGGTGTTGGTTAATCTCTTTTTCTAGAAAATCCACAAATATTTCAGCTAATAAGGGACTAAGTGGATTTTCTATTATTAGGTCATCATTACTTGTATATATATATATATATATATATATATATATATATATATATATATATATATATATATATATATATATATATATATATATATATATATATATATATATATATATATATATATATATATATATATATATATATATATATATATATATATATATATATATATATATATATATATATATATATATATATATATATATATATATATATATATATATATATATATATATATATACAATGAGGGCATAAAGTCTGGAAACGTTGAGATATGTCAAAAACTATACAAGTTGGGTAAAAAAGTTTCATATAAAAGTTGTATAGTTCCTTACGATTAATGATTTAAAAATGTCTTGAAATATACAGGGTGTTTTAAAATCAAGTTACACGCCAAAACTTCAGAATATCTAATGGAACACCCTGTATATTATTTCATTTTAAGAATCTGCATGAAATTCTGATCATATTTTATTAAGCATACCCTATCCCTAAAGTCACCTGTTTTTGAGATAAAAAAATGAGAAAATGGAAATTTGGCTTTAAATAAAATGAACTCATTTCCCTATACATAGTGAAACCTGGTGGATTATTTTAGAGCTCCCATATAAACTGTCATGTTCTGACAATAAACTGTGTCAATTTTTAACATATTGTTGGAGAATTACTTTTTTCGCCATAAAAATACTTTCAGAAAGAAAAAGAATAGAGATGCTTATGATGTTTGGATGGGGAGATCGCCAAAGAAATCTTGACGAAGTATGTGAACTTTTTAATAATACGCATCCCGAGCGAGGACAAGCAATTGCAAAATCCACAGTTAGCAAAATTATCAAAAAATTTCGTGATCATGGTTGTGTAAAAGATCTTCCCAGGACAGGCAGGCCAAAACTAGATGATGATATGAAATTGAATGTTTTACTCAGTTATAACGAAAATCCACATTTACCTACAAGTCAAGTAGCATTAGATTTAAACTTTAGTCAATCATCGGTAAAAAATATTTCTTTTTTCTCATTTTTTTTATCTCAAAAACAGTTGACTTTAGGGATAGGGTAGGCTTAATAAAATATGATCAGAATTTCATGTAGATTCTTAAAATGAAATAATATACAGGGTGTTCTATTAGAGATTCTGAAGTTATGGCGTGTAACTTGATTTTAAAACACTCTGTATATTTCATGACATTTTTGAATCATAAATCGTAAGGAACTATACAACTTTTATATGAAACTTTTTTACCCAACTTGTATAGTTTTTGACATATCTCAAGGTTTCCAGACTTTATGCCCTCATTGTATATATATATATATATATATATATATACGTGTTTTCATTCCGGGTGTACATCCGTTCACTACTTGTCGTTCTGAAAAGAACAGTTTTGCTGACGTTTCGCCAAAATCACATGCAGTCTCTATTCGGACGCGAGAAAGAATAGCTTCGAAAATGCCAATATATATATATATATATATATATATATATATATATATATATATATATATATATATATATATATATATATATATATATATATATATGAACGGATGTACACCCGGAATGAAAACACATTGTATTTTTCCATCCGTGAAGGAGTAAAAATCAACATATATATATATATATATATATATATATATATATATATATATATATATATATATATATATATATATATATATATATATATATATATATATATATATATATATATATATATATATATATATATATATATATATATATATATATATATATATATATATTAAATTCAAAATAGTTTTGTTCTAAATAGATAGAAAGTAAATCATTATTTCTTGTTTTTTTTAATAATTTATACTTGTTTTAAAGATAAAAGTTTATCAACAAATGTCAATGTGTTTTGAACCGGTATGCTTGGGAATAAATTAGTTACATCAAAAAAGATAAATTTAGCGTTTTTTGGTATATTTATCCCTTGAATTTTTTATACTAAATCATATGAATTTCTAATCGGAAATTTGGCTGAAAAATTAGTGTTCTACAATAATATCTATAAGTTTTTTTGAAAGTTTGTAATAAGGTGCTGAGACAAAGGAGACGACAGGTCTAATCGGGTATACTGTTTTATGAAGTTTAATTAGAGAGTAAAATTTTACTTAGTACCATAAATCTAAGAAAAAAAATACTATTTTCTGTCTAGGAAACAAAGAATTTTAATATTTTCTTATTCCTACGAATGATTTTAAATAATTCATATTTAATATTTTCTTTTTATTTCAAATAAGAATTACATCATTTAGTTTTTATAGCTAGCAACATCAGACAAACCATTCCATTAAAAAAATATATTTACGGAACAATCAGACCTGTCCTAAATCCAGAATAATCCCTAAACTAAGCACGAAATACATCCACTTGTAATTAGGGTGACGGACTACATTTCCGCCAGCGAAAACATCATCGTTGTATTTGCGAGGGCCTCAATCAAGAGGACTGAGACGTGACAAGTTCTAGGGTGTTTAAGTGCCTCGGTTGGTCAGCCCCTTCATTACGACTTGTGGTCAAACTTGGACTAATTAATTAATGAGCAAAGGTGGGAAACAAGGACCTTCAGTGATCTTAGACACGACATTGAGTTGGAGTACGTCCTTCGGATGATGTGACATTTCCATGTGGTTATTGTTTAAATAACAAATATAGATAACACTCGAAATGAATACGAACATTTTGTGACTAATTTTCGAGCAGCATATCTCGAGAACTGAATAAGTTAGAGAGTTCGGATCTTCTGAGTTGAGGCTTTGTAGGTAAAACAAACGAGTTTATGGCAACCAATGATCAATGAGGATATCGTTAGAATAGGTAATGCCAAGATAATGTACAGGGTAGGCCAGAAGTTAGTCAATGGGTGCTAAATATGGATTTTTTTCGTACATTTCTATAATTTTGACTTTTTCGTCGAAAATGAATTATTAAAACGTATATTTAATCAACTAAATGTCCAACCATCTCGAGAACTGAAAGAGTTACAGAGTTGAAAAACTTCAAAAAGTCCGAGAATCCAGTATTGTTTGTACTTTTCTCTTTAATCCTACCTAAACATTTGTGAACAAGTACCATAGAAATAATGTCTATCGTTTTTCGATAGTGCCGGTTCTTGAATATACAGAGCATTATCAAAAATGTGGATTTTTCTTAAAAATTAAATCATTACTTGAAGATTTCTAGTAATAACAAACGAGTTCACCGTTAGAACAGGTAATGCTAAGATAATATACAGGGTGACCTACAAGTTAGTCAATGGGTGCTAAACATGGATTATAATTTTCACTTTTTCATCGAAAAGGAACCATTAAAAGATATATTACACAAGTTTAATAAATATTTTGTGTGAAAGAGACATTTTTACCGTAATATTTTCTAAAATTTCGGTTGCCTTTATTTTCATTTCATTTTATTTACCACTGTTCCTTTTACAAATGTTTATTTATCTGGTGGAGGAAGCTTTTCCAGGTTAGCTAATTAATTTGACAACATCAACTAAAATTATCACAGTGTTTACACAGTGCGAAGAGTTGTTTACCTATTATTTTTTAATTTCAGACCATAAACTGTTATAAGAAAAACCCTATAATAAAAATTAGAAACGATCAGAGAAACATATTAATAAATTTTTAATTGTGTTATACCAGATGGTCAAAAAATATACAAGGTAGGTTCAATGTTAGGTACCTAATAAATGGAAAACTTTTTCATTATAGCAAAAAAGAGTTACAGTTTACAGCTTATTTTAAAAATAATTATAGATTTTCAAAAATATGTGATACGAGGTACGAAACAAAAAAAAATTGGAGAACGTACTTGGGATGACGTGACATTTCCACGTGGTTAGTTTTTAAATAACAAGTTCAGATAACAATCGGGAAGGAACACGATAATTTTGTGACTAAATTTTCGAACAGCATATCTCGAGAATTGAACGAGTTACAGAGTTCAGATTTTTTGAGTTTCTTTACAAAATATTCCTCAATAAACTAGGTAATAAACGACTTTAAGATATTTTGGTAAATATTCCATACAGGTTGATAAATAAAAATCTTAAATTTTTGAAAAATTTTAAAAATTCGGAGAATCCAGGATTGATTTGTAATTTTCTTTTTATTCATACCTGAAAAATCTGTGAACAAGTACCATAAAAAAAATGTCTATCGATTTTCGATAGTGTCAGTCTTTAACAGTATACCGTGCATTATCAAAAAGTGGACTTACCTTAAAAATTAAACCATAACTTGAAGATTTGTAGTTAAAACAAAGGGGTTTATGGCAACCCATGATCAATAGGGATGCCGTTAGAATATGTAATGCCAAGTTAATATACAGTGCGAGCGAAAAGTTAGTCAATGGGTGCTAAATATGGAAATTGTATTTTTTGTATATTTTTATAATTTTGAAGTTTTCGTCAGAAAGGAATCATTAAAAAGTAAATATTATGTGTGAAAGGAACATTTTTACCCTACTATTTTCCAAAATTTCGAGTGCCTTTATTTTCAGAAAAAAGTAACAATGTTTATTTATCGGTTTAACGAGGCTTTTCCATGTTAACTAATTAATTTGATTAAATCAAGCAAAATCAATCACAGTGTTTACACAGTGCAAAGGGTTGATTACCTATTATTTAGATTTAATTTCTGACGACAAACTGTTATAAGAAAAACCCTAGGAAAAAAATTAGAAAAGATCAGAGAAACATAATAATAAATTTTTAATTGTGTTATACCAGGTGGTCAAAAAATTATACAAGGTATGTTCAATTTTATGTACCTAATAAATGGAAAACGTTTTTATTATGGCAAAAAAGTACGTCCTTCAGATGATGTGACATTTCCAGGTGGAATCCGATAATTTTCTGACTAAATTTCCGACCATCTCGAGAACTGAATAAGTCACAGTGTTGAAAAACTTCAAAAAGAAGGAGAATCTAGCATTGTTTGTAATTTTCTCTTTAATCCAACCTGAAAAATTTGCAAAAGTACCTTAAAAATAATGTCTATCCTTTTTCGATAGTATCGGTTCTTAAATATACAGGGCATTATCAAAAATATGTATTTTCTTAAAAAATTAAACCATTACTTGAATATTTGTAGTTATAACAAACAAGTTTACCGTTAAAACAAGTAACGCTAAGATAATATACAGTGTGAGCCAAAAGTTAATCAATGAGTGCTAAATATGAAAATTATTTTTTTTTTGTAAATGTTTATAATTTTGTCTTTTTCGTCGGAAATGAACTATTAAAAGGTATATTTAATCAAGTTTGATACATATTTTGTGTGAAAGGGACATTTTTACTGTAATATTTTCCAAAATTTCGAGTGCCTTTATTTTCAGAAAGAAAGTACCACCGTTTCTTTTACAAATGTTTATTTAGCTGTTGGAGGAGGTTTTTCCAGGTAAACTAATTAATTTGACTAAATCCACTAAAATAAATTACAGTGTTTACACAGTGCAAAGAGCTTTTATTATTTAGGTTTAATGTCTGACGATAAACGATAAGAAAAACCCTACGATAAAAATTAGAAGAGATCGAGAAAAATAAAAATAAAATTTTAATTGTATTATGCCAGGTAGTCAAAAAAATATACAAGGTATGTTCAATTTTAGATACCTAATAAATAGAAAACTTTATTATAGCAAAAAAATTCTTTTTGCTAAAAAAAAATAAGATAGTTTTTCAATAATATGTGATGCGAGGTAAGAAACAAAAAAATTAATTGGGGTACGTCTTTGCGATCATGTGACGTTTCCACGTGTCTATTTTTTAAATAACAAGTACAGATAAGACTCGAAAGGAATACATACTATAATTTTTTTACTAAATTATCGAGCAGCATATTAAGCATATAAGGGTCTACGCCGGAACGCAGCACGGAGTCGTCGGCTGAATTTTAGGTGTTTTATGTTTCAACAAACTGTTCACAATCAGTCAGAAATCTAAACATTACAGACATGCACATTTACGCGAGTTCATAAATTGACAGATACTTGTCACGGATTATTTGTTGGACCGAATCTATAGACAATAAAGTGCCACAAAAATGCTTACTGTTTTAGATTACAAGTCAGACATGGCTTCACTTTACTTTAAAGCGATTTAAATAAATACATTATCTGCAAATAAAGAACACTGGTCATTTATATCTGCATTGGCTATATGTTTAGAATATTTTTTTTAACTTGGTTTTATTCGTCTATGCTGTTGTTCAATTTTAATTTCAATTTTTTTCGTTTTGCGATGTTTACTTCCCTAGTAAAAGGGAAGTACTGTATATGATTACATGTTTGTCAGAAACCATTAACCAACTCATTTGACGTAAATACCTTTAGCGTTCAGGATAACTGCTTTGTACACATTTTCGTTTAAATTATTTTTTCTTTCTCTGTAAACTGTATATATTCTAAATAGCCTCAAAGAAAGGTATCCATAGGCGTTAGATCTGGTCTGTTCGCAGGCAGCTGCCCCATATCTTTCCATTCGCACTTCATAAATAGTTTGAAGAAAGCATTTTACTGCCACAATATTATGGATGGTGCCCTGTCTGGTTGCCAAATTATATTTTGCCGAGTTTAAAGTGGTAATTCATCGATAAGGTCCTCAATTTGATTTTCCAAAAGTTCCAGGTGGTTTAACCCATTTAAGTTGTCACGGATGCGAACCGGACTTAACACCTTTTCTGAACTGCCCCATAACTAACTCTCTTGTTTCGTGGTCCATACCTTATATCCCACCGTCTCTGATAGACTTTTTTGTATTTTCTTGAAAATAAAGTAATATATTAAAATCCCTTTTTTTCATCTTTTTGTCCTTTTCGAATTTTTATGTATGAATTATCGTTGGTACAGATATAAGCAAAACAACTGGCGAACTAAGAATCTTAAGTACCATGGCAACTAGACCTGGTCTAACTCTTAACCCTTTTTAGTGAATACGGGGGTTAAAGTACTAAATAAAAATATCATTTAGTAAAATATTATTGTTTTGTTTGGAAACAGAAGCAAAATAACCTTAATGCATTATTTGTATTATTACACAGGCCAACACACATTTTGGTACCTGCGATTTTTTAACTGTTCCTGGGTAATTTTTGGATGCAGAATGTAAATAAGTTCTCAGATCTAGTTTAAAAAAAAAATTGTGTATATATTTTACGCTCGATTTTACGTTATAATTGTTATAATATACAGGGTGTTCCTAAACATCATGTACAAACGAAGAGGGGTGATTCTTTGGCCTATTTTAGGGTGAAAGTTTCATATAAACATGGGTCCGCAAATGTTTGGTTTTTAAGACAGGGTGTCAAAGTTTTTTCTAAAAAACTTTTTTTTAATAATATCTCAAAGATCCTTTTGCTGATTTTGTTCAAATTTGGCAGTGTCATTTAATGTGATAAGAAGCTAATTTAGCACTAACTAAATGGTATTTATGAATTCCAGTGACGTCCCGGAGGGCACGTTCACAAATAATATTGACAGAAAAAATGTACGCCACTGACTTTTTGACAAATGTTATATTTTTTTCAGATTAAACATCTAAAAGTACGACTTTTTTGCCTCTTGATAATTTTTTGTATCTTGTGTCGTTTTCGAGAAAAAAAATATAAACTAGTTCATTGCATGCCCAAGAAGAACAAAAAAAAATTTTTTTTCGAAAACCAAGCCTAATAACATAAAATATCAAGAAAAACAAAATGTAGTTTTGATTGTTCAATCTGAAAAAAATGGAAAAATTAAGAAAAAAAGTGGCGTTACGTATTTTATTAATATTATTCGTAATTGTACAGGGTAACGCCATTATAATTATCATTTTTTTTTCTCTTGTTTAGTAGTTTATTGTCTTCTTGTAGTTCCTTTTATATCTGACCGTTATCTAGAAAAATAAATAAACACGATTTTCTGTAATTAGCCAGACCAAATAAATTTCTATCAAAAAAGTAGTAACTATGGTAGTAGGCTATGGCGTTGTTTGGATAATCTTTTGTTTTTATTGTTGTAAGTTATGTCAACATTATAGTTATTGTAAGGTGTAGAGTCTTTTAATATTCCCTACAAAAAAGTGTAAAGTGTTTTAAATATTCATTACAATGGTTTATACGAATTCTGAAATGGCAGAAATGCATTTTATCTATGGTCTTGCGAACGGAAATGCAAGAGAAGCCAGACGTCTATACATGGAGCGTTATCCAAATAGATTGATACCTGATCACCGAATATTTTCGAATATTCATAGGCGTCTCGTCGAAACTGGAAGTGTCAATAAGAAAAGCAATGAAACCGGTAGACCACGTACTGTTCGGACACCGCAGATCGAAGAGGCTGTTCTGAATGAAGTAGAAATCCGGAGACTAGTACAAGAAAAATTTCAATAACATTGAATATTAGCCATCAAGTTGTGTGGCGTATCTTGCATGATTCTCTGCTATACCCTTACCACCTTCAAAGAGTGCAGGCACTGCTTCCCCGGGATTTTCCTTTAAGAATTAATTTCTGCAGGTGGTTTCTCAATAGGCTAGTAGCCAACCCCAACTTTAATTCCATCATTCTTTTTACTGATGAAGCCAATTTTTCGAGAAATTCCATTATGAATTTCTATAACAACCATCTATGGGCAGACGAGAATCCTCATGGAATTGTCGAAACTCATTTTCAAGAACAGTTTTCTTTAAATGTATGGGGTGGTATAATCGGGGATCATTTAATTAGTCCTGTCTTCTTACCTGGTCGGCTAACTGGTGAATCATATAGACACTTTTTACAAGACGAACTGCCTCCATTACTAGAAGACTTGCCTCTTTTACTAAGAAATCAAATGTGGTATATGCATGATGGTGCTCCTGCACATTTTTCTATTTTGGCTCGGGAGTATTTGAATGACGTATATCCAAACAAATGGATAGGCCGAGGTGGACCTCAGCCATGGCCCCCTAGGTCCCCTGATCTAAATAGTCTAGATTTTTTCCTATGGGGGCATTTTAAATCTTTAGTTTATACAACACCGGTGAATACAGTCGATGACCTACGACATCGAATAATAGGTGGATTTGAAACCATACGAAATACTCCCGATGTATTTGAAAGAGTACGAGAGTCGATGCGAAGAATATCGGAGGTCTGTATAAGGGCTGGAGGAAGTCACTTCCAACAATTTTTGTGATGTTGTTTTTTGTCATATAATAATTGTCATATAATGTCAAATCATTTTTGTCATTAAATATTGTTGTTAAAATCTAAATTGCATTTAATTGCTACAAAAACTGGGTCATTCCCGCTTCAATTTTCAAGTATAATGCGAAAAAAAAAACATCAATGAAACAAAATTTAACCAAATTAAGCTTGAGCCTACTACAGGAAACAATAATAATTATTATCAGTGGCGTTCCCTGGATCCACGGACAGTCTCAATATTATTAATAAAAAATTTACTCCACTGACTTTTTTAAATTTTTCCATTTTTTTCAGATTGAACAATCAAAACTACATTTTGTTTTTCTTGATATTTTATGTTATTAGGCTTGGTTTTCGAAAAAAAAAATTTTTTTGTTCTTGTTGGGCATGCAATGAACTAGTTTTTATTTTTTTTCTCGAAAACGACACAAGATACAAAAAATTATCGAGAGGCAAAAAAGTCGTACTTTTAGATGCTTAATCTGAAAAAAATATAACATTTGTCAAAAAGTCAGTGGCGTACATTTTTTCTGTCAATATTATTTGTGAACGTGCCCTCCGGGACGTCACTGGAATTCATAAATACCATTTAGTTAGTGCTAAATTAGCTTCTTATCACATTAAATGACTCTGCCAAATTTGAACAAAATCAGCAAAAGGATCTTTGAGATATTATTAAAAAAAAGTTTTTTAGAAAAAACTTTGACACCCTGTATCATAAAAACCAAACATTTGCGGACCCATGTTTATATGAAACTTTCTCCCTAAAATAGGCCAAAGAATCACCCCTCTTCGTTTGTACATGATGTTTAGGAACACCCTGTATAATATTACTATTGCTAGTTAAAAAAACAAAGACACATGAATTTAAGTATTTATTGCAAAAACTTAATTTACATAATTACATTAGTCACTAATCACATAAAAAATTTCTTTTATAGGACTTTCTAGAAAGGAGTTTACTAGGGCAGTCTCGCTGAAGGCTCCAGCAGTAGTCCGCCATCATGTGGCTATCCCATCGTCCTTGATAACGATCTTCCATTGTTTTAATATCCTGATGGAATCTTTCCCCCTGTTCTTCACTAAGTTTTCAGGAAAATGATCTAGATGGCTGTGTAAGTAGTGAACTTTTATACTCATGTTACAGCCGAAAATATTAAAATTTGAAAGCATAGTTTCCACTAATTCTACGTAATTCTCTGCTTTATGATTGCCAAGAAAATGTGGTACTACTTGAACAAATGAACACCAAGCGTTAGATTCAGTCTCGTTCATTGATGTAGTGAATTGTGGATCTTTAACAAGTTGCTTTAATTTACGTGACAAATACCCAAAACAATTTCCATCTCGATTTAAAGCCTTCACAAATTGCTTCATTAGTCCTAGCTTGATATGCAAGTGCGGAAGTAAGATTTCTTTCTCTTGAAACCAAAGATTCGTTGATCACGTTTTGTTTTCCTTGAATTATGACATCTCTTGAAGGCCAATTTTTGTTAACTCAGTGCTCATTTTTAGCTCTGCTGTCCCAAAGGCACAAAAAACGAGGATAATTTGTATAACCACTGTGCTGTCCAAGGAGGAAGTTAACCATTTTTAAATCAACACAAATTGCCCACTGATGTTCTTCGTATTTAATTTTTCTCAAAACTAATGCAATTGTTTCATATTCTTCTTTCATGGTAGTAGAATGACCAATAGGGATTGAGCCATATTTGTAACCTTTATGTAAAAGAACACATTTTAAACTACGTTTTGAACTGTCAATAAAAAGGCGCCAATCATCTGGAGTGTATTCAGGCAAACCCATCTTTTCTAAGAGCGCTTTTATATTGTTACAGAGTACCAAGTCATTTTCCTGAGCAAAAAAGACAGCAGATCCTTATCTCTTTTACGATAAAATGTAATACTAGTACCTGGACAAAGTAGATTTTTTTTCTTTTAATCTGGATGCAAGTAATTCAGCGGATTCCTTTGAGAGATTCAGGTGTCTTATAAGATCGTTTAGTTCTTCTTGATTGAAACACTGCGGAGTTGCTAAATCTGCTTCAAATTCACTGTCGTTTTCTGATTGAATTCTTTGAACTTCGTCAGACGTTGATGTTTCTGTATCATCTTCCGTCAATTCGGGTAGACTGTTGAATGATGGATGGTATTTCTTCCTAGTGCGCTACAGGCCTTCTTGCAGAATCTAGATCAGGATATGTCCATTTGCGTCTATTGTTTCTATTTATGCCTTTAATATTAACGAGAGAAAAATAGCAGTCGTCATGATGGTTTCGCGGTTCTCTCCAAACCATTAATACACCAAGCTTTAGGCACTTTCTCTTTCCAGTTGTCCACTGTCGCAAATGTTCAACACATGTTTTACATATGAAATGTGGGGCCCAAGATTTATCTTGATCTCCTAAATGAACGCCAAAATAGGCAAGATAAGCTCTTTTCACAAAGTCAGAAATCGTTTTTCTGCTCTCTTTCAAAATGTATTCACCACACACATAACAAAAAAAACATTGGGATCATTTACACAGGTACGTCTGCTTGAGGATGCCATTGTTTCAGTTTAGTGCCTTGATACTACAAAACGACCAACATTTACATAAAATGATAGCACAACTTTACTTGGGAAAACTCAGTAATATACTAAACCGAGTACAGCCAAGCAGGTATAGAAGGAACGGGTCATAGGCAATTACAATTAAAATTACATTTTAAAAGTAATTAAAAGCAGTGTATTGAGTAGTTCCTAGTATAGGAACATTGGGTCAGGGACAATTCCAGGTATCCATTTGGCTAATTAGATTCTGGGAAATTTCTATTTTGACGATTAAGTACATATTTATCTCTTTATTTGTTGTCCTTTAGCAGAAAAAAATATCAATTAACCTGTAACCTGTATCGCACAAACTAGAGCTGATAGAAAAAATCTAGTGGCATTTTTGGAATCAACACATTAAAAACATCTAAGATCAGATGCTAGATTTCTGGCACCAAATTTTTGTTTTCATTTTGTTACGCTGTGTTATTGGTTTTTGTAGGTTTATTATGGCACAGTAAATAATGACTATGTTATCCAGTTTTTGAACCATTGCTGAAGAAATAGTGGAGTGGGAGCCCAGCATTTTAAAATGCAGCAAGTGATTTGTTATACAAGCAATATGTACTCGCATACTGGCAATGCGTTTTGTAAGCTAAACGCTATTCTTGCTCATTTTCACATTACTTGCAACACCTGGAGGTCTGATCAATACACAATGTCTACCATAATAACATAATTTTCTGGAAGAACATTTAAATATCCACAATCTTCAAATATTGCAACATCGGTTGTAAGTCCACTATACCCACAAGATATAAAGTTTATAAACCATCAGGAAAACACGATATCAAATATTTCATGGTATTGCACTTTTTATACTAGTACCAAGTTAACGTCTGTTGAACAAGGTCGCTAGGTTTTTGAATTTCTATTTTCAAACAGCTGATGATTGACTGTACATTGTAAAAAGACATTCGAAATTGTATTGGAAGATTTGTTTTTATTGAGTCTCTACTTGGCCAGTATATTAAGTGCCTCATACATTCGGTTAGCCCTAAAGTAGTTTGGGCAAATATACTTGCGAAGGCTTTATTCCAAATAAGTTCGCTATTTATTGGAAAGACATATTGCTCTTAATTTTATACAAAGATAAATATACAAAATATTTCTCTAATGAACTTCTCATAACTAGAGTCTTTATGAATACCTTCGTAGATTTTTTTTTATGGGTAAACATCGATCAAAATGTATTTCCCTCAATTTTTTGGCCTCCTGGTATTATATTATCTTCGCTACTCTCTTCATTTGGTTGCCGTTCCGTCTCTGTATCTAAGGTTTTGAACTTCTGATTGAACTTCTGGCCTTAGCATTAGATTTTTTTAAGCTACTTTCTTAGAAGCCCTCGAATTTTTTGAGGGACGTGGCTACATCGTATTTTGTATATGAAAACGAGAACGAAGCTTGACACAATTTGCTTCTGTAGTGAACTAAGTTTAGGACTTGAGTCGATACATAATTTTTTATTGTTAATATATATATATATATATATATATATATATATATATATATATATCTACACTATGCCCAGTTGTCATATATATATATATATATATATATATATATATATATATATATATATATATATATATATATATATATATATATATATATATATATATATATATATATATATATATATATATATATATATATCTACACTATGCCCAGTTGTCAGTTCCGGTACGGGTTACAATCGTTCTTTAGATTTACACAGCAATCATCAACTTTTCTTTTTCTAGGCCTCCGGTCACTAGTTATTCATGTTGTTTTATATTCTACTTAATCTGGTTGACAAGCAAATATATGAGGCACAACAGTATCCTTTAAACGTGCTTTTATTTTACTAAGTCAATACTTTCAATATCAGCTAAAAAAACAAAAACGGTTTTTTTATATCCAGGGAACACAAGTCTACACAAATTTACATTGAAAGAGTCCTCGCAACTATAAATAGTCGATACCAAAAAAACTTGTTTAATTTCCCGTCTGACTGCCGCAAACAATTTTTTCCCTTTTGCTATATCCTTTGGAATACTTACAAATATTTTATTTGGCGTCTTGATCATTGTGCTTACGCATCCAGGTACAAAACACCATTTCATAGTATATTATATTCAAAACTCACTACGACAAACAACCAACCTCTTGAAAGTCGCTAAAGCCCCTAAACGGACCAATTATTAACCTAACAGTATTACCAAGCGCCGTGATTAGCGAGCATGTGACGTCACCGGTTCGGTCTCTCTCCTATGCTGCGTTTCCTCGCATTGACGCATCGGAATTACGAAAAAGTCGAAAGGTATATGAGTATTTGTTTTAAAATTTTGTAGGGTCTCAAATCTATCATTTGCAGCAGAAAACTGGATTTTGTTGACAGACCTATTGTTTATTTAGAGTAAATGAAAAAACTTTTGAAATTTCCTTTTCAAGTAATATTGATCAGTTTCTCTTGATAAATCTTAGAAACAAATTCTAATCAACATTTTGAGACCAATACCTGTCAAAAAGGTAAATAAGTAGTTATTACTTTATACCGCTTACATAAATTCGAACTGAGATTCTATAAAGGAACCTCTCGACATGTACACATAACTAAAAAAAATCTTGGACTCTCTAATCAATCAATTACCCCTTTAATATTTATTATCATCCAAAATGATTACAAGGATATAATGGGTGGCAGCTGATCTGAAAACGATAATATAATGTTCACTTCCGAATAAGATTAATGATTTTTCGTCAGGTATTCCAGTTACTGTACGGGCTCCCGTAAATTCGGGCACTAAAAATAATTGATAGGTATTTTTAGATATATTTAGGTTTTATTAATCAATTTAATGGGCGTTATTTTTTCGTTTAAATATTGAGACCTATTAGCAAGAATCACGAAAATAAGCAGTTCGTTGACAGCATGGGAATACAGGTTTAGATTGGTACTGGAGCAAACTGGGATATTAAAGACTTAAAATGCAATTTACCAAAGAAAAAACACTAAAAATGTTTCAAGTTTATTTCGAAAATGCTAAGAAAATCCTTGCAGAGGCAAAGAAGCCGAGCAAATTTTGACTTGGACGAGGAATTATATATTATATATATATATTATTATATTTTGAAGGTAAAAAATTCTTTCGTTAGGTAGTAATAGTAAAATTAGAACTAATTTTAAATTAAATCCAAGCAGATCGATTCCGGACGTCTGTCTGCGTCTCTCTCGGATAACCGGAAAATCGAGGTTCTACATCCGTTTAGAGCTAAAAAAAATTGATACCGCCCGTATAAAATTAGACCAGTACAACTATTAACCAAAGATCATTTTAACCAACGCCTCCACTTCTGTGAGGTTATGCTGACCAGACTGAGGAAAGATATGCTGTTAGTCAGAAGTATTTTGTGGTCTGATGAGGCTTGTTTTACCACAGCCGGAATGTTTAATAGAAAAAACAAGCATCATTGGGCAACAGAGGCGTGCAGTCCATGGAAGCAAGGGAAGCAGTGCTTCCCAAAAAAAAATACAAAACATCTTCTAAAATGTTATTTTTGAAATAGGAAACCATTAATTTAGTTTATATTAAAAATGCTAAAATATTATCTTAATTATCAAGCCCATAATAAATGCGGCCTTGACTCCGACCGAGCCACAATAGAAATCGAATAGAACCAATGCGGGCCGCTAGGTTCTCTGCAGCCAAGTCCTGTATGCTTGATTTCCTGTGAATCGAGCCAGAGGTTATTAAACTTTCCACCGGCTGTTTGCAATTTTTGCATTTCAGTCGCGTGGTGGCGGAAGCTATCGTTGGAGTAGGTTCTTTGTTTAAACCGCTATCCATGTGTTGTGTGATACGTACGTCGCGTCGTGCATGGTGCGATATGGAAGACAATAATACGGACGTGGATAAGCAAATACCATTCACTTCAGCTGTCGGTAATAACGTTGAAAATGTTGGAGAATTTAGTAAGAAGAGTGTGTATGAGTGTGTGGTGTGTGTCTTAATAATAAAGGGATTTTCAACATTAAACTTCGCTGATAAGCTTCAAATAAATAATTCCAAAGGAAGGGCAAAACCGCCTATGAAAAATTTAACCACAAAAATGAAAAACTGTATTAGACATTTTTATCCGGAAAAACAATACGAACATTTAAATGGCTAACAGGGTATGAAAATATAAGTAAATTATTTTGTTGGCTATGTTTACTTTTTGAACATGAAAAAGGTCTCTGGAATAAAACTGGTTTTTCCGATTTAAACAATTTCCATAAACTTGCCTAAAGACACATTATGTCCAAAGTGCATTTGCAGGCCGTCATAAAAGAAAAAGTCTTCGGCAAAACTAGAATTGAACAAGCCCTTAATAAAGAGTTGGAAATTAGTCACCGCCAACACAATGAACTAGTCGATAAAAATAGGCAAATATTAAGAGGACTTATCGATGTTGTTTGTTTTCTCGGACAGCGCGAATTGGGATTAAGAGGTTACGATGAAACAAGGGTTTCTTCAAATAGAGGAAATTTTCAAGATTTACTTAGTTTAATGGCTAAATATGATGATTGCTTAAAGAATCATTTAGAGCAGTTTAGCGTTTTTTTGCGGAACGTCAAAGCGAATCCAGAATGATTTAATTTCCGCTGTTGCAACCATTATTCTAAAAATAATTAAGCAGGAGTTTGGCGAGGCATTGTATACCGTAGTTTATAACGTTACTAAAGAAATTAATGGAAAGAAAAAATTAGTTGCTCAAAGCTATGATAGAGCTGCAGTGATGGCAGGACAATTAGGGGGTCTGCAAGCTAAAGGTCGAGAAACTTTCACAAGTGCTGTGTTTGTCCATTGTTTTGCTCATAAATTAAATTTAGTTTTATCCCAGTCCATCAATCACATAGTGTAAAGTATTTTTCGTTACTTTAAGTGGCATGGCTGCTTTTTTTTCCAAGTCAACAAAACGTACACAAGCTTTGGACTCCATTGTCCACAAACGATTGCCCAAAGTAGCTCCTACTAGGTGGAACTATAATGGAAGGCTTGTGTTAACACTATCTGAAAATCGTGAAACACTGATTGAACTATTTGAGAATATAATAGAAAATAATGAAATGTGGGACTCAGAAGTAATAAATAGTTCGAGGGGGTTTTTGAACTTTTTGAAACGAGATTTTAATTTTATTTATTTGTTGAACATATTTTCAGAAATATTTTCATTCTTTTTTAATATATTACAAACAGAACAAATGATATTGCTTTTTACCTAAAAAAAAGTGGATGATTTAAGTCCATGTTAAGCCAAAAAAGAGATGACTTTGACCTATTTTGGGAGTAAACGATGACGTTAAATGTAGAGCCACAAGCCAATCGTCTTCGAACAGACAAGATGGGAGATGTTCAAACATCACACAGACGGTTTTTTTATGAAATAATCGATCAAATTCAGCAACAAATAAACTATAGATTTAACGGTTTAAATGATTTTAAATGCCTCGAGCTCTGCAATTTTGATGCATTTAAAGAAAAAACTTTTCCAGAACAAGCGTTTAAATCGCTTCTTCTTCATTATGGCCAATGCTTCGACCGAGTGTTACTGCAACTGAACTAAAAATGATTTACGAAACTAATGACATTAGCGCAAAAAATATTTTGCTAAAGAACTAATGCAATTTTTAAAAGACAAGGAGCTGGAAGATGCCTACACCGAAGTGTCGAAATTGTGTGAATTAGTATTGACAATACCTGCCACAAGATCATTAGTAGAACGCAATTTTTCAACACTCAAACGTATAAAAAATTTCGCGAGAAATTCAACGGAGCAGGAGAGACTTTCGCATACATCGCAGTTGTGCATTGACAATAAACTTCTCCAAAATATGCCGGAGCATCGACGTTTTTATGATGACGTCATTGACGAATTTGCAAAAACTGATCGAATTACATTACAAATAGTTAAGTTTCTAAAAATTGCTTTCCTCTCTTAAAATTTCACCGCACGTCCCTGACATATGAACTATAAAGCATCAGAACCAAAAAGTAAAAAGTGTGCTCACAAACAAGTTTTAATCACCACAGCATATTCACCAGGACCGGGACACAAACGATCAAAGTTCAAGGAGGATTTGTGCAAGGCGTTTATTAGTGCGGATATGCCACTAAATAAATTAAGTAATCCTGCCCTGAAGTCATTTTTAGAGCAGTATGTTCCAGATCAGAAGACAATTACCGAATTGCGGGAAAAAGTAGAAGATAAAAGAATATGGGTAACACTAGATGAAACAACTGATGTGGAACAGAGATGTGTTGCTAATTTTGTTTTTGGTGTGTTGGGTATAGAAGCAGAAAGGGATAAATCATATTTACTTACAATGAAGACCTTAAACAAAGTAAATCATTCAACTGTTGCTGGATCTTTCAACGTCTCTCTCACTGTTTTGTGGCCCGGTGGTATTAAATATGATAGAGTGTTAGTGGCAATTACAGATGCTGCTCCATACATGTGTAAAGCAATGAGTGGTCTACAAATATTGTGACCTAAAATGATACATGCCACATGTCTTGCCCATGGACTTTATCGAATTGCAGGACATGTTCGTGCTTTTTATCCACCAGTGAGCGATATGATTTCCTCCGTGAAAAAAGTATTTTTAAAAGCTCCGAAGAAAAATTTAGGGAAACTGCAGGAAACATGCCCACATCACCAATTGTAACTAGATGGGGAACTTGGATAAACGCTGCCATATATTAGACAGAACATTTCGAGGGAATAAAAAACATCAACCAATTTAATGCGGAATACTCACATTGTATACTAGAAGCACAAAACGTTTTGCGCAAAGAAGATGTACGTGAGGATTTAATTTACATTAAAAACCATTTCTCTTGCTTGTCTGATACTAGAGATGAAAGGACTTTCTTTGTCACAAAGCGTAGAAATGATAGAAAAAGTGAGTGAAACTATAACTAACACTAAAAATAAAGTAATTTCTCAAAAATTACGGTTTTACAAAAAAATATTGGTTATAAAAATTTGAAAAATATTAGTGCAGTTTTGGACAATAAAAAGACATTGAATCCATCAGATAATGAACAATTTTTAATAAACAGTAATTTGAATTTGTTTGAAAATGTTCCAGTTGTATCTTGTGATGTTGAACGAGTATTTTCTGAATATAAAGTGCTATTGTCAGATAGATAGAAGAAAATTTGAATTTGATTAATTTAAAACTATTTTTTGGGTTTTTCCGCTTTAAAAAATTGGAAAAAATAAAATATAATTACCCTATAAATTGAATAGATAGTCTTAAGTTCTGGGTCCACTATGAAGGTACCCGAGGAACGACACTGAAAAATGTTTCTTTTCTGGACGTTTCGAGAGAAAGTCTACCCCCGTCTTCAGCAAACCTACAAATAAAATACTAAAAGCAGAATATGTCTTATGTTTCGTATCAGAAATATAACCAGGATGGCTAATCTCTGACAAAATGTCAATGAATGTCAATTTAAAGGTGTTATTTTTAATTGTTAGAATAAGGTGCGAAATAGGTGTACCTAGAGTATGTTCATTTTAATTTATTGTATTTTGAGGTGTCCTTTTTTTACTTCAGTATTTAGCAAATTTAACCAAGTGTTATTAAAACTAACGGAACAAGATGCTACACAATTATCTTTATTTAATAATATTAAGGCACTTTCTTTTATTTTACGTTTTTTGGAACATGGTTCTTTTGCTAAAATACTAGAAGCATTCCAATTAATTTTATAATTGTTATCTAGTGCGTGTTGGCAAATGTTTGATTTTTGAAATTCCCTATTTTTTATGTATGTTTGGTGTTCTTTAATTCTTTTGGCTAATGGCCTAGAGGTTTCACCTATGTAAAATTTATTGCATTGACACGGAATTTTATAAATAACATTTTTTGTATTTTCTTGGTCATTGCTAGGTTTTGTTTTTGTAAGTTTACTTCTAAGTGTATTTTGTGTTTTAAAGATCGTTCTGATGTTAAAACGTTTACCTATTTGTTTTATTTTATCTGATAAATTCGGTATGTATGGTATAAAGAGGTTTGTAATTGGTCTATTTTGGATTTTTTTGTCTTTTGGATTCTCAAATTCATAAAAACATTTTTCAACGAAATCATTAGGATAATTGTTTTGATTTAAAACATCTTTTATAAAATTTTTTTCTTTAATAAAATTTTGATCTTTGCAAATTATTTTTGATAATTTGTTACATCATATAGTCATAAAATGTAACTGCAATTTGTTGAATAGCGTAAACAATAAGTTTTAAACAGGTTTATTCTTTAGTTAGTTTGTTTAGTTAGCTATATATTAAAATTTTATTTAAGAAAAATAATATAAATTTAATAATTACTGGTAAAAGCAGGATCTTAAGAATACCTTGAAGTGTAAATAATATAATATTTTAATTGCCATACAATTGCTTAAGTGCATATTTTCCCTGGTTTCGGAGCATATTTGCGTGCATATTTTTAGATTTTTAAATGCATAATTATATTAAGCCCATAATCAAATAATTAGGCACCAATATGACGCACCACCACACAACATTCGAGAGGTCACAGAATTTTTAAATTCTCGGTATATTTTGCGGACTGGCAAATATTGCCATATTCATTGGCCCGCGAATAATCCCGACCTTACACCTTTTGACAATTTTTTGTGGGGATACCTAAAGTATAAAATGTATCATAATAGAACGGACAGTGTTGACGAGTTGCGACAAAAAATAGTGTACGAAATTAGGGTTTTAAATACAGAATCTCCCACCTTCATTACCCAAGCAATTAGGAAACTGGAAAGGCCGTACAAATATCAGTTCATAGTTCTTGTTTTGTTTTTGTTTGTTTGTTTGTTTGTTTGTTATCGTTGTAGCGATTTAAGTATGGCGGCATATCTGTGATATTGTCATACGGTGTAACTTTAAAGTGGAATAAGTCAAAAACTACTGTTCCGAATATAGGCAAATTATATAATTTCGGAAAGGGGAAAATGAGGAGAATCCAAAAATGTCAAAAAAAACAGGGTGTCGCTTTTAAAATAACAAAGTTAATGGTGATTTAGTGATTTTCCGATCGTCTTTTGTTTTTAAAATTACCGCCATGTAAATCTTTAGGCAATTCACTATAACTTTCGTAGGAACCATTTCTTGGTATCTTGAAAAAACAAGCCTCTCAGAGGGTGGCAAATTATAAAAAATAGCCCCGTATAGATCAAGCAGATGAACTTATAGAAGAAATTGTGCATGATAGTTCAGAAATGGTCTGGGGGTCTGGGGTGGCATAACCCTTAGGACTACCACTACCACTCCAATCCACTAATTGTGCTGTATTAGTTATTTGTAGGGCATCACTTGATACAACAACATGCACTCCCCTCTTCACTAGGTCGATTAAAGGACATCTTGGCCTCCTCAAAGCCCTGACCTAAACCCCACTAAAAAGGTATTTGCCAATCACGTTCAAAAAATCATCAAAATTGGTAAAGCGGTTTAAAATATCGTACAAGAACTTACATAATTACCAAAAACTTAGCACCTCAATGTAAAGGAGCTTGCTAAACTTTGCACTCCTTAGAAGATATCCAATATATCTTTTTTGTAAATACGAAAACTTAAGGCCTCTTGCCATTCAATATGTTTCAAAAAGTTTCGAAACGCTTGCGGATTAAATCTGGATAATTTTTCGAAAGTTGGTGTAAAAGTAATATTTATGGATCATAATAGTCTGTTCGACGGTGCTCGAAATCGGTCAATGTTCCGGAATGAAAAGTATTATAATAAAAGATGAGTTTGCGTCCAGTTCAGTGGGCATTGTTGCGGTCGAGCCGGACAACTTCCGGCAAGGATTATGCGGATCGTTTGAGAAGTCAAGTGAATATGCGGCATTTTTCTAGCTTTTTGACATATTTAAATTTATTCGTTTAAACTGTGAGTCTGATTACGACAAATTTTAACTTTGTAAGACGAATCACTTGAATATTTTTAATTGATATTGCAATAGTTGCATTAAAACACATGATGGTAACTAGATTGACAAACAAAAATTTTTTTTGGCTTTTTCGCAAATGTATAAAATTATTTAACTTTAAATTAATTGAAGCAAATATTTAATAAAATAACATATCTCAACATGTAAACTAGTCTGTCTACGGAATGTTTCGATACATATATAAACAATATTATTTAAGCAACCATAAGAAATTATATCATTTACCTTAGGTTTTTATAGATACAAAGTAGTTGTACAAATACTTTCATACTGTCGGGACTCATCAGTGCGCCGATCGTAAAAGAGAAACATTAAATAATAGAAAAATTATTTAAAATTTCTATGAATATACTTAAGGTAAATGATATAATTTCTTACGCTTGCTTAAATAATATTGTTTATATATGTATTGAAACATTCCGTAGACAGACTTGTCTACATGTTGAGATATGTATTTTTATTAAATATTTGCTTCAATGAATTTAAAGTTAAATATTTTTATTCTGTTGCGAAAAAGCCAAAAAAGATTTTTGTTTGCAAACGCAACAAATAATCTGAACACATTTAAAAATATGGTAACTAGAGTTGGAGCATATACTTATTTTTCTTTGCTGGTTGGGGATAATTGTCCGCGACCAAATGATGACATTTGCAGAAGAAATGAAAGTCGTTTCAAAGAGACAGTCTGGTTTCAATCAAGGTTTTATCACATCTGCGGCGCTATTTGAAGTTGTGGACACCATCGGCGAAGGACTACCCAAAAGCTTTTAATATCATCAGTCATCCATTACTCTGTTCGAAGCTTTGGTACCATGGTTTTTCTATAGATCAATTCGGTTTCTCACTTTTTATTTGATCGAATGTCGGCATGCGAGAGCCTCAGAAATTTCCCCTATGCAGTTCATGCTATTCCATAGGGTCATTTGATCAATAACTCCCCAGAAATATTTCAGAAAATAAATTATTCGTTTGACCGTCGCTCCTAATAGTTGTAATAAAACGCGAACCTTGGGAAAAGTTAAATTCTACACTATTAGCCCTGCACGGCGCACAATGGATCGAAGCATAAGAAAATAGGGACACTGGCTGTTTTTGAAAAGTGCCAAATTTAAACTTTTTTTTCCATATTTGTGTTAAAGACACATTGGTGTTTCATGAAACATAATATGCAGTATACCTTTGTTATTTACCTATTGAGCACGCGAGCATCATTTAAAGCAAACTGAAAAATCATTCAAATTATATATATGGCGTCTTATATTTGATGGCTATTTTAGGACGGATGTAAAAACTATTCACTTGTTGTATATAACGACTTATATAGGCGTTTTTGGGCTATACTACTGGATAGTTAAATTTAAAAAAAAAGTCACAACAGACGTCAAGTATTGATTTGTTTTTACTTGTGTCATAACATCTTAAAATATAACATTTTTTTGACTTACAAAAAAATGTAAGCGGATGTAAGTGGAGATATTACATGCGACGTAAAAGCAAGCTTTACTAATCCACATTATAAAGAAATTGGCTGCCCCGAAGTGCCACTGCAAAGAAAAAATGCATAAGTATGCAAGAATTCTAAAATTTTTGCGGTCCACGTACAGCGCACAATCAAATAACTCGTAATTAGCCAATAAAGGTAAATATATTTTGTCAAGAATGAACCGGGCTAAATTATATTGCATAAGCCATATGATAGGTCATGAGGTTCAGAAATGTTTACGTTAATACCATTAATTTTTATATGGTTAACATAAACAAAAGATGCCAAAAATGTAATCGAAATTTAGTTATTGCCTTTTAATCAATACAGAAATGACATTATGTATTTATATACGTGTAAAGTACTGAGTGCTTAGCTTAACAGTTTCGTCTCTCAGATATCAAGTTTGCCATGGAATAAAAAACAAGCTGGTTTTCACTTATTTGTTGCTGTCAAATGTGATACAAACATGGCGGAAACGCGTTTAAAATTTAATGTAGATTTTTATTCCTTATTAAAATCTCGACAAATTAAATTTACCGATCATAATGCTTTGTTTGAAAGTGTCATAGATATAAAAAAGGATTTCTCGGAAAATGAAACCCAAGGCTTGCGGGAATCGCTAAGAATTTTGTGCTTTCATCTCGCGAAAAAATGGAAACAATCCAAACGGACAGAAGCAAGGTTTTTAAAATCAAATGAAAATTGGTTAAAGAAGGAATTTGTGTGGCCAAAATCGGTAAATAAAGTAAAACCATCCCTACCTAAGCCGATAAAAACATTTGAAGAGCTCTCAAATAAACAAAAAAGAAGAAGGACGGAAGGAATGCGAAAAGAAAGTGTTGCTGTTCTTTCTTTTTCCTTATCAACAAAAATAAAAGAAGGTAGGCTAGACTTTGATATTTAATAATGCTTGTTTTTCAATTTTAAAAGTTTTGTTCGTCGTTTTTGTCAATTTTTGTTTAAACTTTTTAAGGTTGGCTTATAATTAAAAGCATATAATTTTTTTTTGTAGGTAATCAACACATTGGAAAAATACAAAAATTTTTAGAAAGTAACCCCAATAAAGTAGAAAATATTCTGCATTATTGTCAAAACATGGAGCAATATCACTACCATGAAATTTCAAAAGAAAAGGCATTAGCTCTATTTATTTCATCTGACTTTTCCAAACAGCAATACCTTAACATAAGAAAGGCAGCAAAAAATGAAGGGTGTAATCTTTATCCTTCATACTATAAAGTGCAACAGGCAAAATTAGAATGTTATCCACCCAAAAGTTCAATCATGATTACTGATCGTTGTGCAAAGATATCACTGCAATCTTTACTTGACCATACGGTGTCAAGAATTCTGCAAATAAAATCATCAGAGCCCGATAAAGAATTGACATTGTTTGGAAAATGCGGATTTGATGGTGCTTCTGGTCAAAGCATGTACAAGCAGAAATTTGATACAAATGACAATTTCGATTCCAGCATTTTTATGACGGCTTACGTGCCATTAAAATTAGTACAATCTGACGATCCAACAAAAATAATTTGGGAAAATCCAGTGCTCCATGTTTTGACAATAATGCCCTCTTCTGCACATTACTGTAGACCTTTAAACTTTCAATTTATCAAGGAAACAAAAAACGTTATTTTGGAGTGCTGGGAGTCGCTCAAAGATGAAAAAAATCTGCTTGAAAAAAACGACTTTTCCAAATGGAGTAAATATGAGACACGAGTTGTACCTCACAATGATAGATGGAAAAATTTGCACAATTTTAGCAGGAGCTAGTTCCAGTTCAGTATGTTATATTTGTGGTGCTAAGCCTACTAACATGAACAATTTGGAGGTAAGTTTTGTCTGTATCTGTTTATGCACGTGTAGCTCTTCAATGAACAGAGTTTATTGAGAGTAGTTTTTTTTCATTGAGAGCTCGTTTAAAGAGTTAATCTAACTGGCTAGTTTGGCAAAAATCGTTAATTGGTTTCAAAGATAAGGTGTTTTTTATTTTGAGTTTAAAGAAGAAAAACTGCTTTTTGAACGAGATTACAGAGCTTTCAATATTCGATTTATTAGGTAATTCGAAAAAGAAAACCTGATAAAAAGCAATACGATTTGGGGATCTCCAGTCTACATTCCTGGATACGGACATTTGAATGCATGCTCCACATTGCATATAACAGGGACTTTAAAAAGTGGTCAGCGAGAAGCACCGAAGAAAAGGCATTAAAAGAGAATAGGAAACTGGAAATAAAAAAAAGGTATTCTGGAGAGAGCAAAACTAATTTATTGTCAGGTTTAATGTTTTGGAATTCGGCAATTTGTCGAGCCGTTTTTCGCCTAATTTGCAATTTTATTTTAGATTTAGGGAGGAGATGGGTTTGATAGTTGACGTCGTTAACAGGGATTTGGCACAAGTAACGATGGAAACACTGCGAGACGATTTTTCCGAAACTTTGAAAAATCATCACAAATTACAGGAATCGATGAACGGTTGCTGGAAAGTCTATATACACTACTCCAAGTTTTGGCTTCAGGGAAAAAAATAAATGTGGAGAAGTTTGATAAATTTGCAAAAGAGACTGCAGAATTCTTGCACTTATGCATTTTTTCTTTGCAGTGGCACTTCGGGGCAGCCAATTTCTTTATAATGAGTTATATGTTTACTTGTACGGATGGTATTACATGCCATCTTCTCTACACAAAATTTTGATACACGGTGCACAAATCATCGAAAACTTTTTGTTTCCCATAGGGCATCTGTCTGAAGAGGCCGCTGAATCTAGAAATAAATATTTTCGGAAATACAGGGAATGCCATTCAAGAAGGTGTAATAGAACTTTTGGAAATGAAGATATTTTGCATAATCTTTTATTGTCTTCCGATCCATATGTATCACATATGCGTAGCTTTGATAAGATTCATAGCGATTTAACAGAGAAAGCGGTTTCTCTTTTGTTATAATTTTTTTTTGTTCGTTTTGTTTATAAATTACCTTTTTTCGTAAGAAATACTGTATATTTTGTAAACTACCTGGTACAATAGGCCATATTAATTTTAATGTTTGATGAATTTATTAAAATCATACATAAAAACCAACAAAATACAAACATTAATTTCGAAATAAGTCAATGTCCCTATTTTCCTATGTTTCGATCCAATGTGCGGCGGTTGGAATGGGCTCGTTACGTTTCTTAGGCATAATAAAATACGCTATACTAAGCTAGGCTGGTCAGTCCGAATTGCCCTGATTATCTTAAAGCTTGACGAAAGTACCCGAAGATATCACATCTACCGAGCGGCAGCTGAACGTGATAGCAAATGAAATATGAAATCGCGATTTGGGTCATCAATCTCTCATAAGGTCGCGGCGTCACGTCGGCATGGGGAAGTTCAATTGTTCAGAGGTCGCGCGGTCGATATTCTAACTCGATTTTGTTTCAGACGTTTTTAATCTATGAAAATTGATTTATATACTGTAACTGATCTAAATTGGGTCACACTTCACTATTCCTAATAAAAGGAAAAACTCATAACGAGGGAAGGGAAATTTGCCGATTTTGTAATAACTCTAATCATGTTTATGGACCTTTTCTGGACATAAAAAATTGAAATCGAATTCAAAAACTACAAAATTCTTGTTTCCGGTTGTTTTTTGCTTCCTACATTTTGCAGTTTAGGAATGAGACACATAATCTCAGCACCAGAGTTTGGAACTCTTGTTTTTTCCTAGATGAAAAACTTTCATATTGTATTTCATGCTGATAGTTGTTAGTTTTATCTTTAAATCAGGATTGATGTTTCGTATGCTTGCTTCGCTGGTTCTTTCTTTTTTATATACATTAATTTTTTTTTTATAATTTTTGAAATATTTTTATTATTTTTTTAACATAAAACATTTTCTTTTGTTTTTCTCATTCATAGACTATCTGTTAAAATTAGGTAAATGTTAATAGAATTCATTTTTAATTGTATCTAGACATATTTAGATCAATCTGTCATTGTATCAGTTTAAACAATCATTTTAACGTCTGTCATTGTTGCGATTTCGCAATTTACCAATGTTATGTCACTACGCAACATGGATGTGATTTAGTTTTATAAATAATAATCAACAATGACATTAAAACGTCATTTAGTTAATTCTTAATTTTCTGACGAATATTCCACTCATGTACAAATTTTCCCGTAAGACTGGCGGTGTTTTCGAAAAATTATAGCGGAAATACCACGTCGTCTAGGAATGGTGTTTCCACTTACCTGATTAGGTGTGGTTACATACCTAACCAAAAAATGAAATCTTGACAATATGAAACCTTCTTTTGAGAGACGCTAGAGTCCCTAGAAACTGATTTTTTTTAAGTATCTTTCAAACATTTTTGAAAAGTTGTCAATATGAATAATCGCTTTGGGCTAGTTCAAGAAGAGGAAACTGATGAAAATATAATTGGAAGCGAACCGAGAAACACCGTTAGATCCAAGAAGAGCATCTGGAGACAGTTTATGTCATTCTGCGATGAAAAAAACTATACGTTTGACCAAGATACTCCAGTATCCCAACTAGCAATGATTTTGAAAAGTTGGGCCTACAATATGCGAAAAATGAAAGGGGAGGAATATAAAGAAGGCACGGTAAAAATTATTTGGAATGTGACGGCGAAATTATTGATGGAAAGCTATTTCAATGAATACAAAATTAAAATAAATCCCTTGGACCAGATCGTATTCAAATCGGCCCGAGATGCAAAAAATGCCAAAAGGACACATTCGCAAGGTATTGAAGGCAAACGCAGAGAATCGGCCGTTTTTTTAACATACAATGAATTAAAAAATCTAATCGAAGCTTGTGATGAATCAACTCCAAAGGGTTTACAAAAGAAGTGTTTTTTCTGTTGTCCTGTATGAATTAGCCTGGAAAGGAGGAGAAGGTGCAAGGGCCGAAATAACTTTTTTCAAAGAAGAAACTGACAACATCGGAGGAAAAATAGGTAGAATTCAATACACCCCTGTTTTTTCTAAAACATATCGAGGTGGTGGCCGAAAACTCGCCGATTCGAAGTGGTTGGTGAGAAACGAGAGAAGTCCCAGCTTTTGCTCAGTAAGAATTTATAAAGAATTACAAGATAAAAGGAAAAGTATCTCCAACAATCGACTATTTTTGACGCCAAACCCCCATTGGAAAATTTCCGGAAAAAGGTTCAAAAACAGCCCAGTAGGAGAAAACGCGATTTCAACTTGGACAAAAAAAGAAGCACAGAAATAGGGCCCCAATACCACAAAAAAATTTACCAACTATTCCCTCAGAGCGGAATGTCGGAGCAAAACTTGATAAAAATTACAGGTCATTCGAATGCGAAATCTCTATCAAGTTATTTGCAAATGGATCCAGATCACCACAAAAAAATTACTGAAAAAATGAGGGAACCTGGAAAAGAACCACCTCAACAGCACGTGCATCCAGCCCCTGTAGCAGCATCACCCAGCACAAGTACAGGTAGTGGTCTGACGGCATTTTCTACGTCGTCGCAAAACAACAATGTGGTTAATAATTATCAGAACTGTACCTTTTATTATACAATCAATAACTAAAATTGAATATTTAGATTTATATTAAGTAATTTTAAATATTTAGACAAATAATTTTATTAGTAGATATATTATCATTCAATTTGTGTTCAATTTGTTACAAAATTCAAATTTCTGAACTTGAAATAGGTATCTATTTAATATTCAGTGAATAAACCTTAGTTTTCCTGTATTTGATTCGTGGAATATTCCTCCTAAATACCATTCGTGCTTTAAAATTAACCAGATAATTTTCCACTCATTCGTGTTTTCTCTACAAATTTCCCTCGTCTTTCGGACTCGGGAAATTATAAGAAAACACGCATTCGTGAAAAATTATCGGAAATTTTTAAGCACTCCTGGTATTATCCCCGAAAAAATAGTGAATTTTTAATACGAAAAACCAGTTTTTATGGATCAGGAAGAAATTTTACCGGCAAAATTCCGTGAAGTTTACATTAAAGACTTCAAAGTGTTTGAAGATTGGATGGAAGTTAGGCGCGTTAAAGGTATAAACGAAAGTGTTTAGCCTACTTGCTTTCTTGGACTACACTCTCCAACTTTACATAAATATTGATGTCTCTAATTCTCCGGACTCTAAACTTTTTTAAAATCAAGGCAAAGGATCATAAGCCAAAAAATCAAAAACTCTTCATCGCATTGATATTAACAAGTCCTTGAAAGAAGCACCTGACAGGGAATTTTTGCTCTTGAAAACAGCCTTAATTATAGGGGCTGCGTGAACTTGAAAATATAGGGAACTGACTAATTTGAGTATGGAAAATTGTTTATAGTTAAACCTGGTACAATGAACAGGAAAACTCGTAGTTTCACAATAATGCAGAAAGGATTTCCAGTCAATCCTGTAAAATTATGCAAAAAATATATGAATTTAGAACCAGAAAATTCTCCCACAAAATATTTTTTGACAGTTTGTGAAAATACCAAGAACAATGGCTTCGTACTTGGTCCTATAACACCCTGAGTTATACACTGGTCATTGTATGAAAGGATCATCCGTTACGTTATTTGCAAATGCAGCGGCAAATATTACTTTATTAAAACGGCAGGGAAGATGGAGCTCTGCAACAGTGGCGGGGAGATATATCGAAGATTCCATCAATAATAAAATTGAGATTGCATCAAAATTCAGGGTGCTGCTAGCATTTCAAAGCCATCTAATGTATTAACAAAGACTGTTTCAAGCACTGGAAGGTTACAAGGTTTTAGTGTTTCTTAATTAAACTGCATTTCAATCTCATTCAATGTTAATGATAATTTAAATTAATAAGTTATTTATAAATAAAGCCTAAACGTTTCTAAAAAGAAAGGCGTGTGTTATGAAGTATGTGTTATGCAAAGTGTGTGTTTTTAAAGTGGTTCTTAACAGTTTTTCTGGTTCTCAAAGGAATACTGTCATATTGGCCAAGCTCTATTAAAAATGTATCTAGAGTAGGTATTTCTAAAATAAAAAGAGCGAACTTTTGGAATTTTCTTAGGAGGTTCCACTTGACCTGCTACTTTTCACTACCGCAGTAATTTGAAAACGGTGGACTTTCCAATTCCAGTCATTCGGGAACATGGTTCAACAATTTGTTGGACAGTAATCTAGGGTAATCGTGTTTTATGCACTCATGTACATTTAAAATAATAACTTTTTCACTCTCTGATAGTGGAAAATCATTTGAACATATTTTCGTTGGAGTGAGCATCGCCATCTTATTAATATTCTTATAATACTGTTAACAGTATGGCGTAAATACTAACAAGTTTAAAACACAATTATGAAGTATTTATAATATGTGTTTTATTACCTGTCTCCATTAAGTCCTAACCTATTATGTATGCATTGAGTATTAAATGTAATCTATACAGTAATAAAACCTCATTAGGTATGGAAAAGGACAGGGCAAAAGGGCAGGGGTTCAAAAGGATTTTTTTTGAAAGAGACTATAATAACTCACGCGTGTGTTATTTTTGACTTTATCTGTATGTATGCATGCCACTAATGACCTTATAACTAGTGGCTGTTGGATAAAAAAATAAAAGACGTTTATTATTATTATTATTATTATTTTTATCTAGAGGCTATGAATTGCTACAATGTATATTGATATGAATTAAAACATCAGCTTTTGTTATTTATTGCAAAGTATCAAACTTTATTATTCAGATTGATTAATTATTATTTGCCTTAAAGACAGGGGCGCATATACGGGTGGGGGATAATTACCCCGTCAGGAAAGAAATTAATAATACCAATCAAAATTGAAAATCCAGAACCAGGCAACACTGATTCACATGTATGTCGGCTGGATCGGATATTTCACTTCACCATTCACCTGCTTACAGATTAGTCTTTTTTTCTTACAATTGTTTTTCTTGGCACCGCCCTAAGTTACATTTGCCTATTAAAGTTAAAGTGATATATTATAGTGATACTGTGTTCATATATCATACAAGGCAAGGGTGTTACTTTACAGGTATTTTTATCAGTGGCGGTTCGTGGTGAATTATATTGGGAGGTCAATAACAAATTTAAAAATAGGCATACTTAAATTAAAAATAAATATCTTATCTGTAAATTGAGCTTTAAATTCTCTTAAAGTTCAGGTCTACTCTTCGTTCTTTAGAATTGAAAAAATGCTGAATGACACGTACGTTAAAATTGCACGCACATTCCTTTTATAAACGATTTCTCGATACTTAACATTGCTAAAGCGGATAGTCTATCTTGGCCCAACTCCTCAACAAAATTTATAAGCCCTTGAAAAACCCCTGGATTTTCAAACAAAGCCGTTTCATCATGGCCACAAAATATTACACAATCTATAATTTTGTTTAAAATACAACGATTTTTGGACAAATTTTCATTAAAATCCCTAAGGGATTTTCTATAAGCTGTGTCTAGCTGAGTGCGAATATCAACACTTCCGACCGCAGCATAGTTCACCGTACATTTCATGTAATCTGCCGAAAACGCTTTTTTTAAATTTTTTCTTTTAAGTGTTTTAAGCCTTTAACACCGGTTTTGCACCATAATGAGTCCGACAAGGCCTTAGAAAACAACAAACAAAGATAACAGTAAAATGAGTTAGAGACTTCACAACTACATATTTCCAGTTAGCTAAATCGTACATACTTTTGCGAAAGTTTCGATGAACCTCTTCATTTTTGTCTTTACTATAATTTGTGGTATACCAAGTTCTAAAAAATTGCGATCACTTACCTTGAATTTCGTTATTTTCATAAAATTAAGTTCATTAGCCCTCTTTAGTTGTTTATTTTTTTTGCACTAATCACTACCAACATTTTATTTCCTGTATATTTTCAACTCACACACATAAAAATAAAAAAATATAAATTCAAAAAACAATATATAAATCAATTTTCATCGATTAAAAACGTCCGAAACAATATCGAGTTACAATATCGACCGCGCGACGTATTTAAAGTAACAATTAAACTTCTGCATGCCGATGTGATGCCGCGACCGATCGATCGAATTATGAGAAGAGACATTGGCTATCATGTTCGGCTGCCGCTCGGTAGCTGTGAAATCTTCGGGTACTTTTGTCAAGCTTTAAGGTAATCAGGGCAATTCGGACTGCCCAGCCTAGTATAGTATAGCGTATTTTATTATGCCTGAGGAACGCAACAAGACCATTCGAACCGCCGCGCGCAGCTAATAGTGTAGTGTATTTAACTTCTCCCAAGGTTCGCGTTTTATTACAACTATTAGGAGGAACGGTAAAACGAATAATTTATTTTCAGAAATATTTTTGGGGGTCATTGATCAAATGACCATATGGAAGAGTCGCCACTGATTTTTATAAACTTACAGAAATCTAATTTAGTAATTTACGCCAGATTCATGCTCTTTCCAACTAAGAATTATTAATTATTATTAGAAAATCATCGTGGCTAGATTTAATCCTTGGTTCAGATGTAAAAGACACATAATTTTGCGGCCTTTCCCAATATATTCCTATCTTTTTTTCAATAATAGTTTTACTGGTTTTAGAAATTTATTTTTACCTATACATCTCGTCCGCGAAATTCTTTAACGTTGCTCGATGCTGACAAGCTCAACAAGCGCCAGCGCCTTTGCCCAGATACACATCCTCAGGATGCCTGAGTATGTGTATGCTTAAGAAAATGTTTATTTATTTTTAATTTCTTGCTTTTAACTTAATTATTAGTTATAAGTTTTTGCAAAATTTAACAATTGCCATTTAAAGTTTTTGTTATAAATATGTTACTTGTCATTTTCCTTTCTTTATGCTTTTAAAATATAAGAAATAACTTTTAAAAGTGTATTTTTTTTTCATTTTGACGAGTTTTATATTTGTTTTTATAAAAAATAAAAATATTAAAATATATTAGCTGCGTTTCTGAAATTATTTCAAAATGTCAATATCCCTATTAATCAAAGTTTATTTTTTTCCACAGTCACAATACTTTTCAGCGCAAATTTAATTAAAACCTATTAATTTACTTAAATATTGCCCCTGACTCATTCTCTAGATGCGCCACTGCTTAAAGCTCAATTAATTTGATATCCAGAAAGCAATAAATTGCTGAAAAAAAAACTATTCTCGGTTACGCAAACCAATAACACTAACTCTATAAATCTCGTTAGTTCACAATAAGACACAAACTCTTTTCATTACAACACTTCTAAATAACCAAAATTAAGGGTCTTGACGGCAACCTAAGACACTAATAAATTCTTTATTTTTTTTATTTTTAGTTCCGCGTACGAGGAGCCTGACTACGTCTGAAGCAGTCTCGGAATGCACTTGGGTATGCGGGAGCAGGTGCAACTCGAAATAAAAAGGCGCGTTCATCGGATGAAATATAAGGTCGGAGTTAAATAATTTACTTGCCGTCAAGATGCTGATTGAGATTTATTTTTTATTTTGACTGGGCGCTTGATTAACAAAGCGCAACTATTTTAAAGCATTGGAATTAAGCCGTGGATTACCTCGAAAATACATGTATTTATCAGTGACTTAATGTTTTGGACTTTTAATACGTAGATTTGTACGTATTATCAAAGTTTTCTGAATAAAAATATAAGTTGCGGCCAGGGGCGTGCAGTCCATGGAAGCAAGGGAAGCAGTGCTTCCCCAAAAAAAATTAGAAAACATTTTCTAAAATGTAATTTTTGAAATCATTAATTTAGTTTATATTAAAAATGATAAAATATTATCTTAATTATCAAGCCCATAATAAATGCGGCCTTGACTCCGACCGAGCCACAAAATCGAATAGAACCTATGCGGGCCGCTAGCTTCTCTGCAGCCAAGTCCTGTATGCTTGACTTCCTGTGAATCGAGCCAGAAGTTAGTGAACTTTCCACCGGCTGTTTGCAATTTTTGCATTTTAGTCGTGTGCTTTAAGTGGGGGCGGAAACTATCGTTGGAGTATGACACGTACGTCGCGTCGCGTCCTGCATGGTGCGATATGGAAGACAATAATACGAACGTGGATATGCAAATAACCTTGAAAATGTTTGAGAATTTCGTAAGAAGAGTGTGTGTGAATGTGTGGTGGGTGTCTTAATAATAAAGGGATTTTCAACATTAAACTTCGCTGATAAGCTTGAAATAATTTCCAAAGGAAGGGCCTATGAAAAATTTAACCACAAAATGAAAAACTGTATTAGACATTTTTATCCGGAAAAACAATACGAACAATTTAAATGGCTAATAGGGTGTGAAAATGTAAGTAAATTATTTTGTTGGTCATGTTTACTTTTTGAAAATGAAAAACGTCTCTGGAATAAAACTGGTTTTTCCGACTTAAACAATTTCCATAAAGCTGTAAAAAGACACATTATGTCCAAAGCGCATTTGCAGGCCGTCATAAAAGAAAAAGTCTTCGGCAAAACCAGAATTGAACACGTCCTTAATAAACAATTCGAAATTAGTCATCGCCAACATAATGAACTAGTCGATAAAAACAGGCAAATATTAAGAAGGTATTATGCGGTATCAATGTTGTTTGTTTTCTCGAACAGCAAGAATTGGGATTTAGAGGTCATGACGAAACAAAGGTTTCTTCAAATAGAGGAAATTTTGAAGATTTACTTAATTTAATGGCTAAATATGATGATTGCTTAAAAAATCATTTAGAGCGTTCTAGCGTGTTTTGCGAAACGTCGAATCGAATCCAGAATGATTTAAAGCAGGAGATTGGCGAGGCGCGGTTCATTGCTATTGTTCTGGACGAAACAACTGATATCACTAATTTTAGAAAATTATCTACAGTAATACGCTACGTTAAAACAGACAGAAGTATTCAAGAGTGATTTTTAGGTTTTAAGAATGTGTCCGAAAATCGTACAGCAGATGCATGATATACCGTAGTTTATAACGTTACTAAAGAAATTAATGGAGAGAAAAAATTAGTTGCTCAAAGCTTTGATGGAGCTGTAGTGACGGCAGGACAATAAGGGGGTCTGCAAGCTAAAGTTCGAGAAACTTTCCCAAGTGCTGTGTTTATCCATTGCTTTGCTCATAAATTAAATTTAGTTTTATCCCAGTCCATCAATCACATTAAAGAGTGTAAAGTATTTTTCGTTACTTTAAGTGGCATGGCTGCTTTTTTTTCCAAGTCAACAAAACGTACACCCCATTGTCCACAAACGATTGCCCAAAGTAGCTCCTACTAGGTGGAACTATAATGGAAGACTTGTGTTAACAGTATCTGAAAATCGTGAATCACTAATTGAACTATTTGAGAATATAATAGAAAATGATGAAACGTGGGACTCAGAAGCAATAAATAGTTCGAGGGGTTTTTTTGGACTGTTTGAAACGAGATTTTAATTTTAATTATTTGTTGAACATATTTTCAGAAATATTTCCATTCTCGGACAATGTTTTTCATATATTACAAACTAAAACAAATGATATTGCCTTTTGCCTTAAAAAAGTAGACCTAAAGTCCATGTTAAGCCAAAAAAGAGATGACCTATTTTGGGAGAAAACGATGACGTTAAATGTAGAGCCGCAAGCCAAGCGTCTTCGAACAGACAAGGTCGGAGATGTTCAAACATCGTACAGACAGACGCCTCTTTTATGAAATAATCGATCAAATTCAGCAACAAATAAACTATAGATTTAACGGTTTAAATGATTTTAAATTCCTCGAGCTCTGCAATTTTGATGCATTTAAAGAAAAACTTTTCCAGAAGATGCGTGTTATCGCGATCTGAACTAAAAGTGATTTACGAAACTGATGACAGTAGCGCAAAAAATAACGCTAAGGAACTAATGCAATTTTTAAAAGACAAGGAGCTGGAAGATGCCTACACCAAAGTGTCGAAATTGTGTGAATTAGTATTGACAATACCTGTTACAAGCTCATTAGTAGAACGCAATTTTTCAACACTTAAACGTATAAAAAATTTCGTGAGAAATTCAACGGGGCAGGAGAGACTTTCGCATACATCGCTGTTGTCCATTGAAAATAAACTTCTCCAAAATATGTCGGAGCATCGACGTTTTTATGATGACGTCATTGACAAATTTGCAAAAAATGATCGAAGAATCGAATTACATTACAAATAGGTAAGTTTCTAAAAATTGCTTCCCTTTCTTAAAATTTTACCGCACGCCCCTGCTGTATATATATATATATATATATATATATATGTATATATAACAGGGTGCCCCCAAACTCAATGGACTATTAGGAGTATCTGGAGAAACAATAAATAGATTATTTTGAAAATTTGATTCTGTCCACAGATGAGCATTAACTCCCTTTTTAAAATATTTTAAATTATGCGGTGTTGCCGCTTCTATCTTAAACCGGTGGCAACATCCGTTTTCTTAATAAAATGCCCTGTATATTATTGCATTTTTGTATTTTCCTGAACACTCTAAACACTTTTTGCTTTATGTTCCCTATATCTAAATTCAACTGTTTTCGAGAAAATGGCGCTTGAAACTTGACAGTTTTGGCTCTTTGAAACTCTGTAACTTCCAAATGATTTAACTTAGACATAAACATAGACATGGATGGGGAGCCCGACAAGGGCAGCACTTAGGCTCACTGGGGCCCATTGTGCTATCCCCCCAAGTAGGCGTGTCAGGCCAAGAGCCCACTCCTTTTTAGAAAGGAAAGGACCCTTTCAGGTCGCGCACGTCCCACAAGCAAGGCCGCCGCCAGGAAAAAATGTAGGGGGGGTCAAAAAGTAAAAATGAATGTCACAAAGATGGCTCCCAAAACAAGGTAATTTTTTTGCGACACCACGCCTTAATTTGACCAAAAAAAATCACACATTGGGCAGAATTTGAACCATTAGAATTTAAAGCTCTCCCAGTCCAGTAAAAGCTCCAGTGTCTAACATTAAAATAAAAACACAATAGCAATTTCACAACTTTTATTTCTAAATCATACAAAAACGTTATTCGCTAAATAAAAACTGCAACCTCCTTCGGTCCTGACCAAATTTATTTAAAACTTTGTTTATAAAACTTTCTTTATTTTTAAGGACTTTTTGCCTATGTACACTTAACAAACATAACCCAGACAATCTATCTTCTGATAAGGTTGATCGTAACCATGTTTTAACACGTCGCAGTGTGCTAAACGATCTTTCAATGCTAACACTAGTTGGTGGTAAGGCTAAAAATATATTTATAGCCTTTTTAATTGATTCTACATTTTCTTCAACTGTCTTTGTTTTCCAAAGTTCCACCCATGTTTCAATTTCTTCTGAAAAATTGTCAAGATCATATTTCTGGGAAATTTCATCCTTTTTAAGTACCAGTTCTGTACCTAATTTTCTGGGATGAATTTCTTAAGCAAAAATGCAGTGCTGGCGTTGTCAGAGAATCTGATTGAAATAGATGACTGTATAATAGAGTCCAAATAAGGGATGAAAAGGGAAAGTTTATAATATTCTTCAGGTCCATTTGATGAATAGTTAGCTCTCTGTGTTTGTCTAGATGCTATTCGTGGTATTTTAATTTCTAATTTAAATGTATTGGCGTAATCTACACATTTGTCATATATTTCACGAAACCACTTATCAGGATCATTTCTATGTGACTGAAATAATCGAAGAAGATCGTCTAGATGTCTTTTAACTGAAAGTAGGTCTATGTCTTTAGATTGCAATATGTTACAAATTGGTTCCAATTTACTCGAATATTTTGCCATAATAAATAGGCAAACAATAAATTTTGACGCTGATACGCACGTCAAAAGCTGATTGGATTTTGTTCTTGTTTGCAGATTAAAATTCGGACTAAAAGCTAGTGTCTCAAGAGCATTCGTAATTTCTTTTAAGTTTGAAGCAAAAATTCTTATGGATTTATATTTAGCTGACCATCGTGTTTCACAAAATAATGGTAAATTAGGGACGTACTTTCTTCTTAAAGGGCTATCTCGGAAAAAGTTTATAATTTCTTTAATTGTTGCAGCTGTATTTTGAATATCTTGTATTTTATTTAAGTCATTTATTACTAAATTTAATTTATGGGAAGCACAATGAAAAAATGTGGCTTTTGGATATTTGTCCCTAATTATTTTTTGTACGCCATTCTCATGCCCTGCCATAGTGGAACACCCCTCAAATCCCAAACCAACTAGATTTTCCATATTCAAATTATTTTCTAAACAATAATTTAAAATTATATTTGCAATCCCTTCAGCATTTAAAGTCCTTAGCTCACAAAATCCCAAAAAATCTTCTCTTACACAGTTTGTTTTGTCTACAAATCTAATACCGAGAGAAAGTTGTTCTATACCGGCTATATCAGCACTCTCATCAGCCATAATGGAAAAACCATCACTGGAATTAATCTCCTCTACGATATCCTGCCTAATTAGTGTTCCACAAATAGAGATTAATTCATTTTGGGTTTGATGTGACGTGTATTTTGCATTTTTATTTGAATTAGTTAAATGCTCACTTAATATATGATCCCCACTTTCCACTTTAAAATCTAGAAGATCTTCAAAGTTACCTTTCATCGTACAACGTAAAGGTAAATCATGTGTGCCACAAAAAATTATAGTTGAAATAATTGGAAACAGTTTTTTCCGATTCGACTCTATCAACTCCCGTTCTGCATTACTAATTTGTTCAATCACAGGGATAACTTGGCCCTCGATAGATTTAATAAAATTCTGAGCTTTAATTGTTGATTGCTTATGCCAATCAGAAGAACCATGCGCTTTTGCAGAAGCCATGAAATCATTATATTTTATAAAAGGCTTCACTATAAACCCTCTTTGTATGCCTCTGTTTACTACAGGTCGAAAAATAACACAATATTTACATAAGGCCCCTTTTAACCTAGGCGAATATGCCAGCCAATCAAACTGTTGAAACCATTCATATTTAAAGGCCCTTTTGCCTTCCTTTGAGTCACCTTTAAAATTATATTGAATGCCTGGCTTAAAAGGATTCTTAATCACTTCAAATCTAGTATTGTCTGATAGTGGCTGTTGCAAGTTAATAAAATTGCCCAAGTCTAATTTATGATATGAAATATCAAGCTCATTATTAGGAACAGGAACATCCTCAATCGATACAGTTTCTAAAAAAGAAATTTAACCTAAATAAGAAACTAAAATTCCGACTATGCTTTTTGTAATAATTTTACCTAAACCTTTTTTATTAGTAGTACACGATTTTAAATTGAAAGTATCACCTCACCTTTATTAGAAGCCTCACCACCTAATTCGGGCAAACCATAACCAATACGACTATTACTACTACTAGCAATACCATCACCATTACTACTTATTTTAGATTTCTCATTTTTGTCAGTTTTGGATTTAAAAAAATTTCTAATATCCATTTTCAACAAAAATCTAGAAAGAATAAGAATTAAAATAAAAGTAATATTTTACTCATTTTGAATTATTGACCGATATAGCCCTAGCACATGCATTTCTGGCGCGTTAATCATGTTTACAGAACAGAAAAAACATATTTTATTTATAAGATTACTTACCAGTTTCGAATTGATTCTCTATGGAACTACACACACAATAACGAAAAATTACAGACTGCACAATTTAAATGTCTAATAAAAAAACAAGCGCTTGATTAAACATAAGAAAACCAACACGTTAAACCAGTTAAAACAGTTCCAAGTTTATGTCAGGAGCAGCAACCAGGGAAACAGCAAATATCTTGGTCTTGGTTATGAGACCCGCGGACTGCGGCACCACCCGTATTAATTTGTGGGACTTTTCGCATTGCTATGCTTTATTTTAACGTTTACTTCTAAATTAATTTGAATTAATTAAATTTAGTGTCAATTTTGGATTCTTAGGCAATATTGTATTATAGAATTTGGAATTACCTTGTTTTTTATAAATACCCAGGGGGGGTCGACGGACCCCCCTGACCCCCCCTGCCGGCGGCCTTGCCCACAAGCTCGAGTTCCACATAGGTGTCACCCAAGCAAAGCAGTCTGGCGTTGACTAAAGCGTCACATCGACAGACTAGATGCTCGGTAGTTTCATCTACCTCAGCACAAAACCTGCAGTATGGATCGTTGTCGAGTCCAATCTTATGCAGGTAATATTTCACTAGCCAGTGTCCAGTTAGGACCCCGGTAATAGTTCTAAGTTGACTTCTGTTTAGGTTTAGAAGTCTATTAGACTCAGAACGGCTATAAGGGCCTGATATGAAGACCTTAGACTGTCTGAGTCCTGCTAGCTCGTGCCATTGAGCACGAATGACTTAACTTGCAACCAAATGAATTTCACTGTCTGATGTCTGAATTTGAGTAATTATTTGCCATTTCAGAATGCTGAAGTTACAGTTAGTGTGTTTAAACACAATGACAGTTTGGTTGATGTTATGTTGGTTGTCATGGCCTACCAGAAACATTTTTAAATTTTAAGCATCTTAAATAAGATGTTGTTTTGAAACTTGAATCTTCAGAAAATTTCAGGTAAGTATAGGGACAATATACCCTTTTGAAATCAGTATCCTTTAAAGAAATATTCATGTTCCATTTAAAAAATAAAAGTTATCGTAAAAATAAAATCTCCCAAGAAATGTTATTTTTGAGACACCCTGTACAAATTAAAGTTAATATGTAAATTTTATTATTGTAACCCATATTAGCTGTTAAAACTGATAAAAATATGTGCTGGTAGATACAGAGGTTTTAATAATATTCTACTTTAAATCAAATAATACAATTGTCGCTTTTATTTTTAACTGGCGAATATTTCAACACGGCTAGAGATAAAGGAACATGTAATTTGGTGTCCCTAATGAATTCTTCTAATTTATCTCTGGTGCCCCATAGTAACGCCTATGGGTGCAGTATCTATTCCATTTTTTTTTATATTTTTGCAAAATCTAAATAGATTTTGTATTTTGTAAATACATGTAAGAATATTTAAGAATTCTTTAATTTTCAGTATAGATAAAATAATAGCAATGCTCAGATTGTTATTATTCATAAAGTGTTTTAGTCACTTTGCAAACGCCTTAGCTAAAAAACGCCTTTTTATCATTATGTTTCATTGCTCGTTTTAATTATTCTAAGGCAGTTGTGTAATATAGGAAAGTGCAGAAAAGATTAATTAATTTCAGCCGCGGTTGTATGCGAGAAGCAAAGGAGATTTGTTTGCAATGTTACAGAGTTGTGAACCAACGTTCATTGTTCTGGTGGAATTAGTTTTAATCAAATGGATTTTATTGAAGTGGTGCATATAAAGAAGCATCTGGTTATATTTATTAAGTTGTGAGTGGGGTATCTTTGAATTGAATTGGCTCTTTAATATTATACGGCACTTTATTACAAAGAAACCATCAGGGAAAAGATTACTAATAATCGATAAGTAAGCGTGCAATAGATACCACGAGGATAACGATCTGCATAAGTTTACTTTTACCTTGTTAATATTCACATGTTTTGATTTAACATTTTAATAGTAATATAAAACATCTTGTACGTAAGTTTTAAATATGTTAAAAGTTTAAATCTGATAAATACTCATATCGAACAAAGTTTGGGTAACACTACTTTTATATTATATTAAAAATACAGTGTGTCTCAGATTCGCTTCTCTATACAGGGATCTCGGCTCCTATTATACCTACAGCAAATGTTAAATGGGGAAAGTTTTAGAGGAAACTTATTGCATTCGATATCCGGCTTCAGATTTACGATCGATCAATTTTTTTTGGATGTATCGGGGAAAAACCGAAGTGGCGGATTTTATTTTTGGCCAGTATATCCAGAACGGTAAATTTGACAGCTGCCAAAACGTGACATTATTAGGACACATTTTTAAGACAAATAAGATGGCGTATACGACACGTCTTCATTGTTTTTTGTTAACCCGCAACCCGCCTTAACTTTCATTTTTCTTATGGCCGCCATATTGGATTTTTCGATTTTTGGGAAGAGCCTAAAATTTCCAGTCTAGTGATATCTCACAAGTGCATTAAAGATTTTAGTATCATCGAAATATTACACTTCGTAAAGTTAGGTTTCAGTTTTTTCTAAGCAGGCCGTGATTTAAAATAATGGTAGCTCTCAATGCTTTTCTAAGGAGGCCATGATTTATCTGTAACAAAATTGGATTTTGACTTTGACGTTAAGTTAAATAGTTAAAAGTATCAAAGCTGTGTTTTAATAAGTAGAAGGTACGCTTTTATCCCAATAAAATCATAAATCTGACACATAAATTGTCAAAACCTATAGAAAATGGCCGGTATTCCGTATTCAAATGAAGAAAAGGTGGACATGTTAGCTCTGTACTTTCAATCATACAGAAAGGCCGACGTTACCTCAGCAAGGTATTTGGAGATGTACCACGAACGACGGCAGCCTCATAAAACCCAATTCAGGAAAACCGTGGTTAATTTAATTAACCATGGTGCCTTCGAACAACCTAAAAGCGGATACAATAATAACAATGAAAATCGAGACATAAACATTTTATAAGCTATCAACGAAAACCCTATTGCATCGGTAAGAACTGTTGATCAGGAAATTAGTGTGCCAAAATCAACAGTACAGAGAGTTTTAAAAAAGAATAAGTACCATCCATACAAACCCATAATAGTACAAGGACTTAAGGAAACTGACTTTCCAAGATGACTACAGTTCTGTGAGTGGTATATTAGGAGATGTCATGAAAATCCTGATTTTGTAAATCATGTCTTGTGGTCCGATGAGAGCAGGTTCACGAATTTTGGAGTCTTTAATAGGCACAACCGTCATCATTGGGCTGTGCAAAATCCTCACGAAGTGGCAGAGAGACCTCTACAGATCAGATTTAGAAGTAACGATTTGTGTGGGATCATTGGTAAGTTAATCTATCCAATCTTTTTTAAATAGGCAACAAATGATGGTCAAATAATAATCTTTTTTTGTCGTTTAGTTCTTTAATGATACTTAAAGAGTATAATCTAATAAAAAAAAAGTAAAACGTTCTACTCTAGTCAGTCAACTTACTTTTTTGATATTGTATTACATTTTTATTCAATCATTTTGTATTGTAGTTTCGAAGAACCTATACAAATAGAATTGGGATCTATAAATTTATTAACACTTTATCTAAATTTTCTGCAGATTTAGCTAATTCTCTAAAATTATTTTGATTGTCTGAATGTAATGATTTATTATTACCCGGGAAGCCAAGTTCTTGCGTTATGGAAAAAACACCATATTAATCAAATGTCGAATTATTTTTCGATTTTCATTGCGATTTATAGAAAGGCGTTCAGCTGTATTTCCGAATAATTTAATTTTTAAAACGCAAGGGGTTTCTTCTTTTGATATTTTATGTTTTATTAAGGCACGGTGTACTTCTTTAAGATTATTATATATGCAATATCAACAAAATAATTTATTACGGTTATTACTTCCCGCTAACCAAATATGTTTTTCTTTTTCATAATAAAGCTGAACAGGTTTCAACTGTATAAAAGCTCATTCATTACGGGATGGTTCGATTATTATTTTTGGAATGAAAATATCTACTTTTTAATAAAAACAATTTTCCCTTTATAATTTATAGTTTCTAGTACCACCCGGCCGACCCTGCCGCCCTTGACTGTTGGGCATCTATTTATAAATAATTAATCATTTCAGGAAATCGACTTATTGGACCATTTTTGTTTGACTACTACCTAAACGGGCAGAGGTACCTAGAGCTTTTGCGAAACCAGGTTGTACCAGCCTAACGAGTTATTCTAACGGAAGATGAATTAAGCAGAACTTGGTTTCAACAAGACGGATGTCCGGCTCACAATACCATTCAAGTCAGGAACTTCTTAAGAGAGCAGTCTGACGAAAGAATAATTTCTTTAAATGGTCCAATATCTTGGCCTTCTAGATCCCCTGACCTGTCGCCCTTGGATTTCTATCTCTGGGGTCACACGAAGAATGAAATCTATGAATTTGATCCCCCCGTGACCATAGAAATCCTGAGACAAAAAGTTCTGGACACGTTTAGAAATATTAACCGAAATACACTTACCAGGGTTGTACGAAAAACAGTCACCAATTGTCAAAAATGTCTCGATGCAAATGGACGTTATTTTGCAGATTCGTAAATTAATGTTACCCATTTAAAAAGTTGTTAAAGCTCATTTAGATTTTTTAAGTCGTTATTTACGTTATTGTTGTATTGAAAATTCAATGCGTTCAATGCATTACTTACTTATTAATGTAATCTTGTGACAAGTAAATCATGGCCTCCTTTAAAAACATTGAAACCTAATTTACGAAGTGTGATATTTTGATGACACTAAAATATTTAATGCACTTGTGAGATATCACTAGACTGGAAATTTTAGGCTCTTTCCAAAAATCGAAAAATCCAATATGGCGGTCATAAGAAAAACGAAAGCTGAGGCGGGTTGCCGGTTAACAAAAAATAATGAAGACGTGTCGTATACGCCATCTTATTTGTCTTAAAAATGTGTCCGAATAATGTCCCATCTTGACAGCTGTTGAATTTACCGTTCTGGATATACTGGCGAAAAACGAAATCCGCCATTTTCGGTTTTTCGCCGATATTTCCCAAACTTATTCATCGATCGTAAATCTGAAGCCAGATATCGAATGCAATAAGTTTGCTCTAAAACTTTCCCCATTTAACCTTTGCTGTAGGTATAATAGGAGCCGAAATCCCTATATAGAAAAGCCAATCTGGGACACACTATATATATATATATATATATATATATATATATATATATATATATATATATATATATATATATATATATATATATATATATATGCGAACCGCTGAACGGATTTTGATGAATTTTTTTAAATGTAGATTTGTTTATCGCTTAAAACGCCGCGTTGTGAGTTTTTATTAAAATTTTAATTTTGAGCATATAGAGGGGCTAACAATGAGAGTAATTTTTCTCCAGAATATTTGAAACACCCTGTAGATCGTTTCAGCCGTAACAGCGGGTATACGTTTAATGCAAATTATAGCCCCATGTTTTCTTAACAATTTGGTTTTTGTTTCACGTCAATATTTTTAATTGAAATACAGAGCAAAAGATTAAGGCGCAAACACATCGAGACGTTTTCAGCGATAACAAATCTACATTTTAAAAAAAATTCATTAAAATCCGTTCAGCGGTTCGCAAGAAAATCCATATCGAAATGCTGTGCTATTTATAGCGGTGCGTTAATTTTGATGCGTAGTGTATATATATATATATATATATATATATATATATATATATATATATATATATATATATATATATATATATATATATATATATATATATATATATATATATATATATATATATATATATATATATATATATATATATATATATATATATATATATATATATATATATTATATAAATTTACAAACTTAGTTCAGTTTCAGTCTTTTTACTTCCCTCATATTTCCAAATTTTCCTAACAAAATGTTTAAAAAATTACTGTAAAAGAAATATTTATTCCTAAACCTGTTTTAAGAAAAATTACGAGACACATGTAATTAGGGATCAACCTGAAAAATTTGATTTCCAGTATATTATGAAGTACAAAATTAAAGCCAATTAAATTGTTATAAAAATCAGTATCAGCCTTTATGCCTAATGAGGTATTCCTTTTATAGAAAAATAAAATACCAACATTTATTTCGCCTCTTTTATGTTAATTTTATTTAGTTTATTTACATGCGAGATCTGGTAAATAAAAAAATAAAGTTTTTGTATTTCAAACTTTGCACAGTGGCGGCTCGTGGCGCATTATATTAGGAGGTCAATAACAATAGACATACTTAAAATAAAAATAAATAACTTATCTTTAAATTGAGCTTTAAATTCTCTTCAAGTTCAGGTGTACTCCTCGTTCTTTAGAATTGGACAAATGCTCCTCGAAAAACCCCTGGATTTTCAGACAAAGCCGTTTCATCATGGCCACGTAGTGCCAGTTCAAACGCCCCAAAATCTACACAATCTATAATTTTGTTTAAAATATAACGATTTTTTGATACATTTTCATTAAAATGTATTCTATAAGATATATAATTTTCTATAAGCTGTCTTTAGCTGAGTGCGAATATCAATACCTCCGACTGTAGCATAGTTCACCGAACATTTCATGTGATCTGCAGAAAACGCATGGTTTTTTATTTTTTCTTTTAAGTATTTTAAGTCTTTAACACCGGTTTTGCACCATAATGAGTCCGACGAGTCCTTAGAAAACAACAAACAAACATAACAGTAAAATGAGTTAGAGATTTCACAACCAAATGTTTTCAGTTAGCTAAATCGTACATACTTTTGCGAAAGTTTCGATGAACTTCTTTATTTTTGTCTTTACTAGTTTGTCGTTCTGGCAAATAGCGACCACTTACCTTGAATTCGGTTATTCTATCTCAAAATTAAGTTCGTTAGCGCTCTTTAGTTGTTTAATTTTTTTACTACCGACATTTTAATTCATCTACATTTACAACTCAAACATAGACCACCTTGAAATTGGTTATTTTTGCAAAATTAAGTTCGCAAGTACTTTTTAGTTGTTTTTTTTTGTACTAATCACTACCAACATTTTATTTCCTGTATATTTCCAACTCACACATGGATCATGAAAATAAAAAATATATATATTACAAAAAACAGTATATAAATCAATTTTCATCGATTAAAAACGTCCGAAACAATATCGAGTTAGAATATCGACCGCGCGACCTCTGAACAATTGAACTTCCGCATGTCGACGTGATGCCGTGACCGATCGATCGAATTATGAGAAGAGACCGGCTGACGACCCAAATCGCGATTTCATATTCCATTTGTTATCACGTTCGGCTGCCGCTTGGTAGCTGTGAAATCTTCGGGTACTTTTGTCAAGCTTTAAGGTAATCAAGGCCATTCGGACTGCCCAGCCTAGCTTAGTAAAGCGTATTTGAATTTGGCAGTGGCGGCTCGCCAGGGAACGCGGAACGGGAACTACATTTTACAATCTATTTACTTAAAAATAAAAATATTTTTAAAATATTAAGCATTTTATAATCTGCATTTTTATTATAAAAATGTAGTATGTTTTATATAAATTCATATTATTTACTTAATTATACCATATTTTCTATCAAAACTAGTGCGTTATATACTCAAAAAATAATAATGACTTAAAAACGTAGTGCGCTGAACACCTTTTCATAAGAGCGACACGTTGAAGAATTACAATCAGCAGTAACAAATTTCGCATCAGACTCCCCCGCGCTCCGGCTTTCGCGCTTAGATTTGTTTACGGCAGTTGCTATGCCAACGTAATGGTGAATATCTGTAAGCCAAATAAATAAAATAAATAAATAAATAAATAAATAACTACAATAATTACAAAGGCGGAGTCTAGCCTAACGGCCATTCATACTCAACCTGAAAAAATAACTATTTTAGTAATAAATTTTACAGATTATAGTGGAAAAAAAAAGAATAAAATAAAAACGAACATGAACTTACTGGAAAAAAGGTGATTTTTTAAAACGTAGCCAAAAGTACACCTATAAATCAAGCCAACAATGTTACTGCTCAGAGAGTTAAATTCCTTGACGGCATTATATGTGAAGGTACGCCGAAACATGGCTGTCCTGTAGTGTGGCATGGTAAGTTTTACAAGGTTTCTTAAATTAGGCGTATGTACATTTTCTCTAAAAACTAGCTTATTACGTAAATATTTGGGAGTAGATGTATTTAATATTTTAACAGTAAAAATAAGAAGATGATACACAAATAGATTATTAATCCGCAACCACTGTATAACGTCATAGGCGGGGGTTATATGGTCATATTTCCTTAAATTACACACAAGTCGGCAACATGTATTTTGGATTTTCTGTAGTCTGTTTGAAGTGAGTTTATCTAAACAGGGGTAATACACTATAAAACCATAACATACCTTAGACAAAATTAGGCTCTCACACAACATTTTTTTCATCTTGAATGTTAATAAGCTCTTATTAGCATAAAGCAGCTTAAGACGCATAAAACATTGCTTTGTGATGTTACTAACGTGACTTACAAATCTTAAATTTTCGTCAAAGACTAAACCAAGATTTCTAGCCTCAGAGGTAAACTGAATTAGTTGGTTATTTACAAAAATTTTCAGTTGTGACTTAATCAGATCCCTATGCTTAGCAGGACAAAATAAAAGAACTTTCGATTTTTGAGGATTTAAAACCAGATTATGCTTGCAAGCAAACTCATTTACACTTTCTAGATCTTGATTTAATAGAGTAGAAGATACATCATAATCTCCCAGGTTAAAGCTGTTATAAAGTTGCGTGTCATCAGCAAAAAATTGGACTTTGGAGTGGCGGACAACCTTAAACATGTCGAAAGTATAAATGAGGAATAGTAGAGGCCCCAAGACACTCCCCTGAGGCACTCCAGAACAGACTGGTTTACAAATTGAACGCATATTCCGTAGGAAAACTTGTTGTTGGCGGCCTTGTAAGTAATGACTAAGAAAACTGAGAGAATTGCGATCAAATCCAAAGTAAGAGCATTTGGCAAGTAACAGTTTGTGGTTAATGGCATCAAATGCTTTACTAAAGTCCAAGTGTACGAGAACAGAAGCCTTATTTAAGTCGTATGAACGAACAATGCTGTCAGTCAAGTCTGCCAAAGCTGAGGTAGTACTGTGGTCCCTTCTAAAGCCTGACTGGTGAGTCGGCAAAATGTTATTTTGTGATAAATATACATTGATTTGCCTATTCGCAACTTTTTCTAACACTTTTGACAAAACCGGCAATAAGCTAATTGGACGCAAATCACTATAAGACTCTGGGCTTGTTACCTTAGGAAGAGACATATCCAAGGCAGTTTTCCACGAACTCGGAAAGCAACCTAATTCTAAACAACTATTCACTATATGTGTAATGTATTTGGCTATAAAAGACATACATACATTTATCATCGTAACATTGATACCATCAGTGCCTTGGGAATTACCTTTAATACAATTTATTATCTTAATGATTTCACAAATATCAACAGGTTTGAATGCAAAAGAAATCTGTTCATCGTAACTGTTATTAACATAATGATCAATATTTTCGGCACAGATATTATCACTGTCTTTAAATACAGACAGGAAATAATCATTAATTTTGGTGACATCAGACAAGTTGTTGGGAACATCAGAGGATCTATTGCAATGTAAATTAAAAGACTTAAGAGCTCGATATAAAGCCGATTTATTTTTTTGCTTATCTAGAAAACGCAAATATGCAGCCTTCTCTCTTCTCACAGAAGACTTAAGAAAGTTGCGTAGTCGTTTATAGTACTCCCAACTTTCACAAAGCACCATCTCGCAATTTCATAAGTGCCCTTAACGTATCAGTGAGCCACGGGGCACGCAGCGTACTGACTCGAACTGTTCTGAGCGGGGCATGAATGTCAAATAGTCCTGATATATATTTAGTTAAGGCATCAACCTTTCCATTAATATCCCGAATCATTAATATGTTATCCCATGGAATAGTGGCAAGGTCATGGTTAAAATTATCTATATCAAGGTTTTTAAGATCTCTAAAAGTAATAGTAGTAGGTCTTTGTTTTACAAACATGAAGTTGATTTCGCAAAAAACCAGACGGTGATCAGTAAAAGTATCAGTATTCATCGTACCAACATTACCGCAATTTTCCGCCCCACTGAGAAAAATAGGATCAAGAAGTGACTCAGAGTAGTTTGTTATTCTAGTTGCCTCGTTTACAATTTGAATTAAGTTAAAATAATCAAAGCATTGGCTAATTTTGTTATTGATGTTAAAAAAATTCAGGTTTAAATCACCGAGAATTATCACATGATCAAATGATGGCACGACAAACGAAAGAGCTGGACGGCTCGCTCTACATTACCCTTGGGAGGACGATAAGCCACACCCACAGCCACCCTTGTGGGGCCAATTTGAACCTTTACCCACATATGCTCCAGATGCTCCTTGTCCCTTAACAACTGTCCATCAAGAGGTATTAGTTCGCTATGAAAATGAGAACTTACAAATATTCCAACGCCTCCACCACGACCGACTCTATCTAGGCGATGAAATATATATCCAGGAATTGAAACAGCAGTTAGTGGTATATTGTCAGCCATTACATCAAATAAGTAGTCTAGAACTAAAGCTGAAAAATCAGCGAAAGACGGCAAAATAGATCTAGCATTCACATGACCAATCTTAACTAAACTACGCTTATTAACCATAATTAATTTTATTTTTTATATTTTCAACATAATTTTTAAACACAGGACATAAATTATATGCAGCTGAATGATCAGCAGGAAGCTTTTTTTTGAAACTTTCATTATATTTGGAGATGGGAGCGGCATAAGACTGCTGCTGCAGGCTGCAGGCGCTTATTCGTTTGATATAGAATTAATGTAAATTAGTGCGTTCGGATCATTGGAGGCGGAAGCAGTTTTGCATCGATCGAATCAAATCGGAATTAGCTTTAAGATATAGGTACATAACTGTTTTTCATGAACAAAAAAATATATTTAAAATCTTATAAATTTATATTATTTTCTCTAAGTATTAAAAAACGCTCCACAGCTATGCTCAAAAACTCAGTATATAATTAACATCATAAAAAGATTTAAAAAATAGCCAATTTGGGCGTGGTACCCCGAAAAGTTTTCTCCTGCCGCGCTATTTTTACCTACGGCGCTGTGCACCTAGATACGCGCGCGCTTCATCCGTTCTTAAATTCACGAGCCGCCACTGGAATTTGGTTATTTTTGTAAAATAACGTATTTTATTATGCCGAAGGAACGCATCGAGACCATTCGAACCCCCGCGCTCGGCTAATAGTGTAGCTTATTTAACTTTTTGCAAGGTTCGCGCTTTATTACAACTATTAGGAGGGACGGTCAAGCGAATAATTTATTTTCTGAAATATTTTTGGGGGCTCATTGACCAAATGACCCTATGGAAGAGCCGCTACTGACTTTCCAGCAAAAGATAATTAAAGTATTCCGATTTACATCCACCTGTATTTAATTCCTTAAGGTAACCTTACTAGTAAAACTAACTATATAGAAGACTTTCAGGAAATAAGAAAAAGGCGAGTCGTAACACGTTGCGAGGACCAGTTTTTTACTGTGCGATTAAATATGCAGAACGAATGTTCAAACTACTAATTATTGACTTTGGAAGGTCTCTGTGGAGATTGTAAATTGTACAGCTGGCTAATGGAATGAAACAATATCGAAACAAAAAATATATTGATGGTGGAGCTTTAGACAAAAAGTTGTAGTTTAGTCTCTTGCATCTGAAATGAAAGAAATAATTATTTTATTTATTTTTCAATTAATATGCAGCGGTCAGTATCATGTCGCATTATTTTTAAAAGATGGTTAAGGCAGACTCTTTGTTACTAGTTTCCTCCAACTTTTCGCCCACTGGAATAATTACTGACATTAAATCCGCTGTTGTAAAATGGATTACTTAGTTTAATATTTTACAACATATATTACAAACTACAAATTATCTATTATTGGGAAATTTCTCGTATTTGGTGCTCCGTGGAAAAGATGGGTTTATCAATACCGAAATAACATGACTTTTTACCATCTTCGTTGCATTTTACTAAATAAATCTTTTGCAGTTACTCGTTTGCAGCCACGTAACCAAGGGGGGTGGTCCTGGAGGCTGGACTCTCCCTAAAAATGTGTTAATATGTTGGTATAGGCATGCTTCTTACTAATTTCCCTGAAGTTTGATCGTTTGGACCACCCCCCCGGACTAAATTTCTGACAACGTGTCTGCCTGTTTGTGCTATATTTTTGAGGCAAATGTCATAGACTAAGGTGTGAATTAAAATGTTAAATGTTACAGAAAAGCATTAAGAAAAACGTGATGGCATTTTACGAAAGTATAAACATTTAAGTACAATTTTTATATTCACTAAGGATGGAATTCTAAACAATATTTTCAGATACATTTTTTTTTTCACTGAAACGAAACATATATATAAGGCTCAGTTTAAGAAAAAATTATGACTAAAAGGTAAAAATGAACATTTTAATTCATTTTGCAAATTTTACTTTTTTAAATAGGTAACATTTTTCATTGGATTTTAACTATGCAAAATACTGTACTAAATTGGGTTTCATTAAGTGGAATATTATAATCACCTCTGTATTTATCAATACAATTTTTAACAGTTTTAAGAGCTAATATAAATACACAAAATAAAATAATTGGTTAATTAATTATAATTTATACAGGGTACACTAAAAATATTATTCTTTTGGGACATTTTAAATTCCTAATTACTTTTATTTTTAAATGGGACACCCTGTATATTTTAGTGGAATGTTTTTTTTTAAATGCTGATTTCAAAAAGGTATACTGTCCTTATATCTACCTGAAACAGTTTTCTAAATATTCATATATATATATATATATATATATATATATATATATATATATATATATATATATATATATAGAAATTAACGCTTTTAATATTTGTTCATGAATATTTAAAAGCGGTTACGTTAGAATGTGAATATGTAGTACGAAAGAATATTTCAAATGAAGCATAGAATTGAAATTAACCAAAATATTCAGACTACTAGTTATAGACTTTGACACCCGTATTCACTAAAAAGTTTTAAATTTAGATCAGGTCTAACGTTCATTAGGCCGCCATCTTGTTCCGGCATATTGGATTTTTACCAAAATGTTACCAGGTCATCCCCATATGAGCCTTAATTTTTGACTAAAATTTTAAGTCAATCTGATGAGTAAAACTACTCAGTTATGCTGCGAACTGACAGATAGACAGACAAACTGACAGGTGGACCGACGGAATTGATAAAACATATTTTTTGGCATCTAGGGATGCTAAAAGTCAAAAATATGTAAATCCTGCTAGGGTGATTTTTTCAAATTACAAAAATTTAATTTGGTCGCCATTTTGTTCCGCCATCTTAAATTAATACCACACTTCTACTAGTTCATCTCTATACTGTAATTATTAGTAGCACACAATTTGAAATCAGTTCATTAAGTAGTTTTTTCAGGCAGAATTTTTAAATATTTTATTAAGCCGCCATTTTGTTCCGCCATCTTGAATTCGTACCAAAAATTTACGAGTTGATTCCCACATAATACTTGGTTTTTGTGCAAAATTTGATATAAATTGGTTAAGCACTTTCTGAGTAATAATTTATTTGACATTTCACTAGGCCGCCATTTTGTTTTGCCACATTGGATTTCTACCAAAATATTAACAGATCATCCCCATATAACCCTTAATTTTTAAACAAAAGTAAATCGAGTGAGCAGTTTTTTAGCTATACCGCGAAGAGACAGACCGACCGACAGGCAGACAGACAGACAGTCAGACAGACAGACAGATCGACTGAATCGAGAAAACATATTTCTCGTCATCTAGGAACCTTGAAACGTAAAGATCTGAAAAAATGTCGGAGGGTGATTTTTTCATAATACTTCGCTTTTATGAGGGAGGTAAAAATTTCTGTAAAAACTATTTATTTATATAACACTTTTGAAAAATGTTAAATATGACCGACAAAATGGCCACTAACCAAATTGACTAAAAATCAGTATCAGCCCTTATCCCTAATAAGACAACCCTTTCATAATAAAAAGAATAAAAATATTAAAAATGTAATTTGTCTTTTTAAGTTACTTTCATTAATTCAAAAATCAAAATAAAAAAAACATTGAAGAAGTGGTTGTATTTTTACTTTTGCGGCGCAAGCTAATTAAAATATTCTGATTTACATCACTGTGTATTTAATTCCCTAAAGCAACACTATTAACAGAACTAACTAAATTGACAACTTTTCAAAAATAAGAAAAAGCCGAGTCGTATCACGCTTTTAAAACGAAACTACCTTTGCGGGAACCGGTTTTCTATTTTGCTATTAAATATGCAGAAACACAGAAAAATCAGTTGCGTTGGATTTTTGTGTGGCAGAACGAATTAATTCAAACTACTTATTACTGACTTTAAAAGCTCTCTGTATCGGTTGTAAATTGTACAGCTGGTTAATGGAATGAAACAATATCGAAACAAAAAATATATTGATGGCGGAGCTTTGGACGAAAAGTGGTAGTTTAGTCTCTTGCATTTTAAATGAAGGAAATAATTATTTTCCAATTAACATGTAGCGGTCAATATCATGTCGCATATTTTCTATAACATAGTTAAGGCAGACTATTTGTTATTAGTTTACTCTAGCTTTACGCCCACTGGAATGATTACTGATTAAATTAAATTAATAGTTTACAAATTGTAAATTGTTCGTTACTTTATTTTTATCTATGACCAGACCACGAATGCGGAAGGCCTAAGTACTAGGTACCGTGGTTGCTTTAAACAAAGACAGGGCAAGTATATTGTTGAAGGATTTAAAAAGTTGCAGATTAAAAGAAAAAGGAAAGACATTTGCTTGTAACACCACAGTTTACGAAAGAAATAGTTCTCTCACTCCTCTGTTGTGCTCCCAAAAGCTGGCTTTTTTTGCGACCCGTCGTAAATCATAGCGAACACCTGCAGCTAACAGCCAGATGCGAGGTATACAAGGCTGCCCGTTATTTTATTGCAATGAGTACATCTACGGGGAGCGATCAATAACTGTATTAGTTACTTTAGGTATTCATATTAATATTTATAGTAGATGTTCAACTTAATAAAAGGATAACTTATGGACTAAATTTGACAGGTATTAAGAATAAATATAAAATAAAAATGTATTAATTATATTTGCGAAATGATGCAGTGAACTTCCGAAAATTAGTTTATTCTAATTTAAATTACAAAAATTATCCGAACAAGAATCAATACGTTCTCGACAGGATATCAAAATCTATTGTACTTCAAAAACATTTTACCAAGGTCTTAGAAATAGAGAATGGGAATACATGTTCCCTAAAAAAAGCAATATCCCAATAGCATAACACTTAAATGGCTGATTCTTAAAACTAAAGTTGTAAATCTAATATGTGGTATAACAGGAACTGTGTCTCATTTGAAGGCCGATATAAAATGTTTAAATTCCAAAGGGATGATTGCTCACATATACGTAGAAACTAGATTATTTTCTACAAAAATCAATCCACAAGATTAAACTGGTCTGCATTTAATAAGCCAAACCAAGAGCAAGTATCTTCCCCTCTCCGTCTCCACACTCTAAGTATCATCTTACATTCTCCAGAAATTATAATTTTTTAATTTTAATATTTTGTTCCGCGTTAATTAATACCACAGTTTTTCAAGATCACCTATACATTACAATTAGTTATGGCACACAATTTAAATTAATTTAAACCGCCATTTTGTTCCGCCGTCTTGGATTCGTACCAAAATTTTACCAGTTGATTCCTACATAATAATTGTTTTTTTAACAAAATTTTGGATACAAGGAATAAAGTTGAATGAAGTTTTTTTAGTAATAATTTCTTTAACGTTTCACTAGGCCTCCATTTTGTTCCGGCATAGTAGATTTTAACCAAAATATTACCAGGCCATATCCACAAGAGCCTTAATTTTTGACTAAATTTTAAAGCCAATCTGTTGAGTAGTTCTTAAGCTATCCCGCGAACTGACAGACAGACGGACAATTCGACAGACTGACGGACATGATAAAACATATATTTGGAATCTAGGGACGCCAAAACGCGAAGATATGTAAAACCTGAGAGGGTGATTTTTTCAGAATACAAAAATTTTATTTGACCGACATTTTGTTCCGCCATCTTGAATTAGTACCACTCTTTTACTAGTTCGTCTCTATACTACAATTAGTTACGGCACACAATTTGAAATCAGTTCATTAAGTAGTTTTTTCAGGCTGAATTTCTAAATAATTTACCAATCTGCCATCTTCGGTTGCTACCAAAATTTTACCAGTTGATTTCTACATAATACTTAATGTTTGTACAAAATGTGAGATAAATTGGATAAGCACTTTCTTAGTAATAATTTTTTTAACATTTCACTAGGCCGCCATTTTGTTTTACCCTACTGGATTTTTACCAAAATGTTACCAGGTCATCTACATATGACCCTTAATTTTTGACCAAAACTTGAAGTCAATCGGGTAAGTAACAGACAAACAGACAGACAGACGAAATTGAGAAAACATGTTTTTCGTCATCTAGGGACCCTGAAACGTAAAGATCTGAAAAACATCGTGATTTTTTCACGAATAGAATTTTAGAGCAAAACTAGTAATGGTGTATTATTAACATACAAAATTTGAGAAAAAACGTTATTATGCCCATTTTACCGGAATTAATGTCTTGGCCAAATATCAGTAAAAAAAATAATAATAAACAACTTTTTAAAAGTCCTTTAAACATACCTTGCTGGATCTTCGGAAAGGAATTCGAAAAGATGACACATTTCCCCTATTTATGTTAACGGCACATCCATCAACACTGCAGTAAGAAAAGTGACTAGCTTGAGAAGATTCGAGATTATATAAACATTTCATATGTTTGCCAATATGTCAAAAAGAAGTCGATTAAAATATTAGGTATGTTATCGTAACCGGAATAACGTATTCTATTATATACATGTACGGGTGTCCGGATTTGGTTGCAAAAGCAGGGTATCTCGCTTATTTTTAAAATAGCCTTCTTCGTTTATGAGATACAGGGCGAAATAGAAAATTTTGCATTTTGGGACTCCCCTCGTATCTCGGTTATCCTTTAACTTAACGCAAAGGGAAAAATTGCTGCTTATACAGTTTTTTACGCTGGATCCAGTGGCGTAGTCATATTTTTCATTTGAGTTGTTATTTTTTAGATATGACCCAAAGTTGTGGTTTTTTAAATGGGACATCCTGTATATTTGTCCAGAAATTGATTTGTCTTTTTAAAAGCTTCTCAAAAATATATAATAGTATGGGTCTATTTTAATAAACAACAACAAAAATCCTAATTTTTATAATTATCATCCCAAATTTTGCAGTAGACCATGCAAAACGATGCCGTTTTCTTTTGTTTTCTTTGCAGCAAATGACATTTCACAATTTTGTACGCGTATATAAAATATAGCGCTAGTTTTTTGTATTTATTTATTGTGTAAAAATATATTTGTATTATTATGGAAGAAAACCAAACTTTCGAACATTATGAAAAGTACGATATGTTAGCTTGTTTTATATTAAGTAATGAAAATGTTGAAGCGGCTTCTGAGATGTATTTTAACAGGTAAATAGTTAATTTTTAGGTATGTTGAAATATTATTGCTTAATTTTTATTTAGATATCCAGAAAGGAGGCAACCTAATATATCCGCTTTTTATCGGATAAAAAAAATTACTTAATCACAGATCATTTATCAAACCTCGTACGAAAACATATAATATAAAGAAAATCGGGAGGATGAGGAAATTACGGTTTTGGCTATGCAGAAGCTTACCCTACAAACTCTTGTAGGGCCAGTGAAAAGAGCATAGGGATTCCAAAAACTAGAGTTCAAGAAATTCTAAAAAAGCACAAATACCACCCATACAAATTTAGACTCGTGCAGCACTTACAGCCAGGGGATGCAGAGCATCGGGTAGTCTTCTGCAATTAGTTTCGAGAAAGATGCGATATGGTTAGAGATTTTGAAAGGAAGGTTATATGGTCAGACGAAGCACATTTCAGTAATTCTGGTATACTCAATAGGCACAATAGTAGATTCTGGTCCCAGGAAAATCAACACCAAATATTTCCCAAAAGACAGCAGGGCAGGTTTGGTCTAAATGTGTCCTGCTTCATATTAGGAACACATATAAAATTTTATATATTTGAGGGAAATCCAACACAATTCTGGAATGACGAGATTATTTTTGGACAATAATTTTACCAATCAATGGATCGGAACAAATGGACCTATAAGAGGGCCCTTTAGATCCTCAGATTTGTCGATTTTAGATTTCTTTCTATGGGGATATCTGGAAAATAGAATTTACAAAGACCACTATGATAATGTCCAAGATTTATGGAAATTAAGGAAATGCAATAAGAGAAAATTTTCGCTATTTACAAAATCATCCCGTTATTTTGCTTAATTCCCTAAAACGAATACGAAAATTGTGTGAAACATGCATAGAACAAAATGGAAATCAGTTTGAACAGTTCTTTTGATTTCCTTGGTTGCTGTAGTTCTTATATGACAGTTGATTTTTGCTGAAAGGCTTGTTACATAATAATTTATTACTGTTTTGTTCTTGTGTTACATAAATCTAGGTAGGTGATAATTTTGTGGTGTGAAATTATCAATACATATTTTGATAAATAGATTAATTACATATTTGTTGTTACATATTGTTAACGACTTTAAATAAAAGGCAGCATTGTTTTGCATGGCCTACTGCAAAATTTGGGGTGATAATTATAAAAATTAAGATTTTTGTTGTTGTTTATTAAAAGAGACCCATACTATTATATATTTTTGAGAAGCTTTTAAAAGGACAAATCAATTTCTGGACAAATATACAGGGTGTCCCGTTTAAAAAACATAACTTTGGGTCATATCTAAAAAATAACAACTCAAATGAAAAATATGACTACGCCACTGGATCCAACGTAAAAAACTGCATAAGCAGCAATTTTTTCCTTTGCGTTAAGTTAAAGGATAACCGCGATACGAGGGGGTCCGAAAATGCAAAATTTTCTATTTCGCCCTGTATCTCATAAAAGAAGTAGGCTATGAAAATTTTGTTTACGGCTTCATGAGTTTCACAAAAAATTAGCTACGGATCGTGAAAACCGCAAGGTTCTATCTTTAAAAATAAGCGAGATACCCTGCTTTTGCAACCAAATCCGGACACCCTGTACAGTATATACATAAGAAAGATACACAGGTTTGAACTGATAACCATAAACTCCATTTCTTTGAAGCCGATTAAAAATGTGGGTATCTTTTTTCATCATTACAATTTAATTTATTATAATTGGTAGCCCTATAGCTTAAGACATTAAGTGATTCATAATATGTCTCTTGATTAAAGTGTATCACCGTTAAGTTGGAAGGAGTGTCTTTTTTACAGTCGCTCTAATGAAATGATTCTCGATATAGGGAGTTTTATGGTATGCTGCGGCAAATTAGGAATGCTATTCATACGTATCATGTGAATATATTAAATTAAGCTGATAATATCTGTAATCCTTACTCGACATCTGCCCGTATTACATACTTGATGTGTAAATTTGTCAAGTGCGTCTAGCAATTAAGTCACCCTACTTGCTAATCAGGTTGTGGGATACTCATTGAAGAAATGCAGGTTTTTATTCGAATACGACGATATAAAATAAGCATTATTTCCAAGTTTACCCTTGCTAAGAATTGAATATTCTACTACATACAGGGGTGTCCAAAATTACGGAATAAATTCTATTTCTATAGTGAAAAAATTTAAGTAATTGCTTTAGATGTTTTTTTATTTTTCGATAGATAAATGTTTTATTTTTTTCCAACATCCTATCATCAGTACAAATCTCCTTTTTTTTTAATGGAAATATATGTATTGTGAGGATTGGTTAATAAGCTCATGAAAAATGGGATTTGACTATATCTAAGTTTTGGATGCCGTTAACAAAATTATCATAGCCCTTTTAGTTTTTAAGATACAGGGCTAAGTTGAAAATGTTGCATTTTCAGGCACCCTTGTATCTCAACTCTCAGATAACTTTTCGAAAATGTGAAAACTGTTTCCTATATATTTTTTCCCCTCATTCCTCCTCCTTTTTCTTTCCGAATTAGTATACAGGGTCAGGTCAAAAAATTATCGGACATTGTTTATGTTTTTAAATGGAACACCCTGTATATTTATAAACTATAAAATTTACCATTTTTTACCTTTTCAAAAATATATAATAATTTGCACTTTTTCTCAGAAACACGCAAATAAATGACAATTTTCTGATGCATAAATGGAAAACGAAAATAAACAATTGAAAGTTGATAACGAAGAATTGGATAGCTCGCATATAGGTATCTTCTTATATAAAAATACTTATAGAGTTTTTTAATAACAGTAAGTTTGTAACAACAGTTTTATAGCAAAAAGTAACAATAAAATAACATTATTAAAAAAAAGAAAAAAACAAATTGTTAAAGATGATTTTTAAATTGATGACCATTTTCTCTAATGCAAAATTGGCACATTTTTGTAATTCTTTGAATAGTGTTAAAATGAACCATTGGTTTCATTCGCAGATTTCGAATGGCTAAATAAAATGCCTTTCGAAGTTCTGCTATGTCTTCATATCGTGTTTTATATACATCATTTTGTATATAGCCTTAGAAAAAATCTAAAAGTGAGAGATCTGGAAATCGTGGAGGCCATATAACAGGTCCGTTGGTACCTATCCATCTTTGAGGAAAGTTATTATAAAGAAATTCCCTTAAGAGCTTAGAGTTGTGACTTGGAGCACCATCTTGCTGTAGGTAAACAGCATTATATTGGACTAATGGAATATTTTCGAGCAGTACTGGAATAACTTCCTCAAAGATTTCTAGGTATCTACGTACTATCCTACAAACTATATATTGCCTAGAATAAAAAATGACACCCCATAAAACATAACCCCAAAGCGTCTTTGTGTTGATTTTCACTATGCCAGTTCCTGGTATTGTGATGATTAAATATTGCCGCTCTTGAAAAAAGGCATTCGTCTAACTAGATAACAAGTCTGCCAAATAAATCGTTAGCATTGATTTGTTGCAAATACCACTGGCAAAACAGTGCCCGGCGCTCGGCATCGCCAGGATGCAAATGTTGCACTATATTAAATTTGTATGGATGATACTAATATTTCTTCAAGATCCTCTGACCTTCAGTTTTTGTTACACGAATTTCCATCTCAATTCTTCTACATGAGGACGAAGGTGTTGAATCTATATATCCTAAAACATCTATCATTTTCTTTCCCTGTTCTCTCTGTTGTATGTTTTAGGACGCGTGTGAACAAATGATCCGTGCTCAACTAAATTTGCTTTTAAAGGAACAAATATCTCAAATAACGGTTGCCTTCTTTCTGGATATCTAACATGCAAAAATGTATAATGATAATACAGATTTTCATAGCCATAATAGCTTACTTACTTTTCGAAATATAATTCTGAGGCGTCCTCAGAATTTCCATTACTCTGTATAAAACATACCAGCATCAAATTTTTCATAATTTTCACACGCTGCCATTATTTCAAGAAATTGAAAAATATCAGTTGAGCCAAAATACCAAAACAACGTTTATAAACTGCTTTATAACCCAAAAGTCGTGAGATAGACAAAATATATATTTTTGTTTGTTGTCATAAACAATTGCCGTAGCCTACTATTAAATTATGCATTTAAATTCAGAAAATTGTCATTTATTTCCACGTTTCTGGGAAAAAATATATATACTAGTATAAACTCTTGAAACTACTAAAAAAATAACATACAAATGAAGTTAAATAAGTTAAAATACCAACTTGCTCCGGTATTGGACAACGAAAAGACATTATTATGATCCGGCATTGTCACTGATAGACAAATGACTAATCACTGGCCGACAAGATTTTTCTAACACAGGCCAGCTCATTATTTTCACGATGGAAATACCCTCCCAATAACGAAAAAAATATTCGTAAAGCCCTAATACGTACCATTTTTTATTAGCCTAATTAGAACCTTTTATATTGACAGGTAAACAATTTTATTGTGGGGCGGCTAAAATGGGTCCATTTCAAAACCGAAAATTTACCTAGACTGGGTTGTTTACAACATTAGACATAAAATAAACGTTAAACATCACTCTTCTGTTGAGTTTCGAATTGAGTGGTTCTCTGTGTATCGATAAGCAAGTTTAGTTGCAAAATGTCTCCTGACAAATTTTGCTATATTTGTGGAGAATTTCTGGTGAAATCACAAGCCAGGCTATTTTCCGAAAATGTAAAAAAAGCCTACTTAAATATTTTGGTGCGCTAATTGGGGATCAAGATAAGCGGTGGGCTCCCCATGTGTGCTGTGTTGGTTGTAGTGTATCATTGGTGCAGTGGATGAAGGGAAAGAGAAAAAGTATGCCTATTGCAGTTCCAATGGTATGGCGAGAACCCACCAATCATTCTGGCGATTGTTGTTTTTGTTTGACAAAGACTGAAGGTTATTCCAAAAAGGGAAAGCACAATACAGAATATCCAAATTTGCAATCTGCCATACGACCTGTTCCTCATAATGCAAATTTGCCAGTACCGATTGCGCCTTTAAATTGGCAAGCTATTGATTTAGGAGATAATGGAGATAACGCATCATCAGGCAGCTCAGAAGAACAGGGCACCGATCCCACTTTTATCACAGGTCCCAGTTCCGGCGAGCCACATTTGATTGTTCAAAGTGAATTAAATGATTTAGTACGTGATTTGGGGTTATCCAAGCAACAGTCAGAACTTCTGGGTTCCCGTATTAAGGAATGGAACCTATTGGCCAAAAAAAGGTACAAAAACTACGAATTTCAAAAAAAGAAATGCCATGTTTTTTGAATTCTATAGTATGGAAAATTCGTTGTGCGCGGGTACTGATATAGACAGTTTAATGAAAGAACTTGATATTGAACATTCTCCCCGTGAGTGGCGCTTATTCATAGACTCATCTAAATATAGCTTAAAAGCTGTGTTATTGCATAATGGAAATTTAAAACCCTCTATACCAGTTGCCCATTCAGTTGCAATGAAAGAAAATTATGAAAATATGCGCACGATTTTGGATAAAATAAACTACAATATGTATAAATGGCAGATATGTGGGGACTTAAATGTTATAGCGATTTTAGTGGCACTTCAGGGGGGATTTACAAAATATTGCTATTTTCTTTGTTTATAGGACAGTCGTGCAATACATTAGCATTATGTAATAAAAATTTGGCCAGAAAGAAGCGAATTTCAACCGGGATCTCAAAATGTTAAATTTATACCTCTGGATGATCCCAAAAATGCCCTTTTGCCTCCTCTTCACATTAAACTTGGGCTGATGAAAAACTTTGTGAAGGCTTTGAATAAAGATGGTGATGGATTTAAATACCTAAGACAAGTCTTTCCCCAGTTAAGTGATGCCAAATTAAAAGAAGATATTTTTATTGGGCCACAAATCACAAAATTGCTGGACGATGTCAATTTTACGGAAAAACTTACCAGGCAGGAACTTAGAGCGTTGAATTCATTTAATGTAGAAAGAGGATTTTTAAGCAACAATATGGATGAAAATTATAAACAATTAGTTAATGTACTCTATAAAGCTCTTGGTGCGAGAATATCATTAAAAATTCGCTTCCTCCATTCCCATCTGTCATTTTTTCCTAAAAATTTGGGAGCTGTTAGTGACGAACAGGGCGAAAGGTTTCACAAAGATATCAGCACAGTGGAAATTCGGATGGGACGGGGGATCCAGCCATGATGGATGACTATTGTTGGTTTTTGAAAAGAGAAGATAGGACGCCTCATAAACGGAAAAAATAAATTTTCTCTTAGATGTATGGTATGTTTACTAGACGAAAACTGTAAACATAGTCAATAAACAGGGTTAAGAATTTTCTGAAATCATTTTTTCTATAGATATTAACTATCATAACATTCGATATGGTTCTACAACTCTAACAAGAAAACCCTACGTGCTACAACTTTCTATCTATGCAGAACTGGCGACAGAGACCTAACAAATGTGACAACTGCAGAGGGTCGAAATAATACCCGTCATCGTGACGTGTTTGATACCCATGACTTTGATTTCGGTTTTTCTGAACCAATCTACCTTTTTTTGATACATCTATCCAGGATGGGTGATATACACCAACATCTAGTAATGATTTTAAGATGGTAATAGCATCTACTCTTTTCGTTGCTCCCATTTTCGATATCTCTTCGTAAGACTCGTGGTTATGTGTGTGCCCTTCCAGGAACTCGCACTCGCAAGGCCAGACATCTATTTTGAATGGATGATCTTAAGCTCTATGCTGACAGAGATTTATAACTGTCTCAGTAAACTCTTAATTTAATTTAAATCTTGTTCATAAATGGAAACATAAGAACTAAAGCATATAAGTATCATTTTATATCTTTGAGACTCGGACAAATACATCTAAAACCGTTTCTATGAAAAATTATACCCACAACATATATTTATATAAACACCTGACGGCTGAACATAGATTAAACCAATCCTTAATTTTATATTTTAAATTAATCTCGTCATACAATAATTAGATAATTTACTTAATTGAATAAAGCTTAACTTTTAAATAACATAACGAATTTGTTTGTGTTTAAAATATTTCAATTTATGATAATCAAGTTGTGTGTTTAACAAATTACTAGACACCTTTATTATGATATTTATTACTGATTATTTTTTCTTAACGAAGCCAATTTAATTCATTAACACTACTGGCCATAAAAAATATTCCGAAAACATTTTTGACAGTTTCCAATTTTATAATAATAATTAAATAAACCTATTTTTAGAGCTACATGGATTTGAATGATATTTTTCAAATCTGATCTTTTTTAGTTCTTGAAAAATACTCCAACTTTTCATAATATGGAGAAGACGTTTAAAAGAGAACATACTTTAACACTTCTATGAAATAAAAATTAAGTTATTATAATATGATGTTGATCAAAGTAAGCATTCTATTTAATTAAACCTGCTTCCTACGAAGTTATTACCTAATTATCAGGGCTCAAATAATGTTGTATATTATATATATATATATATATATATATATATATATATATATATATATATATATTTTTTTTTTTTTCTTAATTTTCTTGGTTTAAGGGTATTATATTAAACGACGTTCACTATGTTAAAATCAGACAAATACAACGTCTGTGAATGATTATAATAAAGATATATATATTTTATTTAAGTTGCTAATTTTTTTTGTCGTTTATGGCATCTTTGTTTTTATAAATTTCAGCCACCTCAAAAAATTTCCTTTTTTTTTCAACTGAGGTTTAGTTTTTAATATTTTGGCTTGTTCATAGTTGAATGTATGATTTTTAGACTTTTCGTGGTTTGGTAAAGCTGTGGTGCTTTTTTTAATCGTATTTGTGACTTTTTAGTCTATTTCTCAAATATTGGCTTGTTTGTCCGATATAAACACCGTTGCAATTGTTGCAGGGAATGTAATAAACTATATTGCTTGTCTGCAATATTATTGAAATATATACATATATATATATATATATATATATATATATATATATATATATATATATCAATAAAAATGCGCTTTCACACACCTTTATCAAAAGTTCTTGGCCGGAAAAGATATATATATATATATATATATATATATATATATATATATATATATATATATATATATGGTAGTTGGTGATATGTTAATGTGATAGAGTAACATAGCATATGATTTTGAAAAAGTATTTCTTCGCTTATTTTTCAAAATCTCGGAAATTATTCAATTTAAAAAAATTTAACGCAGATTTAACTTCAAACCCTTTTTTATCCAAAACAGCTGCTTTTAGCGACAAACACTAAGAGTAACTTTTTTATGTAAAGTTGAATGGAGAATAGGTCTGCCTAGTCAAAAATTACATAAAAGGCTTCACAAAAAAGTTATGGTTAATTAAATTTAGGAACAACACTGTATGTGGCGCCCTCTAACATTAGATAAAAAACTTTAAAAGTAATATTTGAATTTCTCGTCATCAATATACCCAGAACCCAAATTTTGTCCAATTGTCATGTTCCTTAACAAAAATATAAGCAAAAAATTTGGCACCAAAAAAACCAAATAAAATTGTTTTTTTGGACGCCCTGTATTTCAGAAACAAAGCCGTTTCAGACCCAGATTCATATGAAGTTTTCATCTTAAAATTAGTCAAAGAATCACCTCTTAAAGTTTTTACAAGTACTTAATTGACACCCTGTTTATATTATATTATATATATATATATATATATATATATATATATATATATATATATATATATACGTTTTCATAGGTCCAAAATGTGTTAGTATTCACGATTTAATGCTATTCCTGGTTTGTTAATGCTGTGGTGTTTTTTTGTCGTATTTATGACTTTTTAGTCTATTTTCCAAATATTGGCTTGTTTGTCCAATATAAACATTGTTGCAAGGAATCTGATAAACTATATTGCTAGAATAAAAAATTTTCATACAATATTGACAAGACACATCACATAAAGCTCTCAAGAAGACTGGTTTGTCGAAACGGCAGTTATCATAATAAAAAATTTATTATTTGAACTCTGCATTTTTACTGACTGAAAGACACGTTAAAATCTAAATATACACAAAAATAAGGTCATATATATATATATATATATATATATATATATATATATATATATATATATATATATATATATATATATATAACTAGGGATTTTTCCTTAACCATATCTTATTTTATCGGGCCTAGGTTAGGTTAATGATAGTATAATGAAAGAAGAGGCTATGGTTTTTTTACTGGGGCATGTTAAGAAAGTACTTCTTGACATGCCCCAGTAAACAAACCATTGCACTAATCACTTTTTTATTTGTAAGCACTGATAAGATTTATTAATATATAAACTAGGCCGTTAATCTTTTTTTTGCTGCAGTGGGTTCCGGAGTTATTTATTTGCATTTTTTTTAATAATCCTTTTTGAATGTTTGTTTGCCACCTTGTGTTTTAATGTATTATAGTGGTAACCATCTTTTGTGTTCTATGGAGAAGTTATATTGGTTGTATTGTTTACGAGCCTCTAATACTAAGGAATTAGGTAAGTGAAATGTCACAAATAAAAATACTTATGAACCTTAGGTTTCCTTTTATTATTGTTATTTAATTTGCCTTTTTATGTTGTTGTGGCTACCTTTTTGATCGTATTTATTTGTTTTCCATATGTATATGTTTTATATTTAACAAAAAATGTATTTAAAAATAAAACAATAATTCCTCAGTATTCAATAATTATATTTCCCAAGACTAAAACCAACATTGTTTTTAGATGAATTTAAAAATATTCAGTTATTGTTAGCCTTGTATATTTTATGAATTTTTGTTTGTATCCTATGAGCGGCCCTAGTGTAATAAAAAAATGATCTCTTTCAGCCTTAAAAAAGACGACAAATAAATCGTCGAAACGTCGACCAATTTTTAAAAACTGAGGTTTGATTTATGTCCCTAACCCGCTAAACACCATCTTGAACTAAATTTAGTAGGACATTCCCCGTTTTCAGTTCATTTCTTAATGATCTTCTATACTTTTTATATCGTCAATTATATCTTGGTCAGTTGGGAGATCTGTCGTACTAACATCATTGTCGATTTCTAAGAAACCTTCATGTAAAAAATCTGCGACGACGGTAGCAGTTTTTGTAGATTACCCCATTGTCTTTTAAGGTAGCGAGATCCATTTTGTCTTCTTCTTCCCATTCGTCAAGTCGTTCAGTCCAAATGACACAGTCCTCCTGACTTACGCTTGCACTCTCGCCAGACACCGTCTTGAAAACAATTGAATAGCGAATCTTCCAGGCACTCAGCCATCCTACACTAGCTTGAAAATTAACGCAGGTTAATTATTTAGCAAATTGTAGAGTCTTTTGCTTTAATAAATTTCCGGATATTAGTATGTTTTGATGCGTACGGGCTTGGAACACTAGTTTTCTTGATGATACTCTCTCAACTGTTTATTATTAGAGAGACGCAACTTGGAGAAACACCAAATTTTGCAACAACATCAATTTTTTTCCAGCCTTTATCAACTTCCTCCAAAACTTTAATTTTCTCAGCTAAACTTAACACACTGGCTTGGACATCTTACTTGATTCTTAAACATAAACAAACTGAACCTGACTTTGCGAATTACTAGGCCTGGACTATAGAATGGGTTTTTACCCCGGGTTTGTATAAAATGAGTTATTCAGTGGGTTTCTCACAGAAATCTACCTGATTTATTGCCAACCATTAGGCGTTATAAAAATGTATAGGTAAAATTCCAGTAAAAATTTTATTATATATAGTGTTAGTATTTTACAGATTCATCATATACAGGGCTTTTTACATGAAATTTCATTAAAATATTCTAGGTCGTTAAAAAATTGCAGTATAGAGAGGTTTTCACTATATAGAGTTTCGCTATAAACAGTGTCGACTGTATTTTTGAAGTCAGGAAGATAAAATCTTTCCAACCGTTATAAAAATTTAAAAAAAAACAACGCTCGTTAAGTGTTTCCTTTGAAATCGTCATTCTTAACCCAAAAGGTCAAAATATACACGCCAAAATATCCACCCTCCTATTGAATATTGTCCGATATCTCGAAATAATCATCGTAATGGAAACAAAACTGAGTTAATCCATAGGCCACTATATACTCGTCTTGGTATAATCTGTAAAACTCGCTAGTATTAATCTGTCCTACTTTTAGCCATTAAAAGTTCCGAACAAGAATAGGATGGTAAGGAATGTAAAGTAGCTCCGCGAGCACTGAATATTAAATATAGTGCTAAATATGTAAGAATAATGGGATTTTCAGGGATTTTAAATCCCTGTTTAAAAGCTATTATCTTTTAAATACCGTTGTGTTTACACTAGGTATTAACTCGATGTAATCTGGCTACCGAAAGGCTCCCATGTAGAATTAAATAATTTTCTGTTTGTTCATGATATAGTAGTTATTGTACATTTTGATATTTCACTATATATTATGGAGAACAACAGAAACTCATCATTATTAAACCATGAAAGAACCCTATAGAAAATCGGTTACAATAAAATTAATTGAATTTTTCATGTTGCTCTTGACCTTCTGAACAAAAGATATCATGTGTTAATCAAAATTCTACGAGGTGTTTTGAAAAAAATCGACCGAAATAATAGCTACCTCCTGAAATAAAAACTCTAAGCAATAAAGCTTTCAAGAAAAAATACAAAAACATAATTCTAAGTGAAAAAAAAGTAAGTAATCCATTTTATGCTTTATTTTTATAGTTTTATCTTGTGATCAGTTTAATGTGTTGAATATTTATTTCTCCGTTTTTTCTTTCCTCTGATGTTTTTTAATTTTATTGATTGCATTGGTAAACCTGAGTTTTTTACATAAATAAGTTTTTTCTTTTTTTAAGATGTAAAAATTTTAACACTTTTTCTTTTTCTAATATGCAAATTGTCTGTTTAAATTGTATATATTTCGCTAGGTTTTTATTTTAATTGTGGCTGAATCTTTTTTTAAGTATATTAATTAGTACACTGTGTTGCCTTTATTAGGTTAAGTGTAAGAATAGCTGTACCCAAAGCTAAACTACGGCTACTGATGGTTTCAATATCAAATATTTTGTTAGTTTTATGAAAATGATTATAAATGAGATTGATTAAAAATAAAAAAACGTTTATTATTATTATTTGTTTATTTAAAATAACACCATATACCCTAGTTTTCGCGAATTCTATTAGAATATCTAAAATACGTTACAGTTGGCACATACCAGTTAAGGATTGCACCATCTTACATTCAGATCACAAGACAATGTTGAACCAAATTCCAAATATTGTAAAGCTAAGAGTATAGTCAAGATTTCCCAATAATACAAAATACCAAGTTTAAATCAACTTTGGCAATACAGACTCGCCTATAATAAGATATTATTGCTCTTGCAAATCACTGACAAGAAGGACTGCAGCTTGTGAACTTGAAGCCAATATTGTTTGGGTTCTGGTTTACAGCCGAATTGAGAATGTCAAATATCCCTTAACTTCCTTGTTAAAGAAAATGAGTTATACCAACGACATAACGTTATCAAAATAAAAACAACCAAATAGTTGCAAAATAAGAGTAAGGTAGTGTTTTATATTTTGGTTAGTCTAGTAGGTATATTATATTAAATTAAATTTTGGAATAACAACAAAAATAACTAATGCGTCTATACATCGTGGACAATTTTGGATCAGGATTATAACATCAGTCTCCTTTTTTTTTGTATATGCTGGCTAGTGTAGTTTAAAAGAAAAAAATAACTTTTTGGATTTTATCAAGTAGATATTTGATATAAAAATCTAAAGTTATAGTAGATATATTACGAGAATAGTACTTATTGTTAGTTGAGCACATTTTTATATATCTGGTTTTAAAATATTTATTTTTTATTAAAAGAAATTTACTTTTTATTTGCGCAGCATCTTGTTGTAAAGCATATTTACAGCACTAGATCTAGAAACACTGAAACGTAAAGATCTGGAAACGGTTAACACATAACACTTGATTTTTTTTTCCAAAACAGATGAATAAATCATGATTGAATGGTGAATAATAACAATGTACTAACGCCGAAAAATTAGGTTTTTTGTCTGAGAGCAATATCTAAAAATCGATTGAATATTTTGATTTAAAAATCGATTGAATATTTTGATTTATAATTAACTTTTCATTCTTACTATTAAAGGTTTTCCTTTCAAATTTACCACAAAACTTTTTATCAAATTTTCTTACTATACCACCAACGAATCTTTTTATCTCAGTTCCTTTATAATCTCATTGAGTACCATGCTTATTACTACACGGACGCCACAATTTATGCCTCGAAATGTCAAAAGATAATCCTCTTAAATCACTTTTAATTAGCTGTAAAATGTCAGTGACCAGTGATTATACTAATCATGTTTTAAAGGGTATACCATGCATGAAATTATATAAGTAATCTTATTATAATAAAAGCCAAAAAAACTTATATTTCTTTGTCCCATAATTAACTTTTCATTTTTAAACATTATAAACTATTAAAGGCAAAAAACTTTCTGTATGTATAAAAGTAAAAAGACTTGCAAAACCAGGCAAATATTAGTCACACAAATAGGCAAATATTAAGAAGACTTATCGATGTTGTTTGTTTTCTCGGACAGCACGAATTGGGATTTAGGCGTTATAACGTTACTAAATAAATTAATGGAGAGAAAAAATTAGTTGCTCAAACGTATGATGAAGCTGCTGATGGCAGAACAATTAGGGGGTCTGCAAGCTAAAGTTCGAGAAACTTTCCCAAGTGCTGTGGTTGTCCATTGTTTTGCTCATAAATTAAATTTAGTTTTATCCCAGTCCATCAATCACATTAAAGAGTGTACAACAAAACGTACACAAGCTTTGGACTCCATTGTCCACAAACGATTGCCCAAAGTAGCTCCTACTAGGTGGAACTATAATGGAAGACTTGTGTTAACGGTATCTGAAAATCGTGAATCACTGATTGAACTATTTGAGAATATAACAGAAAATAATGAAACAGACCCCTCTGTGATGAAATAATCGATCTAATTCAGCAACAAATAAACTAAAGATTTAACGAATGAAATGATTTTAAATTCCTCGAGCTCTGCAATTCTGATGCATTTAAAGGAAAAACTTTTCCAGAAGATGCGTTTAAATCTCTTCTTCTTCATTATGGCCGGTTCTTCGACCGAGTGTTACTGCGATCTGAACTAAAAGTGATTTACGAAACTGATGACATTAGCGCAAAAAATAACGCTAAGGAACTAATGCAATTTTTAAAAGACAAAAAGGTGGAAGATGCCTACACCGAAGTGTCCAAATTGTGTGAATTAGTATTGAAAATACTAAGAAATTCAACGGGGCAGGAGAGACTTTCGCATACATCGCTGTTGTCCATTGAAAATAAACTTCTCCAAAATAGGACGCAGCATCAACGTTTTTATGATGACTTCATTGACGAATTTGCAAAAAATGATCGAAGAATCGAATTACATTACAAATAGGTAAGTTTCTAAAAATTGATTCCCTTTTTTAAAATTTCACCGCACGCCTCTGTTTTAAACCTTAATAACGACTGGGATAAAACTAAATTTAATTTATGAGCAAAACAATGGACAAACACAGCACTTGGGAAAGTTTCTCGAACTTTAGCTTGAAGATCCCCTAATTGTCCCACCATCACTGCAGCTCCATTATAGCTTTGAGCAACTAATTTTTTCTCTCCATTAATTTCTTTAGTAACGTTATAAACTACGGTATATAATGCATCTGCTGTACGATTTTCGGACACATTCTTAAAACCTAAAAATCGCTCTCGAATACTTCCATCTGTTTTAACGTATCGTATTACTATAGATAATTGGCTAAAATTAGTGATATCAGTTGTTGCGTCCAGAACAATAGCAATGAACCGCGTCTCGCCAATCTCCTGCTTAATTATTTTTAGAATAATGGTTGCAACAGCGGAAATTAAATCATTCTGGATTCGATTCGTCGTTCCGCGAAAAACGCTAGACTGCTCTAAATGATTTTTTAAGCAGTCATCATATTTAGCCATTAAACTAAGTACATTTTGAAAATTATTTCTATTTGAAGAAACCCTTGTTTCGTCATGACCTCTAAATCCCAATTCGTGCTGTCCGAGAAAACAAACAACATCGATAAATCTTCTTAATATTTGCCTATTTTTATCGACTAGTTCATTGTGTTGGCGGTGACTAATTTCCAACTGTTTATTAAGTGCGTGTTCAATTCTGGTTTTGCCGAAGACTTTTTCTTTTATGACGGCCTGTAAATGCGCTTTGGACATAATGTGTCTTTGTACAGCTTTATGGAAATTATTTAAATCGCAAAAACCAGTTTTATTGCAGAGACCTTTTTCATTTTCAAAAAATAAACATGGCCAACAAAATAATTTACTAATATTTTAACACCCTGTTAGCCGTTTAAATTGTTCATATTCTTTTTTCGGATAAAAATGTCTAATGCAGTTTTTCATATTTGTGGTTAAATTTTTCATAGGCGGTTTTGCCCTTCCTTTGGAAATTATTTGAAGCTTATCAGCGAAGTTTAATGTTGAAAATCCCTTTATTCTTAAGACACACACCACACATTCACACACACTCTTCTCACTAAATTCTCCAACATTTTCAACGTTATTACCGACAGCCGAAGTTGACGGTATTTGCATATCCACGTCCGTATTATTGTCTTCCATATCGCACCATGCACGACGCGACGTACGTATCACACAACACACGGATAGCTGTTCAAACGAAGAACCTACTCCAACGATAGCTTCCGCCACCACTTAAAGCACGCGACTGAAATGCAAAAATTGCAAACAGCCGGTGGAAAGTTCAATAACCTCTGGCTCGATACACAGGAAATCAAGCATACAGGACTTGACTGCAGAGAAGCTAGTGGTCCGCATAGGTTCTATTCGATATTCTATTGTGGCTGGGTCGGAGTCAAGGCCGCATTTATTATGGGCTTGATAATTAAGATATTTTAACATTTTTGATATAAACTAAATTAATGGTTTCCTATTCCAAAAATTACGTTTTAGAAGATGTTTTGTAATTTTTTTTGGGGAAGCACTGCTTCGCTTGCTTCCATGGACTGCACGGCCCTGGTGTTGGTATCTTTATATTAGGGTTTTGATACTATAGACCACTAACCAAATAAATTATTATGGATTTGACCGTAAGTCTGCAATTACCTCAACATGCGATGTCAGAGGGTGGTTATGGGTAGTACTAAATCCACGTTGAGACATGTGGTGCCGGGAGTCCTACAGGGATAAATTCTCGGGACCCTTATTTTCATTCCTTACACTGCAGATCTTTTCAATGTTGTGCAACATGCTAGACTTCGATCATACGCGGATCATACTCGGGTTGTTATGACGTTTAATCCTGAACGAGCGAACGAGGCGTCTGATTTTTTTTGAAAAGATCCGCCATCTCATATTCGCATAACCTTAAACTTAACCCTAAAAAGAACTTCGATGGTATTATTTTGTAGTGAGAAACACAGAACTGTGCTTAGGTAAAATTTGCAGATTTCCCTTAATCATGTTAACTTACATTTTTTACCATTAATAAAGATACTTGGGAACATGTGCGCTTCTTCGCATCCTGTACTCTAATAAAGACATTTTAAATTTTAAGTTTTTTATTTAGAAAAAAAACTGTTGAGAGTTTGGTCCTGGGGGTCTTAATTTATGACGTCCTAATATATTCTCCTTGTCTGGATTCGACCTCACCAAGGTGATTGCAGCTAATTCAAAACACCTGTTGTCGATTTATTTTTAGTCTGGGCAAGTTTGGCCATGTTTTAGAAAGTCTCAAACAGCTGGAATGACTAAAAGTAGATAAGACTTTTGACTACAATATGGCAAACTTTGTTTATAATCTGTTACCATCGACACAGCCCACGTATTTAAGGGAAAAGCATCGAGTAAATTTTAGGTTTTCCTTCACTTTAACAATGCCCCGGCACTCGACTGCCATTTTCAGAAGAAGCTTTCCTCATAAGCAGTGAATATTGACAACAATATCTATATTTAGATAGCCAACTTAAGTTTTTTACAAGAACATATTTTAGGAAGGCTATTAAGGCAAAGTTTCTGGAACGGTAGCATGTTGGTTATGTAAGTAGTTAAATCATATTTGTTTGGATAGTGTGTATTTGCATGTATTTATCTGTTATATATACACTATCGGACATAAGTATTGCAACAAATTGAAAAATTCTTAAAATTGCAAATAATAGAAAGTGTTCATGGTGCTTTATACTTTTAGAGTCGTTTGCTTGATAGACTAGGCTGTGACAATGAAATGAAAACGGTTTTCTAGCAGGATTTAAAGCAGTATGTTCAGGAAATAATTCTGAGAGTAATTTGTTTAAAAAAGTAATAGCGACAAAAATATTGCAACATTTTTTATTAAGGTCTTAACATTAAACACTCTTAAATAACAATAATAATATTTAATAATATTCACGAGTTTAATAACCAGTAGCTATAACTTTGGCACATCTTCTGGGCATGGAGTTGATTAAATTTTCTAAGATATGAAGTGGCAGGTTTCTCCAAACTTCTGATATTTTATTCATCAGTGCTTGTTTGTTATGAAACAATTCTGTTCGTATTCGTCGTTCTACTTTCTCCCATAGGTTTTCTATCGGGTTCAAGTCCGGGGATTGCGCAGGCTACTCTAAAACTCTAATATTGTTCTGCCTGAACCACTCTTGCACATGATTAAAGATGTGTTTGGGATCATTGTCGTGCTGAAAAATGAACCGTAGGAGCATTTCCCATTATGCGAAAGGAAGCATCACGTTTTCCATAATGTTTCTGTACAGAAAACTGTCCATTATCCCATCGATAAAGTGTAGAGGACCAACCTCCAGATGAAAAGCGTTACACTTTACTGTAGCAGAAATTCTCATTCAGCAGCAGTCCAGTCGATATGCCTTCGTGCGTTATTTCTAGCAGAAATTAAGGGTTTTTTTGCTGGTCTCCTACTGTATAATCATGCCTGTACTAACCTCCTTTGAATAATTCGGCAAGAAATATTTAGATGAGGTATTTCGGCTTTGATCTGCGCGTAAATTTATTTTTCATGGTCTACCTGACTTGGGAATAGAATCCAAATGATGTCTTTCATTAAAATATGACATTATCCGTGAAACTGTACTGGGAATTAACGAAAACCTTCGAGCAATAGCAGCTTGTTTTTCTCCATATTGGAAAGCTCTTAGGACTCATGATCTTAAATCTTTGGACACAACAGTTCCTTTTCCCATTTCGTCTTCTGAACTGGCGTTAACAAATTCTACGTTGCAGACTAAGCTTTACTCCCAAAATACTACACAAATACAATAAAATATGTTTGTTGCAATACTTTTGACGTTTAAAAAACAGCAAACCACTTAACGTCAAATTGTTAAATCATAATTTCCGATGTAATAGTGCTTTGTTATTGTTACAGCAGGCGCTCCACAGAGGGCTGTTTATCAAAACTAGCTTGAAGAAAGTACCCGTCAAAAATTTAATGTTAGATACGGTAAAATAATGTAAAACCCTATATAAACCATATCATAATACCATTTTAATATATAAGTAAATTTCTATTTATTACAAATAAATAAACATATCATTTGCAAATAGTAGTCGTATTAATCTTTATATTTATGGTACATTTCAAAATATTATTTCAAAATATGGCCTAGTAGGCTTTGGAAAATATGACCCTTGTCAATAATAACATAACGTATTGACACTTAAATGTTAAATACATTAATTTTTAATGGGATTATTGATTATTTAAGAGAAGTGTTGTTGATGTTAGTGATTGCTGCTAAAGTAAGTAAAAAAATTATAGTTTCCTAGTTTTGTAGATATAAAATCGTACTTGTACCAAAATGTTCCAAACTTATTTTTGGAAAAATTAATAGGTTACTCTGTTACGGTTTTAAGTACATAAAGTTTTTTTTGCGTTTTTTTGCGATGAGAGGTTTTTTCTCATTTGATTCAGATACCATGGGGACTATATCAAGACGCGTATTTTTTGAAAAGTGGCGAATGACGGCTAAAGTCAACAGAAATAGTACCTTACTTGCTTTTGTAAAAGAGACCCTAAATTTACATATAGTTTCTAAAGAGATAGAAGAAGAACGGAAAACAAATATAAAACTGTTTTCTCAAAATATTAGCGAGAGATGGGAACGATCTTCAAGAAAATTAAACGTATTTTTAAAAAATTACGAAAATTGGCTAAGTAAGAAGATTTGATTTTTGAAAATAGTAGTTCTGATAGTGACGGCAATGCAGAGGAGATAAACTCAGAAAATCAAGTTCCTGGACGGCCAAACAAGGCAATACAAGATTCGTGCTGCTTTAGGACAAAGAAACGAAAAGTGGAGCATTTACTTGTCCAGTCCAGTTACGAAGAAATAACTTTTGCTGCACAAGTAGCGATTAGAAATTAAGTTAGTAAGTTAGAGTTAAGTAGTGCTTCTCCTCAACGCGCTACAGTTATTAAACATTTAAGGCGTGAGAAAGATACGCGGAAAAATGTTATGCGCCAGTATAACAAAGAGGAGGCTTTGGCATTGTATGTAGACTGTAAGTTATCGAAACAAAGTTATATTTTATTGAGAAAAAGAGCAGTAGATGTAGGACATATTCTTTATCCGTCATATTATAGTTTACAAAAAGCAAAATCAGATTGTTGTCCTTCAGACGAGTTTATTAGAATCACTGATACACGAGCTGAAATTTCTCTTCAAGCTTTGCTTGATCATACCGCAAAACGGCTTGCAATAGTACAAGAACCAGTAATAAATCGTTTAGTATCATCTGGGGTTACTAATTTTAATTTAGTTAGTAAATGGGGCTGTGACGGAAGTTCCGGGCACAGCAGATATAAACAAAAATTTAACAACCCAAACTCTAACGACGAATACTTATTTATTTTCTCCTTTGTAATTATTAAACTACATCCCCAAAATAACCAACAGGTATACGTTTGGCAAAACAATAGGCCATCTTCGACTAGATTGTGCCGTCCAATAAATTTTTTTTTTGAGAAGGAAACTCATGATAGAACAGTATTGGAAACACAACAAATTCAAAACCAAATAGCAAGTTTAAGGCCGACTAAAATCACAATTGAGAACATGGAAATAAATATTCATCACGAGCTACATTCAACCATGGTCGATGTTAAAGTTTGCAATTCACTGAGCAACACCAAATCATCTCAAACTTGTTATATCTGTGGCGCCACTCCCAAAACTATGAATATGGAAATAGGCACCAAAAGTTGTATTAACTATGGTTTTGGCATATCTACATTGCACGGTTGGATCAGGTGTTTTGAATGCTTGTTGCATGTTAGCTATAAGCTTTGTATTCAGAAATGGCTGGTGAAAGGCGAAGAAGAAAAAAATCAAATAAAAATAAGAAAATCTGAAATTCAACAAAAATTTAAAGTGGAAATGGGCTTAATTGTAGATATGCCAAAACCAGGGTTTGCATCGACTAATGATGGGAATACGGCAAGAAAGTTCTTTCTAAATCCAAAAAAAAAACTGCAGATATAACAGGTTTGGATGAATACATGGGTTCAGCGTTCTTTTGCAAACTTTGTCATCTGGGTACGAAATTCAGATCGACATGTTTGAAAAATATGCAGCAGATACTAGGCAACTCTACTTAGATCTTTATTCCTGGTATTACATGCCTGTTACGGTGCACAAAATTCTTGTTCGTGGGGCAGATATTATTAAACATTTTATTTTGCCGATTGGACAACTATCGCAGGAAGCCCAAGAAGCCCGTAACAAAGATTGCCGAAGGTTTAGGGAGTTTAACACTCAAAAAATATCCCGTAATGCCTCGAAAAAAGATCTACTTAGGATGTTGCTGATCTCATCTGACCCGCTTATAAACAGTTTTAGACAAAACACTCAGAAGTCTAAAAACGCTTTTTCGGTAGACGTTTTAGCTTTGTTAAAATGTCCTTCTATAACTAGCATTAGTAACCCCGATGATGATGATAATGATGATGATGATGATGATGATGATGGTGATGAAAGTAATTCATATGACGAAGTAGAAAGCGTATAAAGTTTTCATATTCTTCTTTTTTTTTTTCCGTTCATTTCCACAATAATTAATTATTTTGTCTATTGTATATATTCTGTTTCTCACATATATTTAAAGAACTAATTAAAAATATATTAATATTACACAAGCGAGTTTTTAGATACATTTCTATCGTAGAAACCAATTAAAATCGATATTATCATATAATTATTTCATTTTTTTGTTTCAAATTTGAATATTAATCTGATTTTGCTTTTTGTGCTACTTCTATGTACTTTTATTTTTAATATTAATGTGTAGATATGATTTTTAGTTTATTTACTGATGTCAAGCATTTAATCTTGTGCTTTTTTATATAAAAAAATTGAAGCGCGTTGTTAATAATATAAAATCAATTTGAAGATTTTGTTTACATCACATGTTAGTCTTAATATTTTATTACAGTACATATTGATATTCGTAAAATTTAACGTCATATAAGATAATCTGTTGTTTGTATCAAATATTAAATATAGATGTAATGGAAATTTCGTTAACTACTTAAAAACACGTACGTACACATTTTATTTAAAACTGAGTAACAGTGTTTCTGTTTAACTTGTAAAATGTTATATTTATTAATTTAATTTGCTAATTTAATAATATTAATTTTATAACTAAAATTAGTTTTCTCTATTTTCCTAGGAGTCAAATTTTTAAATACGACCTGTTTTTTTGAAAAAATGTTTAATGACCATAAGAAAAATGTTTTAATATTTAGGCTATAATTTGATTTAATTTTGATTTAATCTTGAAGCATTAATCCTTACAATATTTTTGTCCTAGAATGCTAATAAAAACACATATTGGTATTTACATATATTATTTACTTGTTGACGCCCTATTTCAATAATTATTGTATTTATACTTGAACAATATAAAAGTGTATTTTGGTTAACAATACTTTTCTCGTTATTCGTCAATTAAAAATAAACAATAACACCTCAATAACTGCAATGCAGGCATAATTAAAGGTTTAAAATGATATTTTTCAAAAAATATTTAATAGTTCTCTGAAGGCGTATCATGAAGTAATCAAATTTTGATAGAATTTATTTTGTCATCCTACTTTTCCCAGCCAGCCCACTGTGCGCTCTTGTGTTCGCTATATGCCATGCAAATTTTTGATTTTTTAATTTGCTGCAATACTTATGTCCGATAGTGTAGTTAATATATTTAGTTAAAGTTGTTAATTCTACTTATTATTTGTGGTTAAGTGGAAGAAGAGCCCCTGGCTAAACTTCGCTACAGTTATTTTTTTTATTTGTTATATAATATACAACTTCCTAATCAAGACGTTATTTATTTATTTATTTTTGAACTAAAGCAATAGACATTTTTTTGTACAATGCCTAAATTAGTTATAAAAAACACCACTAAAATTCAGTAATAACACAAAATATATACTTTATTGTTCAAATAATACTTTTTTGTTCGAAACAATCAAGTGTATAAAAAAATATTGTGTTAAATTTAATTCTTTCACCCATTTTCCAAATGCTCGCCAATACATCGGCATTATATAATAATTGGGAATATTGTTTACTAAAATAATTAATTCGTTTATGTAATTAATCAACCAAATAGTCGCATCAATATGTGCATTTGCTTCGAACACTAAAATAGTACATTTCCATGTAGTTACATTTCCTACAAATATTATGCGCTCGCAAAATCATAATGGATTGGCAACGCAATTTGAAAACGTTTTTGGTTAAATAATTTAATTAATTAATAGCTAATCAAAAATCATGTAAAACAAAATGACTTCTCTTACAATTCGAAAAAAAAAACAAAGATTAAAATTGTCAAAATTTTGTTAAGAGATATTGCACCGTCTTAAAAAAAATTATAAGGGTAGAAAAGAGAAAACTTTTTAAGTCCTGTCAACCTCTATGATATTATAAACGCCTGCATGTCTTTAAAAACTAAAAACCTTTGTACATATAATCTTTTATCATATCTATTATGTAGATATGATCTTTTATAAAGGAAATTGTCCATGACACTTGCTACTATTATTAAAATGTTATTTTCAGATGGTCTGTTTCTCAACTGTTTAAAGTTAGTTTAGCTCATGTAAAAGAACTTTTCAAATGGGGGTACACAGAAACTATTACTAATTACCGACCAATCTCATTAATTTCTTCGTTGTGTGAATTAATTAAAAAATTCATATTGAAACCCCTTCTTTATTTTATTCTTACATTTAAAATTATAAGTATCTCTCAGTTTAGTGTCTTGAAAGAGAAAAATATAAATATGGATGTAACACATGTTTTGAATGTTGTTTTTCAGTGCTTAGATCGTGATGGTTGTGCCACGAACATGCAATTTTAGAAAGGCTTTTGAGTAGATAGTGATGTTTTGTTTCTTAAGCTTGAACATATTGGTGTCAGGGGTATGCCTTTTGCAGTGGATTTCATTATATTTGACTTTTCGCAGCCAGCCAGTGGTCATGTCAGATAACAATGGGATAGAATTTTTCTCAGGTTGGGAAAATATTTCATGCGGAGTTCTATAGGGGTCAATTTTGGAACCACTTTTATTTTTAATTTATATAAATGACTTACCACTTTCAATGTTTGCATATTCTTGACAATTTTCTCTGACACCCAGGACAAGCTTCGAATTAGAGTGAACCATACTTTACCCGAAACCAAAGATTGATGTAGCTTAAATCACAGAATTAAACGTTGATTAAACACAATATATACCTTTTAACATAAGATCTAAGCAAGACAAAACGGAATTTGATATTCATTATTTTTGCCATATTATAACGTTAGGCTTCTTTCTATGTCATTAGCAATCTCAATTGAAAGCTCCATTGTAAAAATATTTGTACAAAACTGTCGGGAGCATGTTTTACTTTAAGGGTTTTAAAACTTAAGCATCCTCATACAGACACATATAGGACTCTTAACCTTGCAAAATAGAATACTACACTAGAGTGTTTCAACAGATTGGAATTCGGTATTTGCAGTACAAATGTTGTCAAAATAAAATAACACAATGACACTCACGTGACAAAAAAAAATCCAGCCAATGTTTTTTTAAGGCATTTCCAATTATAAGTGACGATATCCCTCAAAAATTAGGAATTGTGCATTTTTTTAAGTTAGAATTTCTAGTATTTCGGAACATTTTGGAGTCAAAAAAATAAACCGTCTCCGTTACATTCTGTTTACAAAACAAGAATATCATTTTAAATATTGAAAAAATACAACTTTTTTAATTGCCTTGTGTCTTCATGAAAAGCCCATACAATATTAACGTATTGGGTGTAACACAATCTGACTGATCGGCATTTCATGAAGTGACGTATTCCAGTTGTCGAATTGTGTTTGTTTTGATTTCATTGAAGTCGATAATTTTCTTTCTGTTATTTCTAGATGGAAGAAAACAATGAACAAAAGTTGTTTAATGTATATTACAGTTATTAATATAAGTCATACAATAAACAAAATTAAATCAGATATGTACCATGTGAATACTAAACAGTTTTTGTCAGTAAGTGGAGATCAAAATACAAGAGTTCTAACCACACTACACCACAACTTGTTACGTTCTGGACACGCGTTTCGCTAACCAAGTTAGCATCATCAGCAGATGATATAAACTTAAGTAACTTATCCTAACCGAGACTATTTATAGGTAAATGTGGTCACACTTGGTTGCACCCGACTGCACCGTTGTCAAGTAAACAATAGAGGGGGCTATAGGGAATAGGCCCTCTGTCTTTATTGAGTGCTTTCTTACCACATTTTACTATTTCTATACTCTCAAATGCATCCAATAATCTATTATTAGATACATTTTTAATCAACTTAAGATTATTTATTCCCGTATAGCAACGAAGTATGCTTGAAATTGAAGCATACGGATTATTTAAAAAACTCACTTATAAGCTTAGTAATTTAGAATTTGAACAGTGGTTAGATTTTCAAAGAAAAATGTTCGTAGTTATCGATGCCAAATTTTTGAAGAAAATGTGTTCACTTAAAAACAAACTGAGAAAGTTGAAACCACAAAAACAAATTTCTTCGGAAGTCGAGAACATTGTAGAAAATCTTTCTTCTCAGTCCTTTGATAATAGAGAAATCGCCCTTTTGAATAAAGGTTTGAATTTTGCAGAGCCTCCAGTAAAAAATAGTTTACCAACTATTATAGGGAATATCGAAAGTTCCATTCAATACGTGCCAGAGTCAACTAAGGGATTCATTAGAGAGGCTTGCAGAAATCAAATCTCAAAAAACGTTGTTAACAACAGGTCAAAGGGACTGAAGAAAAAGGAATGTTTTTATTTAAAAGCTGACAAAGGAAATAAGGTTGTTATAGTAGACAAAACAGATTATTTTGAAAGAGTAGACAATTTGATTCAGAAAAACCCGTTATCAAAAATGATAACAGAAGTAAAAAGTACTTTAAAACAGTGTAAAAACCTTGTATCCGATAAACTAAAATTCAAACTAACACATAGTAACCCACAGTTATCTAAACTGTATTGCCTTCCCAAAATCCATAAACCTGGGAAGTCCGTGAGACCTATTGTTTCAGCTGTTGGATCACCAACGTACAATTTTTCAAAATGGTTAGTAGAAGAATTCAGCAAATTAAATATCTCGTACGATAACTTTGAGGTTACTAACTCAAGAATTAGAATTCTTAGATAAAATTAAGAATGTTCACTTAAAAGAAGGTGAAATTTTAATTTTTTTTGATGTAAGCTCACTGTTTCCTAGTGTACCCATACCACTAGCTTTAGAGTACCTAAAGGTACTACTTGAAATCAATAATTTGAAGAAAGAAATTATTGATGAATATTTACTTCTCACAAAATTATGTATGAATCAAATTTTTTTTCAGTTCAACAACAAATATTATAAACAACTTGAGGGAACTGCGATGGGCAATTGCTTCTCTCCGTTCCTTGCAAATTTGTTTATGGGCATATTAGAAACCCAATTCAAAAAAGAACTCAAGTGTTTCCCAAGGGTGTGGTATAGATACGTAGACGATATATTTGCTATTTTTGATACTAAAACAGAAAATTTGGACACTTTCTTAGAAACATTAAACAATAAATATCCTTCCATTAATTTTACGTACGAAAAGGAGAACAATGGGGAATTACCTTTTCTCGACACGTTAGTTATTAGGAATAACGATAAATTAGAATTTGATATTTATAGGAAATTTACTAATACTGATAGGTATATAACATCCGACTCATTTCATTGCCGTCAACACAAAATGGCAGCATTTCATTTCTTAACGCACAAGTTAGTCAATTTTCCATTAAGTAAGGAACGTTTTAACAATTAAGTTAATCGGATTAAAAATATAGCTAAAAGTAATGGATATAATGGTAATTTTCTACATAAATTAGTAAATAAACTTCTCTTCAAGCACCTGAGGCTTCCAATCAGTTCATAGTAATCTCAGAGATATACGAAAGGTCTAGAGAAAGTATTTAAAAAACGTAGGTTTTACAGTAGCCTACAAAACGGAGAACAGTTTGAAAAATCTCCTTGGAAACCCCAAAGACAAAGTCGACTTGAGGGAGAGGAGTGGCATGTATGAAATTAGCTGTAATGACTGCAATCTAAAATATGTTGGGCAAATTAAACGCTCCATAAACATTCGTTTTAAAGAACACATGGCACATTTAAGACACGGAAGAACAGAAAAGTCCAGCGTTGCCCAACATGCTTTGGAAAATAATCACCGAATAAGAATAAATAATCTTAAGTTGATTAAAAATGTATCTAATAATAGATTATTGGATGCATTTGAGAGTATAGAAATAGTTAAATGTGGTAAGAAAGCACTAAATAAAGACACAGGGCCTATTCCCTATAGCCCCCTCTATTGTTTACTTGACAACGGTGCAATCGGGTGCAACCAAGTGTGATCACATTTACCTATAAATAGTCTCGGTTAGGATAAGTTACTTTAGTTTACATCATCTGCTGATGATGCTAACTTGGTTAACGAAACGCGCGCCCAGAACGTAACAAGTTGTGTTGTAGTGTGGTTAGAACTCTTGTATTTTGATCTATCTTCCACCACAGGTTCCAGTGTTAGAACTTAAGTAAGTGGAGAATTATTGTGCCAGTTTTTTAAAAAATAAACGTGCAGTGTAATTTCCCGATGTAGGCCATATATTAGGAAATAAAAATGATTTGATAAAGCTTTAAGAACTGTATTGTTCATATTTTATAAAGTTTATTTTTGTTGCCTATCAATATCACTATTATTATGAAGATTTCGTACAATATATCTTTATAATGATTTATTTTGTAGCAATTTTTTTTTGTAACCATACAGATGCTATGGATTCTATGTTGTATAATTCTGTGCCTCATATATATTATTTAAACGTAGAATGCGATTTTTTTTCGTGCAAATTCTGTTATGCACAATGAAAAGCACAAAATTATTTGTGCTTTTCATGAGGAGTCCAGGCAGATTGTGCAATTTCTGTTTTTACTCAATATGCCGACGCTTCATGAACTGACTAGGATAAAATTTAAAACTTTGAATTCTGTAACTCATATATATTATTTAAACAAATTGATTTAATTTTTAAAGCTTTTTTTTCGCAAATTCTGTTTTATCTAGCACAATTTACCTGTTTTTATTATTTCGTTACAAATTACATTCATTTGGTAAACAATATTGAATATGAAGCATGTGTTAAAATTATACATAAATGCGGAATTATTCTACTTTAAGATCCATGTCTATTTTTACCACTCCTCAAACTATTTGGTCATTTTTTTGAATCCATGTCGTTACAAAAAGTTCCATTTGTCAAAATAAAATAACATTCACGTGACAAAAAAAATCTAACCGTTGTTTTTTAAGGCATTCCCGATTATAAGTGACGATATCCCTAAAAAATTTAGAATTGTGCAGTTTTTTCAAGTTAGATTTTCTAGTATTTCGAAACATTTTAGAATCAAAGTGTAAATCTAAGAGTTATAGATTGACATTTTGACTGTTACATTCTGTTTACAAAATAAGAATATCGTTTTAAATATTCAAAAAATCATAACTTTTAGCATTTTTATCCGCTAAGGTTGGTTTTTTGGCAGGATTTTGAGGCATCGATGTACATTTAGGAAACATTACCCTAGTACTTAAAGAGGAACGGCTTAATTATAACAAAATTTATTATTGGTCAGTGCAGGGGAAAATGTTCAAACGGAAGAAAGTACATTTTTTGCAAGAAAGTAGGTTTTGTTCTGATGCTTATAGCCGCAAACTTGAAGAGCAGTTTTATATCTTTTTGCCCTTTGGTACTTTTTAATAAATTTAATTTTTAGCGAACGACAGCAAAAAGTCAGAAAACTAAAATATAACAAAAATATTTTTTTAAAAACGCGGCGATAATCGTAATTTGTTTAGACTTTTTTGATGATATTTGCCATAACTGTTTTTCTCTTTCCTGTGCCCTTTCAGAATTTTTTTTTGATGTTGTCGAAAACGAAAACTCTGTAGGCCAAACGAATCGAATCCATGCTCTTTACCAAAACACCTGCCCTCGTATTCCCTAAAAAGGTTTAAGAGTTAGAGCAGGTGTAGTTGCCATGGTACTTAAAACTCTTAGTTTGCCACTTATGCTTCAAAGTAGCACGCTGTCGCGAAAACCGCGATCTTTTACCTTTAAAATTAAGTGAAATACCCCGCAAAAGTGTTTAATATATATTTATTAATTTTCTTTCCCTCAAAATAAAAACTAATAAAAGTATTCTATAAAAAAAAAACTTTAAACTTTTAGAAATTCGATATTACTTATAACCTTTTGTTTATGTCATAAACATTATTCCCTTGATAACTCTCATGTTGTATCACAAAATATAAAACCATTTGATATCATTTTATAATTTATCCTTCATTAAATTAGGTCTTGTTTTTAACAGCGTATGCTAGAGCTACGAGGTTTACTGTAAAATTGTTTTCTTTAACATTATCGGGAAACAGAAAGGCTTCATATTTAATTAAGTTTCTCATTAGCTTTAAGGTTACAAACAAGCTACTCTTTGTGAGGAACAGATATTCATTAAGCTTGTTTTGGCATATTACCTACTTTATTGCAGAACTAAGATCATCATACAAAAAATACATCTCCAATTTACGGTAGACTGAAAATAATCCGAATTAGTATTAATATCGGCTTGCGAAAAATAAGTAACAAAATTGAAATGACACAGCGCAAAGCGAAAATCCGAAAAAAATGTATTGTCAAATATTTTTTCCCATAAGACGCAAAATAATGACCGACCATTTGCGGGTTTGGTGAGGTTAGATATCTCGTTCGGAAGCAAATCCAGCACTATGGACCGGCTAATGAATATTTATAGAGCTTTAAGGGCACTGTTTGTAATTTCATCCTTTTTGTCCGCCAAACAAAACAGGGATCTCGCTTTTCCGGAGAATTTTGTTTTGCGGTAATGAAATAGGCGTAATTTGATTGTTTTGTTTAATGTTTGTTTAGGTTACGCTTTATATGTGATGTCGAAAAACAGTTTCAACAACACCGAGCCTCATTATGAAAATTAATTTGGTGTAGCGTCTGTTAATAAACTTCGTATGTAAAACTCGAAAAATACCGACTAATTTAATTCAACCTTAATTTAAATTTGAAAAGAAAAAACATTTTTTAAAAGTTTATCTCTACCTAAATAGTAAGTAACAAAATAAGTAAGGGAAGTAATGATCTTAAGGAATAGTTTTGATTTGTAAATCATGCATAAGATGTATGCCTTAAAAAGAAACAAAGGATAACATTGGAATACATTACCTCGGTTTTTTCTTAATTTTATCTCTCTTTAAAGGGAGCGAGATTAAATCCGGAATATTTGTGATCAGAGAGAGCAGCTTTATGGTACATAAATAACCTACAAAATCTTGCGATAACGCAAGACTAAATAAATCAGTACACATGACACTTTTTTTAAGAAGCCTACTTCGGAAAATATACAGGCTAAAAATGAGGCACGAAATTATTACAAACGCATAAAATCAAAATGAGTGCCAATTCTTTTGGTCGCTTGCCAAAAATATGAGTTAAAACTTCTGCACGGGTTCTTTTCACCCCTAACTTCTGGTACTGGAATCATCTTGAGGTTCAAAGCAGAAGCAGAACAAGTCGACGCAAGTTCCACTTTAATCCCTCTTTACTTCCCCCTACCATCAGTCAGTCAGTACTCATATGATTTCGGAAGAATTCTTAGAAAACGCAACATACAAAAAGTACACAAGCCACAATCATATATAGGTAAACTACTTGGAAACCGAAAAGATAAAATCAAACTAGAAAACCACGGAGTATACAGCATTCCGTGGCAGGACTGTGAAAAGATGTACAGGGTGGCCATTTTATGGTGATACAGTACCTTATCTAGAAAACGGTAATAGTTACGACAAAAAGTTAAATACCTTTTGTTTGGATTCAATTAAATTTTTATTTTATTTCACTTTTGTTTATACAGGGTGTTTCGTTTTGACGTGACACATGTCAACTTTCTTAATTTAAATGGGACATCCTGTATATTATTACATGTTTCGATTTTACTGTTAATTTGCGAAAGTTTTTATAATAACATCTATATTTGAATTCTTTATCGTTTTTGAGTAAATTGAGTTTCTAGAATTTTTTTTAAAAAAACATTGAAAAAAAAATTTTTTACCTATAAAACTTTATTCGAACTGACTAATATCCTAAACATACGTTACTAAGGGTTTAATTCAACGAGTTTCCATGCTGGTCTTACCAACTAATATACAGGGTGTTAAAAATGGAGAGCAAAACAAACAGAACTTTAAATGTAAAAATCTCTTGTTTTTCAAATGGAACACTCTGTATATTTTTATTTCATCTGATTCAGCCTTCAATTACCTATCAGTACTCAAATATATGTCCTATACCTAAAATGAACAGTTTCGATTTTATTAGCCATTTTCTGATTTATCCCGGAATTTTGCTAGTAAATGAGATCAGAAACTAAAAAAATCAAGATAGGCTTAAGAAATAACCTAATGCAATTGTTGACTTAAGTTGACATTTGCTCTATTTGTCGTTTTTGTCAAATTTTTGCTGCGAAATTTGTTAAAAAATGGCTTTATATAGTTTAGACGAACGTTTGAAATTATACAACTGTTTCATAAAAAATAATAAAAGTCCAGGGTTAGCCCTTAGAGAATATTCGAGGGAATATCCTAATAATCGAGTTCCCTCCAGGACTATATTTTTTCAAATTGTGCGTGATTTGGAAAATGGTGTCCTTAAAAACTTTAAGAAAAATCGTCCCAATTTTTTCCTCACTGAGGAAAAACAACTGGAGATTTACTTTATTTCGAGGAAGATGATGAAAGATCACAAAGAGATGCTGACAGAGACATTGCAGGTGTCAGTAGAGGAAGTATTTAAAAAACACTGCAGGTGAATGGTTATCATCCTTATAAGTTTCTTCCAACTCAATTATTATCACAATTAGACTTTAATGAAAGATTGACTTTTTGTTGTGATATTATGGACCGGCAGTTCGAAAATGTGTTTTTTTCAAAAGTGCTTTGGATTGATGAGGCCTCATTTAATACGGCGGGTATTTTTAATCAAAAAACACTCATTACTGGTCTCAAACTAATAAACATCTAATAAAAGCAATTAAAAAACAAGGCCGTCAAACCGTAAATGTGTGGTGCGGAATTATTTGCGACCGTATTATCGGACCAATATTTTTTGACTGGTCGTTAAATGGCGAAAGATACTTGGAGCTGCTTAGGAATGAAATCATGCCCCTTATCAACGACTTGCCAGCAAATATTCGAGAAAATATCATTTTTCAGCAGAATATCGCCCCTTACCACACGGTTGCACCGGTAGTAAATTTCCTTAATCAACATTTTCCATTGTGGATAGGAAGACATGGTTTAATATCCTGGCCACCACGAAGCCCTGATTTAAGCCCTTTAGACTTCTTTTTGTGGAGTGCATTAAAAATAAAGTTTATAAAAATAGATCTGATAATAGAAATGAGTTAAAAACAAAAATCAGGGAAGAGATCAATAATTTTAATGCATCTAAATCGGTAAGGAACGCTATTCGAAAAATGGAGGCTATTTACACTTCATTTATCGCAATGAACGGTGACCATATTGAAAATTTTTTATAATCTGTTTTAATCATGTTTAATATTCAGTTAGTTATTAGTTATACCGTGTGGCACAAGATATTTTTTTTTGTCTCTCCATTATTTTCGTAAACATTAAATAATAAGAACATAAATTACGTAATATTTCTCTTTTATTTGAATTTTCTAACATTATTTATAGTCGCTATATGTGTTAAGGAAATGAGAATAAGGCTTAGTTTACGACATTTTTATTTTAGCCCACTTCATCTGTTCACTTATATTAAAAAAAAAAAATAGTCAAATCAGAAAACGGCTAATAAAATCGAAACTGTTCATTTTAGGTATAGGACATATATATGAGTAATGATAGGTAATTGAACGCTAAATCAGATGAAATAAAAATATACAGGGTGTTCCATTTGAAAAACAGGAGATTTTTACATTTAAATTTCTGTTTGTTTTGCTCTCCATTTTTGACACCCTGTATATTAATTGGTAAGACCAGCATGGAAACTCGTTGAATTGAACCCTGAGTAATGTATGTTTAGGATATTCGTCAGTTCCATTAAAGTTTTATAGGTAAATTTTTTTTTTTTTTAATATGTTTTTTTTAAATTCTAAAAACTCAATTTACTCAAAAACGATAAAGAATTCAAATATAGATGTTATTATAATAACCTTCGCAAATTAACAGTAGAATCGAAATATGTAATAATATGTAGGGTATACTATTTAAACTAAGAAAGTTGACATGTCTCACGTCAAAACGAAACACCCTGTATAAGCAAAAGTAAAATAAAATAAAAATTTAATTGAATTTAATTGAATTGAACTATTACCGTTTTCTAGATAAGGTACTGTATCACCATAAAATGGCCACCCTGTACGTGTGGCAAACTAACAGACGAATATCAGCAAGAGTGGAGGAGCCTTAACTCAGCATCAGAAACAAAAGAAAAACAACCTCAGCTCTATTCCTATATCATCAGAGAACCGGCTACAAAATGAATTTCGATGGGTGTAGGGAGATTGCCAATAAAACATTATAGGACAAGAATAATCCGAGAAGCCACAGAAATTGATAAACAAAGTGATTTAAATAAAAGGGATGAGTCATTAAAACCACCAACAGTATGGAATGTAATGATTGACAAATCCAAAACACCATCCGGAAAACATAAATAACGACCAACGGCCACTCAGATATGACCTTCGCCCCGGGTGGGGGTATATAAAGTCACGCTTCGCAGTCACCAACACTTCAGTCTCTATTCGGACGCGAGAAAGAGATCTTCGAAAATGTCAAATGTGATTTTGGCGAAACGTCAGAAAAACTTCTTCGTTCTTTTCAAAACAATAATAGTGAACATATGTACGTATGTGTGGTGATAAGGCATTACCGAATTTCCCTGACCGTTGGTGCATACCGCAATTGTCAGATTTTCAGTTTTTTAGCAAACTAACCTTAGCTTTTTTTAACGTGATTTATTCCCCTATTTACTAAATATCTATTAATTTCCTTAGTATAAATCCAAAATTGCAAACCTTTATCTTGATCCGTTAAATGTTAAATTTATTAACTGTTTTTAAAAATACATCGACAAATTACAAATTAAAAAACTAAAATAGTTTAATGATTAATAGGATGTTGAAAATGTAGTCCTTCTCCAGCCTGAGAGTATCTTAAATGATCAATAATTTCAGGAATAATGTTTTGGAGCCCTTTCGTGGGTATTCCTTCTATTTCAGTTCTAATCCTTCCCATTAGAACTTCAAAGTTCTAGGGCTTTGTTTTGTATACGGCCGTTTTTAGGTGCCCTAAAGGAAAAAGTCAAGCGGATTTAAATCCGATGAGCTTTGAGGCCACTTAAGAACCCCACTTCGCCCTATCCAGAGTCCCGGAAACGTCGTGTTTAAATAATTTCTAACAGCAACTGCAAAATGTGGCGGAGCTTCATCATGTTGAAATCATACGTGGCCAAAACCATTAACGCAAACTGCAAGTTGATATCTTTTTTATTTACGGAGATACAAGAAAAGAAAATATTACTTGACACTCTTATAAGAAACTCAAGCATTTCTAAACGAATTTTTAGGTGGTATTTAATTATCAATTTTTAACAGTAATCTTATTCTTATACTACAAATATTTTAAGTATTCTTTAACTTCTTTAATTCTTTTTAATTTTTTTACATTAATTCACACATCCCTTTCATAAAGAATGTATCTTAAATGCGTTATTATACAATTATGCGACGTGCTAAAAGAGTAGCAGGCTTTGGCAAAAATTAAATGCGAGCGTCAAAATAAAACACTATCACAAAATGTGTTGTCAAATTACTAATTAGTTTAGTGTTTGTGGTAAGTGTGTATTGCGAAAGCAAAATGCCTATTTCTAATGAAGAAGGGTATGATATACTTACAGTTTACTTTGAATGCTTTCAAAACGCTGTCGTTGCAGCAAGAATATATTCTACTAAATACCAGTGGCGGCTCGCCAGGGGACGCGGGTGAAGCGCCGCTTCACCTACATTTTCCAATCAATTTACTTGAAAATAAAAATATTTTTAAAATATTAAGCATTTTATAATCTACATTTCTGTTATGAAAATTTAGTATGTTTTATATAAAGTCACATTATTTACTTAATTACACCAGTATTTTCCATTAAAACTAGTGCGTTTTATACTAAAAAAATAATAATCGCTTAAAAACGTAGCGCGCCGAACACCCTTTCATGAGAGCGACCCGTTGAGGAATCACAATCAGCAGTAACAATAATAGCTGCTGCAGACTCCCCCCGCACGACGGCTTTCTCGCTTAGATTTGTTTACGGCAGTTGTTATGGCAACGCAAAGGTGAATATCCGTAAGCCAAATACAGATGGGAGCGGCATAAAACTGCTGCTGCAGGCTGCAGGCGCTGGTTCGCTTGTTATAGAATTAATGTAAATTAATGCGTTCGGATCATCGGAGGCGGAAGCAGTTTTGTATCGATCGAATCGAATCGAAATTAGCTTTAAGATATAGGTACATAACTGCTTTTAAGAACAAAAAAATATATTTAAAATCTTATAAATTCATATTATTTATTATATTAAAAAACGCTCCAAAGCTATAGATAATTACCATCATAAAAAGGTAAAAAATAGCCATTTTGGCGTGGCACCCCGAAACATTTTGGCCTGCTGCGCTGTGTACTTAGCTACACTGCGCTTCACTCGTTCTTAAATCCACGAGCCGCCACTGCTAGATACCCCGGTAGATATGAGCAAAGGGTTTTTACACGATTAGCAAGACTTCTTCGTGCTATTGGTAGTTTTCATCGCCCACCCCATCGAAGGCAAAGAAGAGGCCGTACAGAAGCAAACATTATAAATATGCTGGCATATATTGTAATTAACCCACATGCCAGTATTAGAGCTACATCTAAAGATTTAGGTATAGCTAATGGAACCATGCAAAATATATTAGAAGAGTACAGGTAAGTGTAAATGAAAAAAAAATCAAGAATTTGAGCATTGTTATTTTTCAATAACAATGTAGTTTCGCAGAAATGCGTAATCCTTAAAGTAACCCAGTCATCTTAAACACTAGATCGGCTGATATTTTTACTTCCCCATTTATTAAAAATACACTATATAGAGTAAGATTTCCGAAAAATATAACTTGGGATTATTTCATGTTCACCCTAAACTAACAAAGACATATTTTTAGAAAAAAAATTATGATGCGTGTAATGAATTTGTGTGTAAACAAAAATTCCGAGAAATATAACTTGAGAACTGTTAAATCGATATTAAATTTGCATAAAAAATAGTGTAGCATCTCGTGGAGTAATATCTTTGAGATTTTTTAGATGTAAAGTCATAAATGACTCGTATTTTTAGTACCTACTCATAAACCTATAATAGCCAAATTGAAAACAGAAGTAATCGGGGTAAATCTAGCATCAGAAAATATTAGAAGTCACGAAACTATATAATTGATTTTTTCGAACAGCAAAACTGGCTAAATTTATTTTTTCATATAAAATATTTTTTCCTCTATATACGCACTAAAAATTCATGTAATTATCCTAACGCTATTCTTAAAAAAAAAACGCCAAAACAGAGGGCAGATTTTTTTCAAACCTACATAAACGATATTTACATTTAAATAAAGTTAATCTACTAAGTGAAATGACTCCTTAGAAGCAAAATTTTTTTTTTGGCTTTGTACTTAGTGCATACAGCCAAAACGCAAAATTTAAATTTTAACCTTTTATACTATAAAATAGTAAAGTTTTGTAAAAATACTTTAAATATTATTACAAACTTGGTATGATAGATGAGGATCCCCAGATCCTTTCAAGAAATTTGTGGACCGATAAAGCCACGTTTCGATCCGATAGTGGAGTAAATTTATATAACTTACATTATTGGTCAGAACATAATCCTCATCAGATGCAAGAAGTTCAGATTCAAGGCCGCTGAAGCATCAATGTTTGGTGTGACATAATAGGTGGTAGAATTTTAGGTCCAATGGGTTAATGGGAGAATGTATTTATACTTTCTCCAAAATCAGCTGCAAGATTTGCTGGAAGATATTGATATACAGACGAGACAGAGCATGATTTACCAACGTGATGGTTGTCCGGCTCATTTCTCTGACAATGTCAGACAATTCCTAGACAATCGGTTTCCAGGGAGGTGGATAAGTAGGGGTAGTTTATTCCCCTGGCCCCCTTATCCCCCAGATTTAACCTGTCTGGATTTTTATTTGTGGAGACGACTAAAGGACATGGTGTTTAATATTAGATAAACAACGAGGGAGAACCTTATCAACCAGATTCAAAACACTATCGGGATTATTCCTGCGATAGAAATAAAAGCAACAGTTCAATCTACCGCAGAGAGGCTCCGTTTATGCATTCAAAACGACGGCAGGCACATTCAGCAGTTCACTCGACACTAATTATTGGTTAACATAAAAACTTTTGATCAGTTCTCGCTATTTTTTTATAACCTTTTCCGCTTTATATTATTTCTCAGAAAAATTCATTGTTATATTTTCATTTGTTAGTTTTTTGCAAATAGGTATTCTGGTTCCTCCGTTAGTTATCTAATGGCAAAATGAAAATTTAATATGTCACATCTTTTGTTAATCTACGCTTATTTAATGAATCTTTTAACAACCTGCACCGAAATAAAAAAAAAAAGACATCAACTTGCTTTTTGCGCCGTTTTCTTGATTTTTTTTGTGTTCCCTAACAATGGCCTATAATAAATATATCAATCCCTTTGACATTCTTAATAAAACATGTTAAATTTAAGAAATTGCTAGAAAGCGCCATCTGGCGATCGCAACGAAACTTAAAATAATATAATTCATACCTCATGTAAAAGCCTAATAAATGCACTTTTCAACAAGACCAAAATGATCAAGATCCGTTAATTATTACTTAAGTTATGTCGATTTTAAAAAACAAACATTTGCCCTTTACCCCACTCTTTATTTGAACAGCTAGAGAAAAAACCTTTAATAAAAATTACTCGTAATTTAGCAAAGATTAATATAAAGTCAATTTTGATATACCTTCACTGGGTGAATTTCTGAGCAAATCTGCATCTTCTAATTGAATACGCGTATTACGCTCTCTAGCGGCTCACTTGGAAACTTAAAAATAATTTCCAGCGTTTTTTACTGGCCACTTTTACTTTAACAAAAATGTGTCCAACATCATGGGATAAACGGTTTCCGAGATACAGCCGGCCTCCTTTTTTAATTGTACGCCCGGTATTGTTGTCCTTTTTGGACACCCGGTATAGATAGCCTATATAGCGAATTGACGGCAAAATCTGAAAACGTAAATTACCTTTTATATATTAATCAGTTGACAATAAAAGCAGTAAACTTAAAACATCAAAATGCCAATATAACATTTTTATATCTTTGATTTATATCTTGTCCCAGCGAGATAAGTGATCAGATTTTTATTTCTTTTGGCCGAGGATAAAATTGAAACTCAATTTTATTGGGCTGTTTGTTCCGGCTAACTTCATCGTAAATAATAAAAAAGTGTCGCTCCATGATAAACAGGGCTTAACGTTCCTTCTAAACTTTGCCGGGATATTGTTTTTTCGTATAAATGTCCCGATTCCTGACCTTTTAAATTGGATTAAAATAAAGTACCATAAAAAATAATTGGATTGCTTACGAATCTGCAAACCATAATCTTCCTCCCGGTAGATTTATGTCAAAAATCCGCCCCTTGGAGGGATTATTTTTAATTGGTGTTTTCTATCTCTTTTTTCAAATAGGGGGTGTACTAAAACTAAGTTTTTTTTTGCAATAACAAAAACCAAAATGGCTATGAAAGTTCTGCTATAGTCAAAAGCAGTGTTATCGAGTGGGTCATACGATTCATCAACGACAAACTTTTTAAAAGTTTTTCTTTTATTACGTGTAATCATATCCTCCGCATAAAATCCGGAAGATGAATTAGATAGACCTATGATATTTTCATATGAAAAAAGAGGATAAACATATAAATACCAGCCATTGCAAAAATCTTTGAGCGATGTCACTTCAAAGTCAGATTGACAAGTCAGTGACAAAATGGGTAATAGAAAACAATTTTCGGGTTTTCTGCATCCACAAACGAAAAAAATGGTATTAAATCTAATAAAATATTACAAAAATGAAAATTCACCGGCCAATATTCAGGAGACAGTAGCAAAAGCTCTGGGAATAATCGATATAAGGACTGTGCAGAAAATTGTACACGAAAAAAGCCAAAGACAGAATACTTAAATGACAATATAAAAATGAATGTTCGTAATGCAATTTACGATTTATACACATCAAAAACTAATATAACCCTTCAAGTTTTAAAAGAAGCTTTAAAAAATGAAGGCATATTGGAAATTAAACTAAAATCGTTGTCATAATTAATAAAAATGTTGGGTTCTTGATATAAAAACGGACTGTAATCGAAGATTTTTATGCGAGTTGCCTCATATAGCAAGTTAGCGTATCTAGTTTTTAAAGAAATACACGGAAAATGTTAATTCAAAATTTGGAAAAGTGGTATTTTTAGACGAGACTTGGATATTTTCTAATGGAAGTGGTTCGAAGCAGGACGAGTCTGTAAAAAGTGTCAAGAGGAAAAAGGGATATGGGACAGGAAAACGGTTCATCATTTTGCACGCAGGTTCTTCAACAGGATTTCTCCCAGGTGCAAGTTTACTGTTTTCTTCAAAATCCAAAAGTATGGACTATCATGATAATATGAACTGTGAACTGTTTGAAAAGTGGTTAAAAGAACAACTGATTCCAAATTTAGATGCTTCATCTTTAATCATTCTGGACAACGCATCTTATCATTCAAGAATCTTAAATTAACAACCTACTTAATCCTGGAAGAAAAGTAATATTTATGACTGGCTAATAAAACAAAATCTATTAAAAAACCAGCAATATATGCAGTAGATGAAATATTACTGGAAAATGGACATGAGGGTTTACGACTGCCGCCATTCCATTGCCAGTTTAAATCATATTACGAAAAACACGTGAACGATGGTCTTACATCAGATGAAGTGCAAATCGTTTGCAAAATTCATTAAATTATATTACGCCGGAGTACTGGAAGAAATCTGTGGAACATACAGAGAAATTAACATGGGATTGGTGGAATCGAGAACGAATTCTAGATGTCGAAATAGCACCAATGATCATTGCCCCATTTGAGGACGACTCAGAAGATGAGGACTTTTTAAGTGATGATGATATTTTTTAGTCTATAATATTAAAAAGTTTCTGAAGGATTATATTAGTCTTTGACATGTATAAATCATAAATTGCATTATGAATATCCATTTTTGCATTGTAACTTAAGTCTTTTGCCTTTGGATTTTTTCGTGTACATTTCTTAATCTTCTTCGGAAGTAAATTATGTTTTTTTTTTAATGCACAAGTTTCTGTACTTTCCTTATACCGATTCTCAGAGTTTTTGCCACTGGCTCCTGAATATTAGCCAGTGAATTTTAATTTAAAAATTTTTTTATTAGATTTGACACCATTTTTTTTTGCTTACTTTTTTAGTAAGTAAGTAATTTGTAATTTTGTAGGCAATAAATAAATAATTATATACTTGTTCCAATTTTAAAGCGTGTTTAAAATAAGTAAATTTTTGTATTAATAAGGCAAAATTTGATATATAAAAATCGGTAAAACCGCTTTACCAGAAACTCGGGGCTAGCGAAAAATACGGGCTCTATATATATATATATATATATATATATATATATATATATATATATATATATATATATATATATATATATATATATATATATATATATATATATATATATATATATATATATATATATATATATATATATATATATATATATATATATATATATATATATATATATATATATATATATATATATATAAGGTCACGTGGGGCAAGAGCATTTCCGGGGCAAGTGCAGTATTTACCAATATTTTCCATATAGTTGATTAAATGGTCTTGCCATCTATGAACGAGGGGTCCAACTAACTTCTTTTTCTGAACTAAGGAGTTAGAATTTGTTTACGGTTTCCTACGTTCAAAGAACGCACATGTCAAATTTCAGTCGCATTTATAGTTTAAACACGAGTTGGTTCTGTTTTAGTAATCTGAGAATTTCTAGGAAATCTTTTGAGATTTTATTGTTATTTTTGGTAAGTAGCTATCTTATTATGATGTACTATTTGTAGTATTGTTAGTTTTGTGAGTACCTGGCATAAAATAGCTTTTTGAGGACAGAGCGCACTTGCCCCATCAAATCTGTACATCGGGGCAAGTGCGTCTTATGTAAATGGGGCAAGAGCAGCTCATAAAGCGCACTTGCCCCATATATAATATTAGGCATAATTTAAAGGTTTTATTTTTTTTCAGAGTAAGCGATGGTTCGCACCTATGTTAGAAAAACGCAAAGAGGATGTGGAAATTCAAAAGAAGACCTCAAAATAGCTGTGAGTTCTGTTAAAAATGGTCTAATGACAACCTATAGAGCCAGCTTGGTATACAATATACCAAAAAATATTATCCGCGACCATGTTAGCGGAAGAAGGGGTAAAAAAAGCATGACTTATGGCAGAAGAACGGACCTTACTCCAGAAGCTGAGAAGTCCTTGGTTAACTGCATCCGGTGTTTACAAAAATGGAGTTTTGGTCTAACCAGAAAAGAGGTTTTGGAAATTGTTGCACAATATGTCAAAATTAACAACATTAATACTCAGTTTAAACATGGAATTCCGGGCGAAGACTGGTTCCTAAATTTTAAACGACGCACGACGCCATAATCTTTCTATAAAGATGCCACAAAGTGTTGAATTTGCAAGAAAAAAGAATATTGATCCGTTTTTAATCTATCAGTACTTTGATTTACTCGAAAAAACTCTGAAAGACCTTAATTTGGAGAACAGGCCATCCCAAATATGGAATATGGACGAAAGTAGTTTTTGCTTAGACCCTTCTAAAACAAAAATTGTTGGCCAAAGGGGATTACCAGCTACTCGCACGACAAGTGGGCCTGGTAAGCAGAACACTACCGTTCTAATGTGCGGTAGTGCAAGCGGGGAAAAAGCACCGCCATTAATTATTTTCAAAGGCAAGCACGTTTGGGATCAATGGGCAGCACCCCCAGGTAGTGAATATCCAAATACAACCTATGCAGCAACAGCTAATGGGTGGATGGAAAGCACAGTGTTCAAAAATTATTTTGAAAAAAGTTTTATTAAACATTTGTCTCCAGATCGTCCAGTTCTAGTAGTGTACGATGGACATGCTACGCATTTAAGCGTGGAGGTTATTAAAATTGCAATTGAAAACCAAATAACAATTTTGAAACTTCCGCCACATACTAGTCACATATTGCAGCCACTGGACTTAAGTGTCTTTAAGTCGCTTAAAAGTCGCTGGGATGTCAAGTTAGTCGAATGGCAACGCAAAAATGTAGGTGTAAAGATTCCTAAAAGTATATTTTCGAAGCTTATTGGTGAAATTTGGACTGACACAAAGCCAGATATTTTGATAAGTGGGTTTGTCAAAGCAGGAATATTTCCATTTAACCGAAACGTCATACCCCAAGAGATATTTGAACCGGCAGCATTTAAAAGATGGTCATCTTTACAGAATCAGGAAAGTCCTAATGAACCAACGACAACAACTTTACAAGCCCATGATCCAAAACCAACAACTTCAACCTTTCCTCAACCTACAATTTCGGCAATCAATATACAACATCAAGATCATCTGAATAGTGTAGACAAGACAGTCAGTCAGATTTCTGCAACGGATACTGAAAATAATAATTTACCAACAACTTCTGTTAGTTTTGAAGACTTGCTATTAAAATCAATTAAACGAGATCGGCCTCGTTTGAAACAGTCGAAAAGAAAAATTTGCTTAGGGGCAGAAGTAATCACACGGGAAGACATGGCACATTTGCAAGAAAAAACAAAGGGTAATAAATTACAGAAATCTAAAAAGGTAAATAAGAAAAAAGTAAGGAGACATAGTTCCGACGAAAGCGACTTAGAATCATGGAAAAGCGATTCCAGTGATCCTCGAATAACGGAATTCGATGAGGACTCTGAAATGGATGAAGAAGAGGCCCTTACTGATCAAAACCTAAATTTACTGAGCAAAGAAAACTTGGATACGAGTACTGAAGATATTCCAATTCTCAAGATTCAACCGGGTGATTTTGTTTTAGGTAACTTTTTTGGAAAAAAGAAAAGCTATAAGTACGCATGTCTTATAACGGAGGTTTTTGACGATGAAGTCTCAGTGATGTGTCTTCGAAAATTGAGAAATACATTTGAATTTAGATTAGATGAGAATGATAAATGCTCAATTCTGTTATCAGATATTATACAGAAATTGACCTCACCCCAACTGATACCTACTATAAACTTCCAAAAATATGTTTCTTCAACAGCCGTAGAGGTATCCGAATTATAATATAATATTAGCCAATAGTTAAGGAGAACGAAATTGTTATTTTTAATTTTCAAATGTTTTTACAAAATAATGTTTTATTTTTCGTATTAATATTCATATATTTGTAGAAGCAGTTAATTTTTCTTACTTTTAATTGTTTTTTACAGGGAATTTAGAAATATTAATACATATTTTATAGTTTTCCGTTCATTTGTTTAATAAAAGGTTACTTTTCCTCCAGTATTTCTAGCTTGTCTGATTTTTCTTTCTTACATCTAGTTTTTTTAACGTTAATTTTAAGTGTATGTAGCCAGATATTTTATTTTCCAATAAATGCATCTAAAACAATATATATTAAATAACATTGCTCTTGCCCCGTAATGAATTCTGGTTATTCTAATAGTAGAAAAATGCCTTATCCGCTCTTGCCCCATTTAGGTGGGGCAAGTGCGTCCATTGCTGCTCAAAATAAAAAAAATTGTTTTATGGGACCGATGAACTTTTTATCAAAATTTATATATTGCGTCATATAACATTTCCAACTATCGTGACACCAGAAATAAACATTTTTACAAAAAGCCAATGGATATTTTGCAGGGTTGCAAGTTGAACTTCTATTTTTTTATATATATATATATATATATATATATATATATATATATATATATATATATATATATATATATATATATATATATATATATATATATATATATATATATATATATATATATATATATATATATATATAGTATATTTTTCGCAAGCATGGCTCTTAGTTTTAGACTGAAATTTGAAGAAATGGAATAAGTAGTTTTTTAACTATGCCGCGAACAGGCAGGCTGACGGAGAGACATACCTACAGACAAACTGAATTGAGAAAACTTGTTTTCCGGCATCTAAGGACCCTAAAGATCTGAAAAAATCTCACGAGGGAAGTAATAACTAATTATCTTGTGTTTTTAACAAAAGTGTATAATATTTTTGCAAATTAATTTTTTTTTGTTATCACAATACAAAAAAAAACAAATTTTCTTTGCACAAGGGTGGCCCGCATTTAAATAAATGACACTGTATAAGTGGTTAGAGTTTTAAGTCAAGCTGGGCTCATAATTTTTGGTGATTGATACAAAAATCTCACTTTCATAAATGGCTGTATAAACAGAACATATCCTGATTGTTCCACTGATTCGAACCGCCTTCCGACTTTGTTAAGGCGCTTGCTATTTTGTGTATTTTTGTTTTTGCCAACCAAAAAATTTTAACCTAATACATATTTAGCGAATTTTATTATTTAGTCCTTCGGCATTTAATATATAAAATAATATTAACTGGCTATGTTAATAATATTGCGTAATATAATAAAAAAAAATATTTTCTTTCTCCGTGTATATTTGTAAATAGCCCATCGAGATTTAATAGCTCGATAGAAGAATCACGCAACATTTTGGTATTCACTGTGTTTTCTGATTTGATTCGTAATGTTGATGACCTTTGGACCCCCACGATAAAACCGCATTCGACTATAAGTAGGGATATCCTGTACATTGTACATAGTTTGATTTTGAAAATAATGTCAAAAAGACTTATTGTCAAAAAATACCTAAGTAGCCTCAGGTGATTAGACAACCTTTAATATAAATGGTCAACAGGGCAAACATTAATTATTTATAAGAATTGTACAAACTAAATAAACCAGAAAAACTACGTTTTATACCTTCTATAAAACAAAACAAATTGAATACCTAGTAAATCATCCTTTCATACCGGTTCTATTTTTTTTATTTATGAGTACTATAAATAACTAATATCGAAAGAATAAATACATTATTCACATCGTATGTTGAAAATAGCTTTGCTTCTACATACATTTGATCTCCTGATTTCAATTTATTTATTGGCCAGAAAGACCATTTATTTTTCTTTGTTTATTTTGTTTATTTCACGGTTTACGTGCGCCTATATGGGCATTTTTGATTAGGACAATATATATTGTATCTCGTATTATATCTGTTGATGTTTTCACAAAAAAAAAACAGGTTGGGCATATTTTTGCCAACTGAATTGTGACTGTTTAGATAGTGTATATTTGATAAAAAGTACTTCTCTTATTATTACACACGGATGGAAAAATACAATGTGTTTGAACAAAACTGTTCTTTTCAGAACGACAGTAGTGAACGGATGTACAACCTGAATGAAAACACATTATATACATGGTGTCATTTAAGAACGTGGCCAAACTTTAAGGGGAGATTCTTTCAGTGATTTTAAGACAAGAAGTTTATAAGAAGACACGTCCGGAAATGTTTCGTTTTCATGATACAGGGTGTTAAACTTAAAAAAAAATCGGTTTTTTCGCAAAAATCTTAGTAATCCTTTAGCTGATTTGGTTCAAATTTTGCAGTGTTATTTATATTAGTAATCTCTTAAAATCTGCTATACACTATAGGGTGTCCCAAAGAAAAGTAACACATTTCGCTACTTAATAGATCGAAAACGAAAAATGATGGCTTAGATTTGCTCCGAGTTTTTTCTTGTCAATGTTGCCTAATTTTCACATGTATCCTAGGATCGCGGAGAAATACCTATTTTTTGGGACCAAATTACTGTTTTATTTTAAATGGGACACCCTATAAACTTTTATGGTCTTGGATAGCCTGACACTTCTTCTTTTCAAAAATACAAGGTTTGAGGATATTTATTATTTATAAGTTCTTAGATCTAAAAATTAAGTTTGTAAATTCTTGCTTTGAACCTAATTTCAAATTTCTTTATTGCTACAAATACAATTTAGTAAAATAACAAAAGGTAAAAAGTTTTATTTTCGTCAAGATAAATAAAAACTATAACAATTGTTGTATGTGACCTCCATTAGCTTCCACACACTTAGTCAATCTATAGAGAAAATTTCCATATGGGTTTTGAACATTTCCTGTGGAATTACAAATGTCGTGGTAGAGGACTGTAGCGCGCTTCCTTTACATAACCCCACAGAAAAAAGTCTGGGTTCGTTAGATCGGGGAGAATATGGAGCTCACGGTATAGGACCTCTCCTGCCTATCCACCTGGTTGGAAAAACTCGATCTGGATATTGCGCTGGGGCGCTATTTTGTTGGAAATATAAGTCATTAATTATCCCTTCTTCTTCAAGTTGCGGATAAAAGTAAAATACCAACATATCGGTGTAGTTAGCTCCAAAGACGGTATTCTCCATAAAGAAAAAAGGACCGTACACCTTGGTGGACGACATCGCACACCAAACATTTACATACTTTTGGCGAATCCGTTTCAAATTCGACAAATTCTCGCAGATTTTCCTCTCCCCATATGCGCCAATTATGTTTATTAACATTTCCGTTTAAATGAAATGTTGCTTCGTCTGACATTATTATTTGTGCAATAAGAAATTTTCTCTGTTTCACATGTGTAGTATCTTTGTTTGTAAGCGTGGTGTATAATTCGTTGAAATGTTTGAATTTTGTATGCCTTAAATTTAATTATCTTTAAAAGTCGCTCCACTTTACTTTTCGACATCATCAATGTGCTGGTCATTTTACGAATAGATATTTTATAATTATTATTACTTAAAATTTCCCTTACAGCTAAGACTTCGTTCAGTAGCACGTCTGATCGATTGTCACGTCGCGCGTCGCTTGATTCTCACCAAAGAGCCTGTATCTCTAAACCGTTGCACCCATAACAAAATCGACTTTTTGGATGGAGGTTTTTTTGGCGTACTGTACGAAATCTGCGTCTGGATATTGTTATTGATTTCATTTCTGCGTATGTGATTATTTGATTAAACATTTTAAAAATCGAAGAAATTAAAAATCTGACAGCTGCATTTGACAACAAATTTATTTTTAATGGGCGACAGGACGACGTCTACATACTTTTGTTCCGAAGCACACTTGATAGTTATGGTGTCGCACGACTACGAAGAATGGATAGCGATGGATGACGTCGAAAAGTAGAGCGACTTTTAAAGATTATTAAATCTAAGGCATACAAAATTCAAGCATTTCAACGAATTATCCTCACGTTTACAAACAAGGATACTAGATACACATGTGAAACAATTCTAGATTTAACGAGACAATTTCCTAATGCGTAATTAATAATGCCAGACGAAGGTTAATTATTATGCAAGAGTTTACAAAGTTCATTTTAAAATCTAAGAACTTAAAATAAATGTCCCCAAACTTTGTATTTTTGAAAAGAAGAACTGACAGGCTATACAAGACTATAAAAATATATAGGTTGTCCTATATAAAATAAAACAGTAATTTAGTCCCAAAAACTAGGTATTTATAGCAGTAAAGAAATTTGAAATTAGGCTCAAAGCAAGAATTTCCAAAGTTAATTTTAAAATCTAAGAACTTAAAATAATTATCGCCAATCTATGTATTTTTGAAAAGAAGAAGTGTCAGGCTATCCAAGGCCATAAAAATATATAGGGTGTCCCATTTAAAATAAAACAGTAATTTATTCCCAAAAAATAGGTATTTCTCCGCGATCCTAGGATAAATGTGAAAATTTGGCAACATTGACAAGAAAAAACTCAGTGCAAATCCAAGCCATTCGGTGAAAACTGCATTTCGATATCATTTTTCGTTTTCGAGCTATTAAGTCGCGAAATGTGTTACTTTTCCGTGGGACACCCTGTATAATGAGCTAATGTTGTTGCGCAATTTTGCGTGTACTTGTGTCGGGGTTACGTTCAACTTCATGTTAAATTTCTTCCTCCACCTCCACTGTTCTTACTGTTGCAGGTCTACCAATAACAGCAGTCTGTTTGATACAAGGCGATGACCATATCGCTGTTGATAAATTCATCTAGCCGCTCTGGAATTGCCTCGTGCCATTCCATAAACAAAATGCATATCGGCCATTTGTGCGTTTGTAAATTGAACCATTTTATAATATCAGTAAACAATTTTATAGCTTAAAACTCTTAAAACACTTCAGATTATTACGATCAAATAATTATGTACGCACTGCTTAAACTTGTTAGTTACGTCAAAGTCAAATTTCTTTGAATAATTGTTTTTCCGTTCATGACCTTCTTAGTTTTTTGTTACAATTGACTGAGAACTACATTGCAGTAGTAAATAACGTTATGCATTTTATGTTTATTTGCTTTATCGAAAACTGTTAATCTAAGCGGAAAGCTTCAAGATGTTAATTCTTTGAGTGGTTCCAATATGAACATTTTATATGACCATAAGTCCGGTAAAGCTTTCTTTTTATGAAAAAAATAGTTTTTATTTTTTTGTAAAAATCTTAAGGACCCTTTATCCGTTTCTGTTAAAATTAAGTAAGAATAAAACACAATTTTTTAGCTTGCATTAATTTTATAACAATTTCTAAGGCAAGAATAGACTATTGATATGGAAAAAATAACTGGAATACCCTTGTTTTTCATAGTTTCTAGTTTGATAGTTTTTAATTTTTTGTTGTTACAGAGACATGCGATAATGTCACTTTTATTTTTTTTTTCAAATACGAAGCGAAATATCAAAAAAATTCTAGGAACAAAAAAGTTGTATTGCGGAATACGAAAAAAATATGAAAAGATTAAAAAAGTCAGTGGCGCACATTTTTTTTGTCAAAAATATTGGTTTAAGTGCCTAATCTAGTCAAGGTGAAAGTAACCTATTACTAATATAAATAACACTGCCAAATTTCATTAACATCAACTAAAACATTACTTAGATTTTTGCGAAAAACCGATTTTTTTTTAAGTTTAACACCCAGTATCTTGAAAACGAAGTGTTTCCGGACGCGTGTTCTTATAAACTTTTTGTCTTAAAATCACTGAAAAAATATATATATATATATATATATATATATATATATATATATATATATACACAACCTAAAAATTGCATTTTTTAAAATTCTGACCTCTTTGGCATAACCACCTTTCAACATAATCCACTTTTCCACAACTCTTCTTAACCAAGAACCATCTAAGCTTTAGAGCAAAATATAGTCCAAACAATCGACGGTTTAAACACCCAATCTCCTCATTTTTATCTACGCATCCATACACAGAAAATTTAGAAGAAATATTCAGAAATGCATTATAAACCAAGGAGGCTATATAGAAAACCAAAACTTAGTTCTTTAAGCTAATATTATTATTTACCTACTTTATATTATTGAATTTTTATGGTATTGTTTCTTTCCACTATTCTAACTTTTCGCTTAAGTGTTTTTCATTCATTCAATTGTTTAACGATGTTTAATATTATGCTGCGAGTCGGTGTTGGTCTATCTGGAAACCGTCTATGATATTCGTTACGAGCTATCGATACATTTTTACCATGTTAATAAAATAATTCTATCATGTCGAGTTCTCTTCTTCCGAATAACACATCGTCCAACGTATTAGATATTAAAAATGCTCGTAAATAGATACTTCTGATTGGTAAACGTCAAAAAGGCGTCGTTCATTGCAATTGTCTTGACCATGGCTCACTATGTTTTAGCGCAAATTACCTTACCATTTCTTTAACGTTTAAACCCTTATATATCCAAAACTAACTAAAATATTCAAATAAATATTCAAATAAAATCTCTGGGTGGGTGGAATAATATACGGGAAAACCCTGTACTGAATTAACCTGGATCACACTTTACTCATTCTAATAAAAGTAATAATTCATAATGAATTCATAATTCATAATGAAGTTCCAGGTAAAGGAATTTACCGATTTTTGATAAATATGCACACAAACAACACCGATCGGTCTGCTTTCTGAATCTGAAGTCGAATTATTTTCATGTTCTGAGAGTTTCAAAACTAATTTGGGCAGTTGACTATTTTTTATTGGTGGATATGTTGAAAAAACAGGAATTTAAAAAACAGTTGAAATTTGTAAGTTTGTAATAGCCATTAGATAAAAAAAAGTTATAAAAAATAAAAAGTGCTAAACATTTGTGAGATTTGGGGAATATGGATTAAGGAGTTTGAAAAAATTAACGAAAATAAGTCCTAATATCCTTTTGCCCAAAAATCGGTTCATTCTTAACCTCTAAATTTACCACCAAAATGTCAAGAAAATTGCGTTATTAATAACTGAGATTTTAAGATGGATTTACGAAAAACTGGACACTGGCCTCTAATTGATTTAAAATGTAAATAATTTTTAATAATAGCTGACTGAAAAGCAAAGGGCGAAAATATATTTTATATGTATACTTTTCGTAATCAGTTCTATTAATTTTTTTTGCTTACTTATATTTAAATAAAACTCTTATTTATGTGCATATGTATGACGAACCACTTTGCTCTTTCTCTTAAAGAAATATTTCAAAATCCTGCTATAAAGGAGATCTCAATATTCAATAAAAACTATACATCTTTGAAAAAAAATTCAATACAGCGATATCCGGAATATTAATATTCGCACTGCATATTTGATCGAAGGATATGCTTTTCAAACTTTATTTCTTTAACTAACGGAAAGTTCCATTCGTACGACTGTTCTGGCTCTCTGACAATCTAATTCAACTTAGGAAAGTTTGATGCATCTCAGTTATTTACAACTGTAGCACAATTTTATCTCTTTCTGAAATTCTTCTTGTTCGAATAGGGAATACAAATTATTTCCGAGAGGAAACAAAAGAGGATACAGTTTTTTTAAGAGTTGTTTCGTATTATTAAAGGAAGTTTCTTTATTGCTATTCTAATATTTTGACTTACTTAAACTGAATTATTTAAATTGACTGAGAACTTCAAGTAAAAAATTTAAGATTTTTTTACAATCTTGCAGAAATTGAGTATTTCTGCACTTCATTTTATTTAAACATTTCTACTTTTCCGTTCTGATTTACTTTCTGCTTGCCGTCCAGTGGGGAAGCATGAAAACATAACTCTTTATTAACATATTAGGAAAATTTTTAAGTCTGTGGTGAAGTGCGGGACACGAAAGAAAACTGGGCGAAGTCAATCGGTTTAGAAAGGTCGGCCAAGAAATCTCTTCAAACCAGTGGTGTTCCGTCTTTCTTTAAATACTACGGCACTCCTTTTTGACTATACGCACTTTAGATAATTAAAAAAGATAACTGTGCTTAATGAACCTTTATCTATATTTCTCTGTATTCTTTCATGTAATGCACTTCTATATCTCTTTTGTGTTGCAAAAACGGCGAACTTTCGAACTTTAAAATGATTTAATTTTGATTTTTCTTGATTGATTTACCTATCCATTATAGTGATACACGATTTACAAGTCCAGATTTTACAAGGGCAGCCAGCATCAGATCCGGTGAACGAGATTTATCAAAATTTTAATTTATGTAGTTCGACTTTGGGCTACTCGGGTATGCCAAGAGTGACCGTGTGTCTCCGTTTGTCATATTACTTTATACAGGGGCCGTCATTGTGAAGTACTATACACGGCTTTTCCTAATTGCATGCTGATGTTAGAGGGGGTATTTTTATAGTCTAAAAGTCTTAACTTTTAAGATACAGGATGGTAAGGTTTAAAAAGAAAACATTTTTTTTCATTCCAATTCTAGCTGATGCTACTGTAGATAACTGCGTGAAATTTAATACACGTCTTCCATGCATTAAGGAGCATACAGATTTACATATGCACGCCACTAATAGTAATTTCAAAATTTGATTGTTAATAAAAAATGCCCTTTTATGCATAAAAGATGTGTATCAAATTTTACACAGTTATTTATCTATAATAGCATCAGAATTAGGATTTAAAAAAAAATGTTTTTTTAAAACCCTATATCTTTAAAGTTAGGACTTTTAGTTCATATTAAACTTTTTTCTCAAAATGGTCCAAGAATCAGCCACCTTAACATTAGCACGCAATTAGGAAACGCCCTGTATAGTACTTCACAATGACACTCCGTGTACAAAGTAATATGACAGACGGAGACAAACGGTTACCTTTGGCATACGCGAATAGCCCAAAGTCGAACTGCATAAGTTAATATTTTGATAAATCTTGTTCACTGGAATCAGTGCTGGCTCCATTACTATAACTACAATGATGTGGTAATTTTGGAAAAAGATGAGTTCTGTAGTTTTTCAAATATTAATTGCAATATTAGATATTTTTTGACCCTGGTATTGAACAGAAAATTAATTATTTTGAAGCAGTTTATTGACAGCTGCTTTATGAACAATTTTACAAAATATATGAAAGAAAAACTAAGTCATTTTTGAGTTCGATTCCTTCTAAATCGTTGTCTTCCTCTGATGATGATGAGGTTTCGTCGTCACTACTTGAAGATCCCAGTGTGATAACTAAATCATCAATAACCGTTTCAATTTTGCCAACTACTTCCCAGTATTTATCTTCAATAGAACGAACATGTTTAACATACGATTTCCAATTTTCAGGCGATATTGAATCAATCGCTTCTAATGTTATTTTATTTAAATCTTTAATTGAGGTGTTGCGCTCTCGAATATATTTTTTTACTCCTGCCCATGCAAGTTCAATAGGGTTGAGGTCGCACATGTATGGAGGCAGCCTTAAAGGTGTATGACCGAGATTACGTAAAAGACCGTCAATTTTATACTTTTTTTCTCTAGGCTTGTTGGTCGACATTATCTGATGGAACACAAACAAGATTGTTCAATTTAAGCCACGATATCATATGAGCTTTGTAGAGAATTTAGTTGGCACTTTATCTTCTACGTGAGAATGATAAGTCGCATTATCCATTACCACGACTGATTTGGGATTAATGTTAGGTAGAAGCTCCTCGAGCAACCACTTTTCCAAATTATCTCTATTCATTTGTCCATGATAGTCTCCAGTTGTTAGTCCCGAGCGAAAAACTAAAGCAGCACCTGAAACAAATCCGGCTTTTGAACCAGCGTGAACTATAATAAAGCGACTACTAGAGCGGATTCCCTGAATAACACGTGTAACACTTTCACTTTGCCAGCATTTGTCCACTGTCATATCATTATCTACCCAGGTTTCTTCTAGATACACAATATTGCGTCCTTCTTGCCTATATTGCCTTACAGTTGATAGATATTTCACCCGCCAATGAAAAATATTTGGTCTCTCAATAAGCAATTTTCGTTTATTTTGGCACTTGCGCCAAACAAAATCATTTGATCGTAAAAGGTTTTATACCCGTACGGAAAATCTATTTTGTTCTTTACAGCACGAAGTAGGGGTTTACAGGTCGGAATCTTCCTTAAGTTTATATAAAAATCCTCTATTGTTCGTCAAATTACTTTAAGGTTTTTTTTTTACCAGGAGATTTTAAAGGTGAATTAGAACATGAGCGATCATTATTTTCTCTTTGAATTTTTCTTACACTACGAAACACCAGTGTAAAATGCAGCGTTCTGTTCGATTTTAAATTGGAATAGTCAAACTATTATTTTCACCACCCGGTTTTTTTCGTGTCCCGCACTTTAAATTAAACCGTGTCAAATTGAAATTGTTTTCCGGCGTTTCGACTGCGATTGCACAAGCCACCTTCAGGGCATCTTCACTACTCAAGATCTAAATGCTGAATGAGATCCGATGCGCAGAATTCAGGTGTTTATACTCTTATTCAGGGAACCACAGATAAAATTGCCAGAATTCTGCGAAGATATAAAATTCGGTATAACCTTTAGTAAAATAGCGAAGCTACTACGCGAACTTACTCTACAGCAGGGGTCTTCAAACTAAGGCCCGTGGTCCAAATCTGGCCCGCAAGTGTCATCAATCCGGCGCGTGACAGCTTAAGACTAGTGTCATCAATTCGCCCCGCGACAGCCAATGTCTTGTTGTTGTTACTAATGCTGTAATAAATTGAAAAAGAACACACAGAATGATAATTACTCGGTTTTATTTACATGCAAGGTAAAACTTAACGACAGAAATAATGACTTAGAAAACTTACCTTAAGTATCTAAGCTTAAGCACATTCATAACTAACAAATAATTGAAATAAATTCCACTAATCACAATAAAACAAAAAACACTAATGAGATTTATGTAATTGTGATTTTCCACCGACAATAGTTTGTAGTTTGGAGTAGTGGATCAATTTTACTTGTACCAGTTATTAAAAAAGATTTAAGATACTCATCAGTAAACTTAGATCTGTAAACATTCATTCAGGTACTAGTACAAGTAAGTGGTACCAAAAACAGAAAACAACCCACGAGTAGATTCATGCAAAATATCAAATTGTACCAGTGGAAGACTATTATAAAATTTCAACAAAGATGAATTTTGATATTTGTTCTTCATCATATCACTGAACTGTAAATCCATAATTTCCATTTGGACTTCCGGAGCCAGGGTTTCAATGTCAGAATCAAAAGGATTTTAAAAAAGCTTAATTTCATTCGCAATGACATCAAAGTCTGACAAACGAGTATCAAAATTTATCTTTAAAGCACTTAAAGTTTTGATTGCAAAATCGACGGGAAATTCAGTCTCTGTAGCGTAGTTGAATGTTTCACATGTTTTAAAATATGTGAAACATTTTTTACGTAATTGCGATTGAAATAGTATTATTTTCTGACTGAGGGATTTGATATTGCTGTATAAATCAGGATGAAGCTGATTCAGTTCGTTCATATGATCTGTTAAATCGACATAGAATGCTAACTTCCATAGCCATTCACTATTTTCTAAATCGGCAAAAGGGCGATGCTTCTCATTCAAACAAATTTCGATCTCTGCTCGAAGTTCAAAAAAGCGCTTAAGGACTTTTCCGCAACTAAGCCAGCGTACGGCAGTATGATATGGTAAATCATTTTCTCCTTTCCAGTGGATCTAATGAAGTTAACAACTAATATGACTGGTAAGACTAATGGTTTTGAACCACCATCATTTTCTACAACCTTTGACACAAGTGCAACTACTCCTTTATTTTCACCACACATATTTTTGCCTTCAGCAGCTGTAATAGATTTCAAATTTTTCCATCGAAGGTTCTTTTTATTAATGGCATTTTTAACTCCCTTAAAAATATCTGCCCTAGTTGTCGTGCCGTGAATACTATCAATATCAACGAGTTCTTCATACATTTCATAGCTTTTATCTACTGCTTGAATAAAAATCAACACCTGAGAAGTATCTGACACATCCGTTGGGTCATCTAAGGCTAGAGAAAACCACTCAAGGTGTCAATTTTTGTCAAACAGTTGAGATGTTATATTTTCTGCGATGTCTTGCACCCTCCGCTGACAAATTGACACTTTTAAATAAATTTACCTTTTGGAGCATATCTCTTCGGTTACTGCAATCAAGCATTCTATTATCATGTCTCCATCGGGCATCGGTGAATGGATTTCCACGTTTTCCGATTTCAAGAGCCACACGAAAGCCGGCACGAGTTGGAGACTCTTGTTCAGTATTCGCTTTGGTATTTTTGTAATTTTTTTGTAATTGTAATTTTAATTGGTAGATTTTTCCAACTTCCTGTATATTTGGAGTAATTTTAAAGATGTTTTGATTCATAGTGTCTTTTAATGTTATATTCTTTGAGAAGAGCTATGGTTTTATTGCAAATTAAACAGAGCGCCTTATTACTGGGCCCAGTCACAAAATACTGAAAGTTCCATTTTCCTTTGAGCGTTCTGCATTCGCTATTTATTTTCCGCTTCTTTTCCATACTAATAAATCACACATAAAACAATAAGTCAAATCAAAATACTGTTATGCACGGGTGTTACTTTATTTTCCAATAGACAGTTTCGCTTCCTTCTCCTTTCTTACGCAGACTGACTAGCCTAGCTAGCGTCGCAACCTTGCGCAAGGTTGCGCCGCTAGCCTTACTATATGCAATTACTGCTAGGTCGAAGTGATCGGAAAAGACTAGCTAGCCAGAACTAGAACTTTCTCGAACCAACGCGGTAATTCCCAAATATTTAACTACAACTAATGCCCTGAAATAGATAGTAGTACCACTACTCGCCACTAGATGTTACATACAATACACAATAGTAATTGAAATGCAACGCACACTCTGCGACTAGTTTAGAAATATAGCTAAGGGTACTTAAGGATTGCCCTTGAGCTTTGTTGATTGTCATGGAGAAACAAAGCTTTAAAGGAAACTGTACAGGGTGTCCAAAATAAGAATGTATATCTCCTTATCTCGAGAACCATAACAGATAGAAGGCAAGTTCATATACAAAAGTTTCTTAGCTTCTTTTGAATTTTTATGTTATTATATTCTTATTTATACAGGGTGTTGCGTTTGGTCTGGGCTGAGATGCACTTTCTTATTTTAAATGGGAGACCCTATATATTATTGCAGATTATGATAACGCGCTTAAAGACGAGTTCACCAATATATAACAGTATGGGCCTATAGTGCAACGTTTTGGATTTATTGACATTTTTCTTCAGTTTTCTACCTATTTTCAAATTAACAGAAGTAAAGTACTTTTATAAATTTTAAAATTTTTGTTAGAGCCTTAAAAAATTAAAACCTCGTTCTACTCACAGTCTTATATTCGAGTTTTAAAACTTCAAAAAAGTTACAATGTTGCCATGCTTTGCGTATCGTAATTTTTTTTTAAAAATTTAAATGCAACACCCTGTATATTACAATAAATTCGGATAGAGTATTGAAGTAAGATTTCAACGACCCATAATAATATGGGTCTCCGACTTATAGTATTAGACTTATTGACGATCATCTTCAGCATGCAACTAATTTTTTTAAGACACATAGAGTGCCATGGAAATAGAGTTTGAAAAGACGCCAAGGTAAACGTCGCAAGAAATGTCAACATAATTTCCTGCTAGTGCTATTGATATCTTTTAACATTATAAAAATGTATTCAAATCAAGAAAAGTTGATTCTTTACCAGTGCTATTTGGAAAATAATCGTAGTGCTGCTTTGGCTCTTAGGGCATACCAACGAAAATATCCCGAAAACCGAATCCCAGATCGAAGAATTTTTCAGAAAATTAAAAGAGATCTCGAGGGGCACAGCGTTTTAAAATACGATAAAAGAATAACACCAAGATCTGTTTTAACCGAAGAAGAACAACTAAATATTTCCTTGTATTTTGAAAAGAATTTCAAAAATTCTATTCGTGATGCAGAGCGCGATTTAGGCGTTGCTAAATCTACTATTCATTTTTCGCTTAAACTTAATAAGTACAGGCCATGGAAGTTTGCGAAATTACATCATTTAGAGCCAAATGACTCCGTTACTAGATTAGAATATAGCAATTTAATTATGGATCGTCAATTCCAGGAATCTATATTAAATAAAATATGTTGGACAGATGAAGCAACCTTTAGTACCTGTGGAGTTTTCAACAGAAAAATAGCCATTTCTGGGCACAAAAGAACCCGAAAAAATTTAAAACTATACAACATCAAGGACGACGAAGCATTAACGTGTGGTGCGGAATCTACAGAGGTACAATTATAGGCCCCGTATTTATTGATCAGCATTTAACTGGCCCTAGATATTTACAGTTACTTAGAGACACAATTAAGCCCTTGCTAGACATACGAGGAAATACCAACGAAATAATATATCAAATGGACGGCGCTCCATGCCATAACAGGCTAGATGTAAAGAACTTTCTTTCCAACAATTTTATGGAATGGATAGGTCCAAATGGGGATATTCTGTGGCCTCCTAGAAGCCCAGACTTATCTCCATTGGACTATTTCTTATGGGGAACATTAAAGGATAAGGTTTACCAAAACCGCTGCAAAAATATTGAGGATTTAAGAAACAAAATTATTATGGAAGTTGCGTATTTAAATGAAAGTGGAGCAGTTCGAAAAGCGACCAATAAATTAGAAATGATTCTTACAACTTACATTGCCGAAAACGGTAGACTCATTGGTCATTTAATAAAATAATTTTTTGTGTAAGTTTTTTGTAGAATTTTTTCCAAATAAATTTAGTTATTATATAAATAAAAACAATTAAGCAATCTAATATATAAAGCATAAAATCTGTAAATCTAATTAAAGCGTTTTCAAATTATAATTTATTTTTATTAATATTATTTCTTTACCAACCAATAACGCTGTTTTTTATTTAGAAATACACAAAAATATGGAAAATTATAAAATAATTAACAAGTATCACATTTTTCGTTTATACCGGCTGAAATAACAGGCGATACGCTTACAAAGTATGTTTTGAATTAAATAACTATCTAAAAAAAGCAAAATATACACGGTTTAGATTTTATTGAATAACTGAGTTTCTTGTTATTTTTTTGTTGTTTTTCCAATATCTTAATATTTAAGCAAAAAATAGGTGAACATTAATTAAATTTAAAAAATTAGCCCCCGTATTCGCTAAAAAGGTTAGACCAGATCTAGTTACCATGACATTTAAAACTGTTAGTTCGCCAGTTGCGTTTTGTATATGTCACTGTCATTTGGTAATTGTGACTACAATAATTTATTTGCTCTATCGTTGCATTTGTCATTTTAAACCTATAACTGTTAAGTTAGACATGGTCTAAATTTAAACCTCTTTAGTGAATACGGTTCTAAGGGTTTTATAATTAACGACACTTTTATATTAAGATAATAATCAAGGGTAAATAAAGATTATCGGTACCTAAGTAATAACTCTTAATGCATACATTATAATACACCCACGAATTTTTTGAAATTAAACAAATTGAAAACTTTGTCTTAAAAAAATTAGTTGCATGCTGAAGATGATCGTCAATAAGTTTAAAACTATAAGTCGGAGACCCATATTATTATGGGTCGTTGAAATCTTACTTCAATTCTCTATCCGAATTTATTGTAATGTACAGGGTGTTGCATTTAAATTTTTTAAAAAAAATTACGATACGCGAAGCATGGCAACATTGCAACTTTTATGAAGTTTTAAAACTCGAGTATAAGACTGTGAGTAGAACGAGGTTTTAATTTTTTAAGGCTTTAACAAAAATTTAAAAAATTATAAAAGTACTTTAGTTAATTTGAAAATAGGTAGAAAACTGAAGAAAAATGTCAATAAATCCGAAACGTTGCACTATAGGCCCATACTGTTATATATTGGTGAACTCGTCTTTAAGCGCGTTATCATAATCTGCAATAATATATAGGGTGTCCCATTTAAAATAAAAAAGTGCATCTCAGCCCAGACCAAACGCAACACCCTGTATAAATAAGAATATAATAAAATAAAAATTCAAACGAAGCTAAGAAACTTTTGTATATGAACTTGCCTTCTATCTGTTACGGTTCTCGAGATAAGGAGATATACATTCTTAATTTGGACACCCTGTACACGCTTAAACTGAAAAGGATAGTCTGACGGAATTAAAGGGATACGTGGCATAAAAACTTTTTCTCCCAGACCAGGGCCAGAAATAATAGTAGACTCTTTTACATTGTTTTGTAATACTTTAACCTGTAGCCGAGTTTATTTCATCTGCTGTGCTATTTTTTTGGAGTCGTAACGTTCCGTTTTTTGATTTTTCATGCACCAATCAGAAAATATGCAACAAATTAAAATTCGTGTATTTACAGAATAGCTCATCTCTATCTAGAGAGGATTTTATTGATTCATAGAAGGCGCTCCGAGTTTTCCTTTAAAATTCCAATTGTGTCTAAATCATAAGTGAATACTACAGATCGTACATTTCATAAGTCTCTTTAATTTTGGGTGTAGCTAGTAACTTTGGGTTGTTGTTCTTGATTATGCATAAATCTCATTTAAGTGGAATATTGGGGAGTTTCAAAGTAAAAATACAGTCGGTAATACAGAATTCTGGATGTCAATCCTGAACGGTCGAAAATTCAGCGGATAAGACAGCTGACTGAAAGGTTAGGTTACTTCCAATATACTTTTGTCACTGGGTAGACCTTTTATAGCCCATCATTCCATTTTTATGGAAATCTTTAATCATCCTTTGATGAAAATAAATGGAACGAAGTGAAATAACAACGTTCGGGTGAGTTTTTAGTAAAATTCCCATTTTCACTAGTATTTTTCTATTTTTGACAAATTCATGTTTCGTAACCTCATCTTCATTTGTATTTGATTTGTATTGATTTGATTTGAAGTCTTTTTTTTTGGTCTCCTTTTTAGGCAACCCAGTTTTATTAATCTGCAGTTTTATTAAACGCCAGTTTAATGTTTTATTAAACACCAGTTTTATTTATTTTAAACTGCTTATGAACTAGATTATTAGATGTGGTGTTAGAAACATTTTGTTAGTTACTAGCCGCTTGTGGGCTAATTTTAATCTTGCTAGCCACTTGTTGAGCAAGGGCATTATTTAGTCAAGAAACCAAAGTTTAGAGAACTACATGGAGTATTGGAAATTAACAATCAAACATTTTACCGGCTAGAGTTCAAGAACCTCAAAGAACAACCCCAGGAGGATACTACTAAAAGATAAGTTTGTACAGGGTGTTCCAGCGAGGACTGAACAGGGACCTATTTTCGACCTTCCTTGTATTTTGGAAAAATTCAAAATAGCCAATCGATGTATTTTTTCTTGTAGAATCCAAAAATGTCATCGAAAAAATATTTGAACCAGAAACAAAAGACTTACGCTATGCCTCAGGTGTTTTTTAAATGGAATGTATCGTTTTTTATACGATTTTTGGAAAGAGTGATTTTTTTTATGTCAGTTCTGATTAAAAGATTTGATTTTGCGATAGCTGTTTATATTACATTTTAATGTTTTACAAACTAAAATTTTAGCTTCACCTGTTTAAAATATACGATAGGTTGGTATAGGTGATCAAGGTAAAATGACGTTTGAATGCTTTGTCAATAAATATTGACATTATTTTAATTATTGTCGAAGTCTTCACCTAAAAAATATATATTTGACTCTGATCGAAATGAAATACTCTTTGGACGAGAGACTACAGATTGTTATGCTATTTTACAACTGCCAAGAAAATGCAAGAGAAGCAAGAAGAAGATTTATTGCAAATTTTCATAGAAATATATCCATCAATACAATTCTAAGGATAAAAAACCTATTTGAGGAAAATAAAACTTTACATGATAGAAAAAGAAATTCAATAAAAAATAATTATTAAATAATAAAATAAAACTACTAATAACATAAGTTTTCAATGTGACCGCCGTTTTTCTCGAAACAACATCGATAACCCCTTTGTAGCCTTTCTAAACTTGCTGTTACAATATGATTTTCCTGGTTAAGGCGGTTTATTTCATCGACAATTTTTCCCATGATCTCTTGAATATTTTCGTTTCGTTGTCTGTATACGACGTTCTTCAAATGGCCCCAAAGAAATGTATCCAAAACTGAGAGGTCGGGGCTATTGGGCGGCCAAGCATATGTTCCATTTCGCCCTATCCATTCGTTATGGCGCCGATTTAAAAATTGAACCACATCATGCACGGCATGAGGAGGCGCCCCATCATGTTGCTAAATTAAATTCTGATATTCTACCAATGGTAAGTCTTCCAAAAAATTTTCAATTTCATTTTCTAAAAACTCATAATATCTGTGCCCATTTAAAGTCCCGTTAAAAAATATTGGTCCCAAAATTGTATTGTTTTTTATCCCACACCAAACATGAATAGAATTCCTCCCTTGAAATTTAATAGTCTGGAACTTTTTTGGATTTTCAACGGCCCAGTGGTGACTATTATGTCTGTTGAATACTCCCGATGTTGTGAAAGTAGCTTCGTCGGTCCACACAATATTTTTGAATAAATCAGGGTCTTCGTTTTCTTGCCGAATTACCATTTGAGAAACAAATTGGAAGCGAAGTTCTTTTTGTGCCGGTGTTAGGTGCTGAAGTGGAAGGATACGAAAAGGCCTAAATTTATGAATTTTCAGAGTCCTGTGAACAGTCCCTCGGGTAACTCTTCTGCGCCTTACACCGCCACCGTACTGAACTTCCCGAACTGCATCCGAAATAGATTTGCTTGGATTAACTTGAAAATAATTTATAATGGCCTGGTCTCGATTTCTTCTTCTTTGTATATTTCTTTTTCTATCATGTAAAGTTTTATTTTCCTCAAATAGGTTTTTTATCCTTAGAATTGTATTGATGGATATATTTCTATGAAAATTTGCAATAAATCTTCTTCTTGCTTCTCTTGCATTTTCTTGGCACTTGTAAAATAGCATAACAATCTGTAGTCTCTCGTCCAAAGAGTATTTCATTTCGATCAGAGTCAAATATATATTTTTTAGGTGAAGACTTCGACAATAATTAAAATAATGTCAATTTTTATTGACAAAGCATTCAAACGTTATTTTACCTTGATCACCTATACCAACCTATCGTATATTTTAAACAGGTGAAGCTAAAATTTTAGTTTGTAAAACATTAGAATGTAATATAAACAGCTATCGCAAAATCAAATCTTTTAATCAGAACGGACATAAAAAAAATCATTCTTTCCAAAAATAGCAATTAACTAATTTTTTCGATGACATTTTTGGATTCTACAAGAAAAAATACATCGATTGGCTATTTTGAATTTTTCCAAAAAGGAAGGATAACACCCTGTACAAACTTATCTTTTAGTAGTATCCTCCTGGGATTGTTCTTTGAGGTTCTTGAAAAATGTTTGATTGTTAATTTCCAATACTCCATGTAGTTCTCTAAACTTTGGTTTCTTGACTAAATAGCGTAACTCTTTTGTTTCTGGTTCAAATATTTTTTCGATGATATTTTTGGATTCTACAAGAAAAAATACATCGATTGGCTATTTTGAATTTTTCCAAAATACAAGGAAGGTCGAAAATAGGTCCCTGTTCAGTCCTCGCTGGAACACCCTGTACATAAATACATTTTTAAAAAGCTAAACGCACAATTGGCGAAATTTTTAGATATATTTTATTTAAAAGATCAGCGCAACCCATAGTGTAAATAATTGTACAATTATAAAAGGGTATTTTACAATTATCTAACTTTTGATTAAAGTTTACAGGTTAAACTCAATGCAATCCTATTATATTAAACATCTTTAACATCTGATTTTAGAGTTTTATTAAATATTTCAGACTATATTATATTTAGGGTTATTCATGGGACCTTAGTTGTCAGATGAATCTAGTAAGTTTTTTTAATAGACCATGAATGGCGCCCAAATCATAACATTTTAGTGATTTGGATTAACTGACAAGTAACTACAAACAACACATAAAGGAAAAAGGGTAAGAAAAGAACCACCCCTATAAGTAGCCACGACAAAGAGCAGCTGAGGTATACATCTTTTTTTAGGTCTAATTTTAACATCAACAATAAAAGATGTCATAGAGTTGATATAGCTCGCTCTTTAAATCAAGAAGCGGTTTTATTTTGACAACTTTCGAGTCCACTATAAACATTTAAGGGGTAGTTTCACCCCCTTGGAAACTGAGTTTCGAAGAATCCATTCTTGTCGAACCTCTGTGCTCTAAAATCAAGCTGTTTGTACAAGCTCACTTTCTACGGCAAACGGTTTGAGGTAGATCGTAAAAATTAACCAGTGACCCGATTGACTGCTAAAACCACCCCGGAAAGTCTAATATCTAAATGTATACAAGAAGGAACGTAAGATATGTTCTTGGTTTCTATATTAACGATCTGAATATTTTTCCGTTAAAATTGGAGTAAAGTTTTCATCACACCCTATTTCGTTTTGCGTTTATCTGAAATATTCATCACCAAAACAAATCAGCCACTTTTACGCGAAATTTATAATTTAGCTCGAAGATTGGCCTGCATTATCGACCCAATATCTTAGAATAGGATAACGATCGGCCATTATAACTGCAGGCTTTTCGGCAGATCCTCGCATCTGATAACAGGTTTCTTTTGCCGTGTTGCTGCACTAGTCTAAATAACAGTTAAGGCCCCGCTTAACGCCAAGGCTTTCCGTGAAGCATAAATTCCTATTGCATAACGCGAAATTGTACAGAGTCGGCGTAAGACTTTAAAGGATGTAAGAGACTCAGTGCTGCCTCGGGTAGATTTGAAAATATACCCAACAGATTTGTGAAAATATAATCTAATAAAACTTTTTGTCTTTCTTCTTAATATATTAAACAGGGGCTTCCGTAGACCGTTGATGTTGGGGATGCTCGGAAAGAAAAACTAGCTGAAAAAAAATCATTCTTTTTTGTATTAATGTAATTATTTCTGAATAATAATTCGTAATCTGGTTTGAGTAAAAACCTCAACTCTGTTCACCAACATCCCCAATACTATATGCCTCATATTATTTAACCATATTGAAAATAAGCGTAAAATGCAACGAATTAACTTTTCTTTCCTGGTTATGAACTTATTTCATAATTTCGCCTGGATGGTGGCGTTTGAGCTTTTGTTCGTAGTAATCTATCCTGTACAAGACTTCCAAATCTTGAATCAAATAGATTCGATATTTCGTGGCTCAAACCTGCCCCTAGAAATTATATTTTTGCATCTATTGATCTCCTCAAACACTTCCTTCAACGAGCTCCTCGACTTTCTTCCTATAAAGTGGATTTCCTAATTTCTGAATTCCCTTTCTCTAACATTATTATCCTTGGTAACTTTAACGTTCATAATAAAGAATGGTTGGGGTCTGCTAAATCCAATCCCCGAAGTAGAGCAGCGGAGGCGTTTGCAACCAGCCAATCTCTGACCAGCCTCATCAAAGGACCTTACTTCTTACTTCTCACGCATCGCCACACAGAGCCAAAATTAGACCTCCTTCTCACAACTCATCCGGAGACTTTTCACTCTTCCATTTCCACTCCTCTGGGTTTCTCTGACCACGGTCTAATTACTGTTTCCTGCGAAAGCGTACAAGGGCTACAATTTTTTTATTTTTATTTTTGTAACGAGTTCCGACATCTATTTCGGAATTCCAACTTCTAACTCGGAATTCCGACTTCTCTCTCGGAATTCCGACCTCTATTTCGGAATTCCGACTTCTATCTCGGAATTCCGACTTCTATCTCGGAATTCCGACTTCTATCTAGGAATTCCGAATTCTAACTCGGAATTCCGACTTCTATCTCGGAATTCCCAGATAGAAGTTCCTTCTGAGACAATTAGTTCAAACTTAGAACATTTATTATTTTTAAACACCTCTACAATAAAATATCAAAATCGTGGATGGTAGTATACAAGGTGTTACATTTTTTTGCACCACCTACAAGTTTATCTCGCGGAACTTTTTTTTGGAGCACCCTGTATGAATTCGAATATAAAATTTAAACGCTTTGTTCATTTCTTTAGCTCTTTCGTATTTTGCATTATTCTCGTATCTGTCACAGTTTAAGAAACGGGTTTTATTCTAAATCAACAACATGATAATGAACAATCAGATAAAATTATTACAGTTAAATTAAAAATAAAACAAAATTATAAAAGTTGTTGAAAATATCCGCCTCTTGCTAGAATGCAAGAATCAAGTCTTCGCCTCATGGACTGACGGACTGTGTCAAATATTCCAGGAGTATTGCGAATGATGTCGCATGAAGCTATTATTCTATTTCTTAAATCTTCTTCTGTCTGAATTGGGGTCTGATACACCAGTGTTTTCAGGTGTCTCCAGAAAAAGAAATCCAGGCTATTCAGATCCTGAGATCTAGGGGGCCATGGCTCTGGTCCCTCTCGCCCTATCCAACGAAATTAAGAAAAAACCGGACAGTCGCGATTTCGTTTTTATTTTTTTCTGGTTCTATATTCAAAAATATTGAAAAACAAATTGTACAGGAGAAAAAGTGACAATGAAAGTCACTTTTTCTCCTCTACTAGATGGCATTATTGGATTTCAAATCCGACGTTTCGTTTTTTCACAACCACCATCAACTTTATTTTTTTAAATAGTCGAAAAAAATTTTTGTGTGCTAAATAAGTTCTATTTTTAATTCTAAACTTAATGACATATTACACTTTGCATTTATTCGACGTTTCGAACTCAAAAAAACCATCATCAGTGATATTCGATCATGATTCGAACGAAACGCCGGAACAAAAATCTGATTAGTTTATCTTGTCGAGAAGAAAAAGTTGCTTTTGTAACGCAAAATTTATTTTGATCTAGCTCTTACCATAGACTTTAAAAAAATGAATAATTATTTTATTTGTGGTGGTATCAGGTGTGATAAAAGTATTTAAAGCGATAATACGAATAAAGTTGTTTTTTTCATTAAAGCAATTTACATCAACAACAATTATTATTAATAATGTTAATACAATAATAAAGTTCTAAAAACTTAACCTACAAAATAATAACAAATTTATGAACTTATCTAATTTAGATGTGAAGCATTGTATTAGTATTAACTTACATAAAAACTTATTATTAACTAAATACAATTAACCATGTTTCTTATTTTCAAAACTGCCGCCCTCATTTTCTAAACTAAATAGGAACAATAAACAATTTCGTTCATTACATTTTCTAGCATTTCCGGTGTTATTTTTCGGATGGATTCTCTTACTGCGGCTTTTAATTCTTCAATATCTTGAAATGTTTGCCAATAAACGTCATTTTCCAGATACCCCCAAAGGAAAAAGTCCAGGGGTGTAAGGTCTGGTGACCGAGGAGGCCTGCTAATTGGACCAAATAATTCATGTTGAGTCTTGAATTGGGAGGGGGACCCCATCTTGTTGGAACCACATGTTATGAGATAGGTTTAAAGGCAAGTCATCCAGTGCCTCTTCAATTTCGTTTCTTAGGAACTGACCATAGCTTTCGGAATTGAGGGTTTCTTCAAAAAACAATGGTCCAATGATGCGGTTTCCCAAAATACCACACCAAACATTTATTCTAAACCGATTCTGGTGTTTGGATGTGCGGAATCGGTTTTCATTTTTTGTTGTCCAATAATGTCTATTTTTTCTATTAAATAAACCATTGTTAGATAAATAAGTTTCATGGGTCCAAAGAATCTGGTGGGGAAATTGGGGATTTTCATCGCATTTTCGTGTGAACGACTCACAGAAAGTAGTTCTACGTTCTTCATCTCCAGGATGCAAAGCATGGCAGATACGGTATTTATAAGGATGGTATTTCTCTTTACGCAGGATTCTAGGTGCAATGGTTTTTGGCACTTCTTGCTCTTTCTCGATGGTATGGAGTCCTATATTATCATCTTCTACAGCAAGCAAAACTCGCATTACTTGTTCAGGGTTTTGCGAATTTTTACGATGACGCACTGGCTTTTCAAAAGCGCCATGTTCTTTTAAATTTGTCAATAACCTTTTCAAAATGGTTGACTGGTTGACGCCGTTCGGGGTAATTTTGAAGATAACGCATTTTTGCTTGCGCGCAACATTGATGACTTTCAATTTGATGACTTTCAATGTAACATGTAATCATATCAAATTTAACTTCATTGGAATAATGTACCATTTTTACAATACAATATTTTAAAAAATAAGTACTCAAATACTAACATGAATGCAAAAGTGACAGAATCCAAGGTATTCATAGTAACCAAGCCAAACAATTGCAAATATTGTTGAATTTCAAAGCCCCCTGTGAATAATTGGAAATTATTTTGTCCATACTGGAGCAAACCAAATATTTATTGTTATTAATTGAACCCAAACAGATAGATAAAAATAAATTTCTTGTTTCCATAGCTACTTTTCCTTCTCGACAATTTTATTCATATTATCGCTTTAAATACTATTATCACACCTGATACCAACACAAATAAAATAATTATTAATTTTTTTAAAGTCTACGGTGTTAGGACTCTATGGTAAGAGCTAGATCAAAATAAATTTTGCGTTACCATACCAACTTTTTCTTCTCGACAAGATAAACTAATCAGATTTTTGTTCCGTCGTTTCGTTTTTGCGGAATCATCATCGAATATCAGTGATGACGTTTTTTTGAGTCCGAAACGTCGAATAAATGCACAGTGCGATATGTCATTGAATTTATAATTAAAAATAGAGCTTATTAAGTACACAACAATTTTTCTCGACTGTTTAAAAAAATAAAGTTGATGGTGGTTGTGAAGAAACGAAACGTCGGATTCGAAATCCAATGATGCCATCTTGTAGAGGAGAAAAAGTGACAATAAAAATGTAAAATTTGTTTTCCAATATTTTTGAAAATAGAACCAGAAAAAAATAAAAACGAAATCGCGAGTTTTCTGTTTTTTCTGAATTTCTTCGGAAGCACTCGGAATGTTAACGTCATCTTGCAGAGTTCAGTGGAGCGCAACTATTTTCTAATTTAAACATCACTGCATCTCTGCTAGTTTACGAGATTCCTGTAGAGTTCATTTTTATCCGGGACACCCTGTATATTGGCACTTTTTTCCTATTTTGTCGAGTACTATCGCCCCCTGAAATATGTCCACGACATTAATTAGCACCCTGTATTCTATTAATAGAGACCGTCCAACGAATAATTTATTCTGTGAAATGTTTCTGGGGTGGCGCTACTAGTTTATTTCTACTATGACCATAACAAGAAAACAGCATTCCTGTATATTTGCTAATAAACGCTGTTACCTGTAAAAACATAAAAAATGGAACACTCCGTTCATTAATATACTATATTCGTATCATATAACTTTTATATCGCGCAGCAATTAAATCGTATGAACCAAAAGCTTTCCTTCGTATACCAATATCGTAGAAATTTTCAGCTTACGATTCGCAACAAAGCTTCGTAACATAGTTATTAACTCAAACGCTGTGAGAACTTTAGTAATAATGTTGTTCCTTATAGACGGGCTAAAGATAAAATCGTTTGCAAGATTAGAAATTCCCATTTCGATAAAATTGGCTCTAAAATTAATGAAGTTTTCAGGAAACTGAAAACTTAAAAACGAGTTTTATGAGTGTTTTGCAATCTTTCACACCTTGGTTATATTTATGTATAACTTCCTGCAGTGTCGGCTAGTGCGATTTTAAAATAGGTTTTTAATATTTTTTAATTCGGAACAGCTTAAACAAAAAAAAATCGAATCAAAGATTGCATACAATCTCGTTTATAATAATCAACATAATGCGCGTAGAAAGGTTAAATTTAAATTATAAAAAATTTGCAAAAATACGTTCCTATCTAATATAATGAGCAAACATCTAACTATATTTATTATATACCTCTCAAAATTTAAGTTTTTACATTCATTTATTCACCTAATTGACAAAAAATAAACTGTACATCTCGAATAAATATTTTACTTGACCGTTGCGGACCGGTTAGTTCCTTTGCAGTTTACTGGACTGTTTTGTGTTATATTTATTTGTTGTGTGATGTTGTTATAACTTTTATTGGTGTCGGGTTTATTAATTTACATTAGTGATGAATAGAGTCTGGATTAAAAAGCATAAAAAAAGTTAAAATAAGCGCTTAAAAAGCATGTAATTTTTTACAAAAAAAGCATGAAATATGCATAAAAAAGGCAAAAAAAATGAAATACAAATTTATTGTTTATCTAAAAAAAACGTAATATAAAATATAATGGATAAACATTAAAATAAACAGAGCCTCTAATAAACAACAAAACAAAATAAAAAAATTAGTTTTTGTAGAAACAAGCAATAATTAAATGCTGATTTAAATGTTCCATAGTAAAGTTCTGTCTTCTATCACTTAAAATGTTTTTATAGTTGGAAAAACTTCTTTCTACGTCAACACTCGTTATAGGTGCATATTTAAATTTTGCAACCACTGGGTTCAACTGTAAGTCTGGGTCAGTACTCCCTGCCAATACCAAAGCAATTTTTTTTAATTTCTGAAAACCTTCATTTTTAGACAGTGTGTCTTTCAACTTTTTTTGTACTATTTGGCCAGTTGCTCCAGGAACATTGTCAATGGTTGTTTCAAAATTATTAATTATTTTAATGGAAGTATTTAATGTCATTCCTTGTTTCTCGAGGGACTTTATGGTGGAACTGACAAAACTAAAATTAGTTTTTAAATAGGATAAATTGTTTATTAATTCATTTTCATTTAGGACCGTTTGACAATCTTTAATTGCTTTGCTGGCTGTATCCGGTAGCTCAAATATAACTTTTTTAAAATTTTCAAAATTATCTGCATAATATAATGCGGCATCTAACCAAGTACCCCATCTTGTTAAAACTGGTTCAGGTGGTAATGGAATATTGGGAAGTCTTTCTTTAAAAAGTTGTATCCGCAAAGGCGCTTTGACAAAAACCTTTTTTCCATTTTTTATAAGTTCGTTGAGAAGAGGAAATTGTTGCCTTATAGTTTCAGCAACTCTATTTAAGCCGTGAGCTAAGCAGGTACAATGGCATAAATTTGGATAAAACACTTTTAAATTTGTAGCCGTTTTAACCATATACGCTGCCGCATCAGAAAGCATGAGTAACACTTTGCTACAGGGAACTGCTTCTGGCAAGTAAAAGCTTGTTAGTGCCTCATTTACAAATCTTGCCACTGTGTTGCTGTTTGTGGCTTCTAGTTCCTTGGAACATATTAAATATCCTGTGGGTGATATTTCTTTATCAAGGACCCCGATAATTAAATTCGCAACATATCTTCCACAAGCATCCGTGGTTTCATCCACTGTAAACCAAATATAGTGACTTCCAATTAGTTCCTTTATTTCTTGAATTGTTTCATTGTATATAGCTGTGACATAATTTTTTCTAAGGGTACTTTCGTCTGGTATACGCATCTTACAATATTTTTCCAAAAATGACCTTAATCCATCATTTTGTAATTTATTCAAAGGTATATTGGATTGTACCATAGCTCTGCATAAATCAAGATTAAATTTCCTTTGATCGCTCTGTCCTGAAGTTGATTCTAACGATTCAGCAATTGTCGATTGTTTCGGTCTATTCCCAAATTTTTTCAGACATTCTTGATGTAACTGTGTCTTAATGTGTTGAATTATATTGTATTTTTTTGTCGCATTGTATCTATAATAAAAAAAAACGTAAGAAACTAGCTAGATCCTCAAACCATTTTTTAAATTAAATTAATTTTCTCAAAAATGTATCATTTAGAAGCCACGCCAAGAAATAAACTGATGATTTTTTTGTCCAGTGGGGTAAAAAATAAATTAATTAATACTCTTAAACATTTGAGTATTTTTAAGTTTTTGGACAAGCAGTCAAAATTGTTTCAGTAAAAGTATGCATAAGTAAAGTACTGTGAAAAATTTTTAGATAAAAAAACTTACCGTTTTAACACAAGCTCTGCAAAACAATCGACCACCCTCGTATGTTAATTCTTTATAGTCTTTAATTAGCTCATTTATAGAAGGTTTTACTTTCGGCATTTTAAAACATTAAAGAAAATCACAACGTTACGCCAAATACCGACGATGCAAAATGAAAACATTTCATTCTTTTTCTCTTTCGATACGTAGAAAAAACAGCTGATGCAAGACGCAACTAATACCATAAAATCTATTTTTGGACTGGGGTTTCACGCGTATTATCGATTTAAAAAGAAGAAACTGCAAGCGAGACAGAAGTTTGTTTATTTTAATTCGCGTTGATAAAAGTGTGCGTGTGCAATAATATTATTTTACCTATATTTGCAGTAATTACTACAAGAAATCTAAAAAAAAGCTTTAAAAAAGCACAAACCATAAAATAAGCATAAAAGTTGACAAAAAAGCAAAATAAGCATTAAAAACAGTGCCTTTTCGGCAATGTTTTTGTCTAATTCGTCAATATTAAAAGCCATCTAATGTTTGCCTGTAATATTTACAAAAAGCATATTGCCTTAAAATCCGGACTCTAGTGATGATGCCGATCACGGATGTGGTTTGCATTTAATTTTAATCGTCATTCTGGTTTTCGGCGTACAAATGGTTATGTAGTAGTCACATATTATAAAAATTGTTTTGCTGGCCCTGTTTACTAGTGTCCAATAAATATTCGGAGTGGAATAAGGAAGGATTTGCAGGTATGTTAAATATATGAAGATCTTTACATAAACATGAAGACTCGCCGGAGCATTTAAAATGCGAATTAATGCTAAAAACATTTGTAAAAAATCAAAACACTATAGCTGACACTGTAAAAGAAAATGCTAAACTATATAAAATACATTTTAACAAAAACGTCCGATTAAATAGACTATCTATGTGATTGGTAATTGATGCAGTTTTGTACCTTGCAAAACAAGAGTTAGTGTTTCGGGTCCATGATGAAAGCAGCAAGTCAATAAATAGGGTGAATTTTAAAAAGCTTTTAGATTTGTTAATATCGATAAGTTCCCAAGAACTAAAAGATCATCACAAAAAAAATTTAAAATGTTTTTACTGGTGACTCGAAAACTATTCAAAACGAAATAATTAATTATTAATTGAATGCATTTCTGATTATTTAAATGATCATGTAAAAAATGAAATAATGAACACACAGTTTTTTTCTGTGCAAGTGGATGACATCACTGATATTACGCAAACCTCCCAGAGCTCCATAATTTTAGGATACGTTAATTCAGAAGATTCAGTAGTCGAGACATTCTAAGGATTTTATGTCAGATCCGATAGAATGTCGGTGAATTTATATTCTCTATTGCAGGGGTGCTCGAACTTGAACTGCTGGCGATCTACCTCAACATTTTTAGACTACTTACGATCGACTCTGAGAGGCTGCAAGTATGTGTGATGCAGGGTTGTCGTACATACACGATATATACACCCTACCTACCTACCTAGGTAGGGCGTACCGTAGCATATATAGATATTAGCTTTCCGAACAATATACATTATTTTAGTCAAGGTTTGTGTTAGGTTTGGTTAAGTTCTTCTCTACAATATCGATGAAAAAACTCATAGTTATTCAAAATTGCGAGTTTATTGGTTGTTACAAAACAAAAGAGTTACATATGGTGTTAAACTTAACTAAGGAGTGACTTTTGATGTTGAAGCGTGGCACTGCATGTCCTCAGCATACTTTTCATAAGATGGTACGCAACCACTGAGTACTAATCGCAAGCATGATGACATATGATCGTCAGTTAGTCGATTGCGATATTTTGACTTAATTATCTTCATTTCAGAAAATGCAGACTCGCACAAATAAGTTGACCCAAACATTGCTGTCAGGGCGATTTGCCTTAGATTCGGATATTTATCTTCAGATATAAAACACCAGAAATTTGTATCAGATGCTGTAGCTTTGAGATGTATATCTGATATAATCTGCATCAACTCATTTTCAACAGAAGATGAGTTCATATTAAACTGACTTGCTATTTCAGTAGCTAATTCCTCAATGTATTTACATGAAAAAGGATAACTCATAAATGATGCTACATTTGCCAATTTACTGCAATCATAAAAACGCATTTTGAATTGTCCCAAAATATTTGATAATTCAGCCTCATACGTATCATAATTCAACTGAGGAATCCTTGCTTTCAAAGACGGAATGTTTCAGATCCTTTCTTTTCAGTTGATCTATCATAAGTTGCAATTAACTTTTGAATGCGTTTACTGCGCTAATCATCTCAATAACAGTTTTTCTTTTAGCTTGAAGCTCCAAGTAATGGTGTTTAAGTGCATTGTGATGTCAATCAAAAATGCCAAATCAGTCAGCCATTTTTTGTTTTTCAACATCTGAGTGTCATCACTTCTTTCGTCTAGAAAAGCTGTTATTTCGGGCAATAATTCTTGAAACCTTTCGAGGAATTTTCCGGATTCAACCACCTGACGTACGTGTGAAGAACTAAATCAGTGAGTTCAGCTGACTCCCTATCTTCCAACTGCAACTTAAAGAGCCGCCGTTGCAAGCTACGTGCACGGATGGAATTCACAATTTTGCAATGCCCATAATTTCCTCCGTGTTTAAAACTTTTGAACACAAAACTTGTTGATGTATAATGCAATGGATTGAAAAAATTAAGGGAAATCTTCATTAGCTCGACACAATGCCCCCATCGGTTGTAATGCACACTAATTTATATATTGGCAGCTTGTAGTTTTTTACAAAATTGAAGAAAACGTCATATATATCTTTGCCACGGGTCTTCCCCTTCGGAGGAATGATTGTCAAAAATTCTTCCTTAGCCAACATGTCATTGAATACCATCCGAATAAAAATACACAGCTGGGCAGTGTCTGTCATATCCGTGGATTCGTCGAACCGTAAAGAAAAGTTGCGATAGTCGGACGAGATAACTGAACTTATCTAATAGCAGACATGATTTCTGTTTTATTTTTAAAATCTCCAAATAAAGTCTCACCCGCTTCAATAAATGCTTCTTTCACAACCGATCCATCTTCGAATGGCTTCTTGTGTTTCGCCAATATATGAGATATTTTAAATGACGCGATCGTAGCAGCTTTTGATTGTTTGGCTGGTCTTGTGAACATGGTTTGTTCTTTTTTTAAACAAGATATCAAATCACGTACTTTTCGTTTTCTTAATTCACTCTGGAAAATCCTTTTCATAGTTTTTATGAACCGTTTTATGATGCCTCTCTAAGTTAACACGCTTAGGTATTGCAACTGACGCACGACAAATAAGACAAATGCACTTATCCTTCACCATACAAAACTTCAACAATTCTTCCTCCCAATCGTTATTAAAATGATACGTTTTAGATTTCTTCGCTGCACTCATTTTGTACTATTTAATAATAAACTTTGTATCGACGTAGTATTGCCTTCAAGTTGCAATTCAGAATGACTCCAATTCCTGCAGGCGCAACATTTATATCGGCGTGAATCAAAGTCTCGAATGTTCCCGTCAAACGCGCCGCCCGAAATTTCTACAAAAGCGGCAAGAATAAAAAACGCGGCTTTTCTTTGACAAATACCGCGCCTTCCTTTGATAAAGCCGCCTTTTGCCGCTAGCAGAGTGTTATTTTATTACGAAATACATTTTTGTAGTTTAGTTAAGTACCTACTTATTAAAGAGTTTTTGCTTTTCGAGATCTACGCAAAAAGCACTCGCGATCGACTGTTTGATCACCCGTGCTATATTGGATCAAATTTTGAACCAATTTGACTATAAACATAAATTAATAGGGCATTGTTACGATGGCGCAATTGTGATGTCTGGCCATCTAAATGGCTTTCAAAAAATAAAATGTCGAATTTTTTTTGTAAGCATTAGTGGTATTCCCTCATTTTTCATCACTCAGCCAGACGAACGTATGCTCTTACATCTGCATCTACGAGGCGTATACCAACAATTGCAGAAACTCGTTGGTGTTCATATTCGAAGTTAGTAAATGTGTTTGTTTAAGTTGCGTTCTTCAAAAAAATCGTTTGACATTCATTTTTGCATATCCAATATAAAACAGTATAATTACAGAAATAAATCGTTACAAACGTGAGCTTGCTGGGCTTTCACCTGAAGAAATTAGGGCTAAGTATAGAACCCTTCTTTATGAAATATTGGTGGACCATATTTAAATGGAAATGATACTAATCTTTCAAGGCTCTGAAAAACTTACATTTTTATGTTCCGAATATAATTTAAATTTTCCTACTGAGCCGTTTGAAAACTTGTTACTGTTATATGGGGAAATATTTTCAAAAAGTCAACGACTTAAAAATGAGCTTGGTCTTATTTTTGCCAATGACAGTAATTGAAATATATCGCTGCAAGACCAAGTGAAAAAAATTAATGAAAATAAAGATATTTTAACCAAAGCATATAAAGTTTTCCCTTATTTTGACAATACCTTCGGCAAGTGCTTCAGTGGAAAAAAGTGTTTCTTGCCTCAAACGTGTAAAAACTTATTTAAGAAATACAATATCTCAAAAAAGACTTACTTCTCTAGACAATATTTGAATCCAAAAGGAATATCTGGAGTAGATTAGGGTAACTCATCTATTTTATGAGGAGTAACAAATAAATTTGCTGCTATGAAGAATAGGAGAATTGATTTAGTATACAAAATTTAGGTAAGTCGTAAAAAATATTCTATCCCTTCCACATGTAAAAAAAAATGTGGAAAAAAAATTGTTGCCATATTTTCTGGCTTCATTTGCACTTCAATTACTTTTTCATCCCCTAGCCGCCACTGATTTGTACCAAGAAATACATCCTACGATTTTTATTTTTCACGAAACTTCAATCACTCGAGCATTAAAGTCGAATGGCAAGCGAATTTAATCGATCGTTCTGCATTGCATTTTTGAGCAAAAATGTAATTTTTGTTAATATAGAAAAAGAACGTTCATCCACTGGTCATTGGAATCGTACATATTAATTTAATATCATGATAGTTTCACTTAAAACATTCGGTTTTCATCGATAAATACACTATTGTGCAATTTAAGAGCATTTTTCAAAATTTAACCTAAATTTAAATGGCTATACCTTGTAAACAAAACGGTATGTTTAAAAACAGTTTATTGCGTTTTGTAGGCTGTAACAAATATCTCAAAATTTTGATATTTGATTTGTTTCTTTTTTAATTAATTTTTTTTCTTATAATACGCATTTTTTTCAACATTTTTCTCTCTAAATTAATAACTCTTATTAAAAAAAGTATTGTTTTAATCGTTTTGGCTTCTCCAAGGACGTTTTGAAAAAGAGTAAAAACACTTTTGCCTTTCCGAATGGTAATTTTACTTCAGGGACGAACTAATTAATTTTTTCAGACCGTTATATATTTTTTTTGTTTTCTTAAATTAGACTTTGTGTCCTGACTTAATTATGGTAAAAATGAATATTTTTAAAATTGTTGTTTTTCCGTAAAGGGTATTTTTACTTTTTCTTATTATTTTTAGGAAAGGTGACTTCAAACCTCGGGACGGTTTTTTAATTTCATAGAATTATTACCAGTAGTCTGAGTAATTTTGATTATTTTAACTTTAATTTTTCTCAACACAAAAACTACCTTTCTTTTAACTTACCAATTTTTAAATTATGTATGTTATTTATCACTAGTTTTTTGATACCGGTTGTATAAAAAATATATCAATAACACAAACCTTATATAGGTATCAATGCACACTGGATGCTTATGATCAGTGGTCGCCAACCCGTCGATCGGGAGCGACCGGTAGCTCGCGAAGAAATTTCTGGTAGCTCACAACATATCTTGTAAAAATCATAGAAGCGTTCATAAATTTTGAAAAACAATCACAATATAAAAAGTGGCAGCGACAACACTGCGGTGAGCGCTCTGGCAACAGCTGCTAGAATTGACTAGAGTGCCAGCATCGCGTGAATATTTGAGAACACGAGAATGATCTAGATACAACTAGAGATGCAGATTTTCGGTACTTTTGAATACTCGTTACTAATCGTTACTCGAGTATCAAGTAATCATTTATTGTATTCGTTACTTTGATTAAGGAACAGTAAAGTGTAACCCTATTTAGTTTCGCAGATAGTCCTTTACTATACTGTATTTTCAAACATTTTTACTGCACACCATTTTCTTGCACCATATCGGAATCGTACCAACATTTTACCAATTTCTACCTATGCCACAATTATTTTTTTGAAGAATGATTTAAAGTAAATTGTATATAAATAGTTTTTACACTGATTTTTTAAGACCGCCATTTTGTATCGTCATGTTGAACTCGTACCTGTTAATCCATAATACGTAGGAAATCTAGCGTATATATATATATATATATATATATATATATATATATATATATATATATATATATATATATATATATATATATATATATATATATATATATATATATATATATATATATATATATATATATATATATATATATATATATATATATATATATATATATATATATATATATATATATATATATATAGTAGTAGTACTAGTGCATAATATATCATGCTACAGTCTCTCAGAAAGGGAAAAATCCGTACTGAGTAAGGGTTTTAATTTTGCGATATCCCCTAAGGAAATCCCTAAAGAAGAAATAATAGCTGGAGTGGAAGCTGTCTTTGACTCCTCTGAAGAAACACTCACAATCCTTCCAGCAGATAAAGGAAACGCAACTGTGATTATGAATACTCAAAATTACGTAGAAAAAATGCAGGATATCCTACAAGACAATTGTTATAGGCCTGTTCCAAGGGACCCGACGACGTACCTAGAAAAAACAACTAAAAATAAAATAAAAAGTTCAGCAATAAACCCCGAAATTCAACAAAAAATCATACCACGGGAAAAGTCGAGCAGATGTCCTAAACTCTATGGTTTATCAAAAATACACAAACCAGGGGCGCCTATCAGAACTATTGTTAGTGCTGTTAATTCATTAAACCAACTGTAGAAAAAGCAGATTCATTTGTAAAAAACTCGGAGCATTTCACTCGAATTATACGAGATATCGTCCTTGAAAAAAACGATATCATAGCAAGCCTAGATATCAAATTGTTATATCCCAGTATTCCCATCGACGAAGCATTGGACAAGATTGCTATGAACGAGGATTTCCAGGCAAATATAATAGAACTCTCGGAGCATTGCCTCAAAAATACTTATTTTTCTTTCAACGGGCAAATGTATAAACAAATGGATGGTGCTCCAATGGGGTCCTCGCTATCACCAGTAGTCGCGAATTTATTTATGATATACTTCGAGAAAGAAGCTCTTGAGGAAGCAAGTTTAAAACCCAAATTATGGATCCGTTATGTGGATAACATATTTATTATATGGCAACATGGGCATGCAGAGCTCGAAAAATTTCTGACTCACGTAAATTCAATCCACCCCAGAATACAATTTACTCTAGAGTTAGAGGAAAACAACAAACAACCATTTTTAGATGTTTTGGTGACAAAACTACATAACGGACAATTCGAATACACCGTGTATAGAAAACCAACATATACAGACAGATATTTAAATGCAAAATCACATCATCACCCAGCACAAATTCAAGCTGTGGCAAATACTCTAATATCTAGATCTGTGCGACTAACTGAAACACAGACGAGATAAAACGAACTTAAGGTAATATCTAGTGCTTTAAAGAAAAATGGCTGCACAAATCGCACCATAGAGAAAACTATTAATGCACAGGTTTCCCGAACAACGAACAACAAAAAATATGAACCGGGAAAGCAACGAGTAGTCTTACCATAAGTAAAAGGCACAATAGACAGAATCGGAAGAATTCTGAGTAAACACAACACACAAACAATACCCAAGCCACAAACAACTATAGGTAAACTACTCGGAAACCCAAAAGATAAAATCAAACTGGAAAACCACGGAGTGTACAGTATTCCGTGCCAGGACTGTGAAAAGTTGTACGTAGGGCAAACTAACAGGCGAATATCAGCAAGATTGGAAGAGCATAAACTCAGCATCAGAAATAAACAAACAACCTCAGCTTTATTCCTACATCATCAGGAAATCGGCCATAAAATAAATTTCGATGGGTGTAGGGAGATTGCCAATATAGAACATTATAAGACCAGAATAATCCGAGAAGCCATAGAAATTGAAAAGCAAGGTGATTTGAATAAAAGGGACGAATCATTAAAACTACCAACAGTATGGAAGACAATAATCGACAAATCTAAAATCGCAAAAACTCAAGCGCAATTAGCGCAACAACAGCACCATCCGGAAAATATATATGTATATATATATATATATATATATATATATATATATATATATATATATATATATAGATATAAACTCAATTGAATAAGAAGTTTTTTTACAAGGATTTTTTAGACATTTCATTTAGACGCCATTTTATTTCGCCTTCTTAAATTCGTACTACAGTTTTACCAGTTTATCTCTATATCAGACTTAATGGTTGCCCAAAATTTAAAATTAATCCAATACATAGTTTTTCAAGCTGATTTTTTACATAATTTATTAGACCGCCATTTTGTCTTCCTGTCTTAGAATCGTACCATTACAGGTTTATTCCGATAGACTTGCTTTTGTGCAACATTTGAGGTAAACTGGTTAGTTAGGTTTTTTAGTAATAATTTTTTTACCATTTCACGAGGCCGCCATTTTGTTCCGCTTTATTTAATTTTATCAAAATATTACCAGATCATCCCATATATCCGTTAAATTTTGCCTCGAACTGACAGATTGACAGACCGACAGACAGATCAATGGAATTGAAAAAACATATTTTTTTAGCATCTAGGGACACTAATACGCTAAAACCTGGAATTTTTTTCATGATTACAATAAAACAAAATATTTCTCGTCCCTTTGCATATAATAAAATGTATTGATCAAACTGGCAAAACTACTGAATCACACTTTCGAAGCAAATACTTTGAAGCATACCTCGCCGATAACCAAATCATAGTAAGAAACTACAAACTCAAAATATAGAGCAAAATGTAAAGCCATTTCGTTGTGGGAATATATCCCATGTTCAGCCAGCCACATATATAATCATTCAATGTTGTCTTTATCTTACCACTATGCAATATTTAAAAGCAGCTCCATTACATTTCCGATGACGGAAGACCAAAGAACAAGCTAATATTATTATGAACTTTACCAAAAGCAACAAAAATTAAATGCGACGGCAAATTCACAAAAAATCCTCCCGTATTTCTTCTCTAGTCGGGTTCATATTTTCTAGTTATATCGATGCGAGAACTGCCAAGCCGCAGTCGGATGCATGTCAGATAGGTATCGGTATCAGTACAATAATCGCATTTAGAGTAGTCAGATTACCGAGAGTAATCAAAGTAATCAATGTAACGATTTCATTTTGGTAAGTAACGAGTACTCGAGTACCGAATAGTTACTTTTTCAACACCTCTAGATAAAACGCGTATCTAGAGAGTGAGCAATAAAAAACATTATGGAAAGCTGTAGTAAGAAAGTGAAGATATACAATTTTCACCCGGAAATGGAACAACAGTATTTGTTTACAAAAGTTAAAGGTAAAAATGTATGTTTGTTATGTAATGCCTGTGTTTCGGTTGCTAAAAAAGGAAATATTGAGAGGCATCATAAAGTGTACATCCGAATTTTGAGAAATATTTCCCATTACATGCTGCCTGCAGAAAAATTGAAACAATTAAAGAACCAGTTAATTGGACAATAGTCAATATTTTTAAAAGCAGTTGACAAAAATAAGTCTGCAACGGAAGCATCATACCCTGTGTTCCAAATAATTGCACAAAAAAAGAAACCATATGAAGTCGGGGAAATGATAAAACAGGCGTTTTTAGAAGCTGCACATTCATTACTTTCCAACTCTAAAAATAAAGACGAAATAGCGTCAGCAATGAATTTTATGCTACTTTCTGCTAATACAGTGATGAGACGAGTGGAAGTAATGAGCAAGGGTATTTTTGCACAGTTAAAAACTGAGTTAGATAACTGTGTTTCTCTCTTCAATGGATGAATCAACAAATGTGGTTGACACCTCCCACATAACCGGGTTCGTCAAGATGGTTTTTAGTGGTTTTACGATTAAAGAAGATCTTTTGAAATTTATTCCACTGAAAGGATATACCACTGGACAGGAATTGTTTTCTCATTTAAACAATCTTATATCTTCCGAAAAAATTCCAATTTCAAAATTGGTAGGCTTGACAACTGACGGACTCCAGTTATGCTGGGTTGTGATAAGGGTCTGGCAGCATTTTGTCGTAAAGATGAACGCTTGCCACAAGTTCTGTGTTACCATTGGAATATTCATCAGCAAGCATTATACATTTTTTTTTAAACTAAACAACGTCGTGAAATTGGTAGTTAAAATTGTAAACAAGATTAGAGCTCACGCATTACAAAGATAATTCAAAATCTTAGCCGATGAAATTGACTGTCAGTATGATGATCTACTTCTTCACTCTGAAGTGCGTTGGTTAAGTAGAGGACGAGTGTTAACACGTTTTAATGAAGACTTAACTGGCATAGTTCAATTTTTCAAACAACGCGGCGAACCGATTCAGGAACTGGAAAATTCAGTTTGGCTTAGAGATTTTGGATTTTTTGTGGACATTACAGACAAGATTAATGAACCCAATTTGCAACTTCCGGGAAGAGATAAAGAACTGGTGGTAATGATTTTCAATATAAATGCATTCATAAAAAAACTTGAGTTTTGGGAACAGACCCTAATCAACCTTGATGTCAAGCATTTTCCTGTTCCTTCAGAGAAGATATCTCAAAATTCAATAGAACCCTATGACAGTAAATCTCATGTAGAAATAGTTTCTAACTCAAAGGATAACTTCAAAAATCGGTTTAAGGATTTCAACAAAATGGCATTGGTGGCTCCATTTGTTTTACACTTCATGGAAACTGATATCCGACAGTTTGCAACTTGTGTTATGCAGAACTTTGGCGAAGACATCGCTGCAACTGAAATGGAAGTGATTGCATTTCAAAGTGATTTAGCATTAAAATCGTTAGTTTCAAGTACAAAATGTATCTGGCCTATAGTAAGTAAAGACAAATATTCAATTATGTCGTGTTGCCTTAAAAGTGAAAAAGTTATTTACTTCAACTTATTTGTGCGAATCTTCTTTCTCCAATATGAATTTTATTAAGAATAAATATCCCAATTGCCTTACAGATGAACATCTGGATAATTGTGTTCGAATGGCTGTATCAAATTACACTGCGGGTAAAAATTATCGATGAGTCCGAGTGTCAACCGTCTCATTGAATGCACGCATTTTTTATCACATGTTTTTGTTTAAAAGTTTAATTATGTTTACTTTTATTAAGTTGTATGTGACATGCCATTATAGCTATATGAAAATTTTGTTTCTTTATTAGGTTTCTATTAGTAGTTATTAATTACATAGAAAGACGTATGTCAAATACAACGGTGCATTATTTCGTTTAGGCTGGCTTAAACGCTGGTTACAAGTAGGTAGCTCACGGTTTAGTTCTAAATTATCGAAGTAGCTCAACACCTTGAAAAGTTTGGCGACCATTGCTCATGATCTTTGGGATCTGACAGAAAAGTAAGAGGTAAAAAAAAGTTTTAATGGCGACAAAGTTGCGCATTGTAAAACTTACTTTTTTAAGTCTCTCGAGAACAAAAAACTGAAATATTTTAATTAATTTTAATTTTTTACTCACTATATTTGAGAGGTTGCGTAATTAACATTTTCATTGCAAATTTTGTCCATTAAAAAATGGCATTTTTTAACTTTCTATTTCGACGGTTCGGTCCCAATCACCAATCACCTGAATTTTAACATGATACTGTATATTCTATAGGTTTTTCTAAAGCTTTCGATTTTCCAAACCAGTAATTTATTCAGTTTGAATAAATGGCACTGAACTAAAAACTAAAGATACCAATGCATTAAGTACTGCATTGCGTGCGTCAAAATGTGTTCAAAACATTAAACCCCACAAAAAAATTTAATAAAACATAAGCTTACAAAATGTAAAAAAGCGTTTGCAAGCAAACCACTTAAATTAAAGATGAATTTTACGAAATAACACTTTCAATTGCAAATTAGGTTTTTGTAGTTATATCTAAATTCAATAGCTTTTTAATATTCTACGTATGTTTTAGTAAGTGTAGTTATGCCATCATTAGGTAAAGGCAACCTTTAATTAACTAAAATGGAACCTTACTTTCATTGGGGAATTCAAATAAACAATAAAATGTAAGTTTAATATGCCACGAACTTTTGACGCACACTGTATACCTTAGAATAACTTAAAAGGTAGTTAGAGACGGACGGGTAAGTTGTGCCCCACCCTGTATAAAGGTTTTAATTATTATGTATTTTTTGGACACTCGGTATACAAAGACTTACTAATAAAGAAAAAAAAGTACTCAGTAATAAATTAAAAAGGTCCTAAAATTGATAATTTAAAAGAAAATAGTTTTTACGTAATAAAAAATTAAGATTAGAAATTAAACAAAATTAGTCAGACTACCGGTAATAATTCTATGAAATTAAAAAACCGTCCCGAGGTTTGAAGTCAGTTTTATCCAAAATAATAAAAAAAAGTAAAAATACCCTTTACGGAATTCAGGAGACAAAATCTAATTTGAGAAAATAAGAAATATATAAAAAAAAGTAAAATAAAATCGTTTGTAGCATTGGTTTGAATTTTTCGAGCCCGCGCCAACGTATTTGGAGAGGGATACGACCAGCCGGATATCCGAACGACAGTTGGTAGTCGACGATTGTTTATTAGTCGCAAAACTTTCAGTGTGGAACTCGTATTAGAATCCTTTTCAAGCTGAGTGTTTAGCATGTTTTTAGGTGACATTTGCTTATCCAGAATCCATTAAATTTAAGTGATTTCTTTTTTAAATATGTCCGAAAAATTATTAGATGTGTCGTGGTGCTACTTTGATTAGGGGGATGGAGTAATTATGATCAGTGATCAAAGTATCCCCGCGTAGTGAAAATTAACTTTAGTGTTTTTATTAGACTGGTAATTTCTTCTCCTTCAGCTGAATTGGCAAGGTACACCATGGTGAGAAATTATTAAAAAAAGCCCGGCACAAGGCAGTATCGCAACTATTCCCAGAGAGTGTGGAGGCAGCTTTGGGAAAAATAGCTGATGGTCACGTAAGTATGTAGAGGGCCGCGGTGAAGTACAAAATCCCTTATGCCACGTTAAATAATAAATATAAAGGGAAACATGTTAGAAATCCGGAACTTAAAACAATTTTCTCTGAAAAAGAAGAGGAGGCTATCCTCTCCTTTTTCAGAGAAAATTCCAGGTAATAAGTGGAGCATTTATCGAAAAGAAGTTAAATATCAGGATAAAAATTGTAACTATTCAAAAAGTGCCACAACAATTATGGTTTGTGGTGCAGCTGTTGGCACACTTCTACCGCCATATGTTATCTATAAAAGTATGCACCTGTATGATATATGGAAACAGCATGGACCTGTGGGAGACGCCTGTTGTAACCAGCCTTGCTGCTCAAGAGGAAGCCGATATAACAGAACTTGCAGTGGATGGATAGACACGGTAACTTTCCGGGATTGGTTTCTCACTAGTTTTTTGTCACATGGTAAGAGACTGGAGGGTCGGAAAGTCCTAATTGGAGATAACCTTTCTTCACATCTGGATGAAGATGTTTTAGAAAAATGCTCTGAAAATAATATAAGTTTTGTGTGCCTAATCCCCAACTCAACTCATATCTGCCTGCCTTTGGATGTAGGATTTTTCAGGGCAATGAAAAGTGCATGGAGGACTATTTTAACCGAATGGAAAACACAAAATTTAAGATTGACTACAATACCAAAGGACTCTTTTCCTCGCTTGTTAAGAAAATGTCTTGATCATATGGATGCAGTCAAGAAGTTCACAAATGATAAACGACAATTACCAGACAATACAGAAGTTTCATCAGTTTGTCGTATATTGAGAAATAGTTTTGCTGCAACGGTGATATATCGTTTAAATAAATTTGACATTTTGGAAAAATTACCTGATTTTGAAAATGACAATGAAACGATTGAAAACTTTGAGAGTGCCCTTACTAATTTTCTGAAGGAGAGAAGATTTGGAACTGTGAGGTCAAAAAACAAGAAAACGAAGATTAAGAATAGAAGCCAAAAAAAGCATTGCGACATCGAATGTAGATGATAGTGGAAAATCAGACAGCGAAAGTTCAGTCAAAGACCGAGACGACATTGAGACCACCCATAGTGATAAAAATGAACTTGGAGAACCTTTTAAAACAAAAATCGTAAAAATTCCAAAAAAGAAAAAAATAAGCAGTTTGTCGCACAAATCCAAGAAATCATAGACGATACATATATTGTGAAGTGTTTGAGGTCGTGTACAGGGTGTCCGGATTTGGTTGCAAAAGCAGGGTATCTCGCTTATTTTTAAAGATAGAACCTTGCGGTTTTCACGAACCTGAGCTAATTTATTGTGAAACTCATGAAGCCGTAAACAAAATTTTCATAGCCTTCTTCGTTTATGAGATACAGGGCGAAATAGAATTTTTTAGATATGTGTTTTTTTTTAAATGGGACACGCTGTATATTTGTCCAGAAATTGATTTATCCTTTTAAAAGCTTCTCAAAAATATATAATAGTATGGGTCTATTTTAATAAACGACAACAAAAATCCTAATTTTTATAATTATCATCCCAAATTTTGCAGTAGGCCATGCAAAACGATGCCGTTTTCTTTTGTTTTCTTGGAAGCAAATGACATTTCCCAATTTTGTACCCCTATATAAAATATAGCGCTAGTTTTTTGTATTTATTTATTGTGTAAAAATATATTTGTATTTTTATGGAAGAAAACCAAACTTTCGAACATTATGAAAAGTACGATATGTTACCTTGTTTTATATTAGTAATGAAAATGTTGAAGCGGCTTCTGAGATATGGTGTTGGTATGTTGAAATACTATTGCTTAATTTTTATTTAGATATCCAGAAAGAAGGCAACCTAATATATCCACTTTTTATCGGATAAAAAAGAATTTACTTAATCACGGATCATTTACCAAACCTCGTACGAAAACACATAATAAAGAAAATCGGGAGGCTGAGGAAATTACGGTTTTTGATAATGCAGAAGCTTACCTTACAAACTCTTGTAGGGCCAGTGAAAAGAGCATAGGGATTCCAAAAACTAGAGTTCAAGAAATTCTAAAAAAGCACAAATACCACCCATACAAATTTAGGCTCGTGCAGCACTTGCAGCCAGGGGATGCAGAGCGTCGGGTAGTCTTCTGCAATTGGTTTCGAGAAAGATGCGATATGGTTAGAGATTTTGAAAGGAAGGTTATATGGTCAGACGAAGCACATTTCAGTAATTCTGGTATACTCAATAGGCACAATAGTAGATTCTGGTCCCAGGAAAATCAACACCAAATATTTTCCAGAAGACAGCAGGGCAGGTTTGGTCTAAATGTGTCCTGTTTCATATTAGGAACACATATAAAATTTTATATATTTGAGGGAAATCTAACAGCCAATCGCTATATAGAAATTTTAGAGGCAGCTATACCTGAATTACTTGACGATGTTCCTCTAGCGTAAATTAACGAAATTTATTTTCAACTGGACGGTGTTCCTGCACACAATTCTGGAATGACGAGATTATTTCTGGACAATAATTTTACCAATCAATGAATCGGAACAAATGGACCTATAAGATGGCCCCCTAGGTCCCCAGATTTGTCGATTTTAGATTTCTTTCTATGGGGATATCTGGAAAATAGAATTTACAAAGACCACTATGATAATGTCCAAGATTTAGGAAATGCAATAAGAGAAAATTTTCCCTATTTACAAAATCATCCCGTTATTTTGCTTAATTCCCTAAAACGAATATGAAAATTGTGCGAAGCATGCATAGAACAAAATGGAAATCAGTTTGAACAGTTCTTTTGTTTTCCTTGGTTACTGTAGTTCTTATACGACAGTTGATTTTTGCTGAAAGGCTTGTTACATAATAATTTATTACTGTTTTGTTCTTGTGTTACATAAATCTAGGTAGGTGGTACTTTTTTGGTGCGAAATTATCAATACATATTTTGATAAATAGATTTAATTACATATTTATTTCGATTTATTGTTAGGATATAGATATTGTTAACGACTTTAAATAAAAGGCAGCATTGTTTTGCATGGCCTACTGCAAAATTTGGGATGATAATTATAAAAATTAGGATTTTTGTTGTTTATTAAAATCCACCATACCCCATACTATTATATATTTTTGAGAAGCTTTTAAAAGGACAAATCAATTTTTGGACAAATATACAAGGTGTCCCATTTAAAAAAACACAACTTTGGGTCATATCTAAAAAATAACAACTCAAATGAAAAATATGACTACGCCACTGGATCCAGCGTAAAAAACTGCATAAGCAACAATTTTTCCCTTTGCGTTAAGTTAAAGGATAAACGAGATACGAGGGGGTCCCAAATGCAAAATTTTCTATTTCGCCTTGTATCTTATAAACGAAGAAGTCTATTAAAATTTTGTTTACGGTTTCACGAGTTTCTCAAAAAATTAGCGATTAGGTTCTATCTTTAAAAATAAGCGAGATACCCTGCTTTTGCAACCAAATTCGGACAACCAGTACGCAAAAAAAAAGATACTCTGTTTCCTGATGTGGACGATATCTGTGAGCTTACGTTGATAAATATAAAATACAAGTTATGTCAACCAGTCATTAGTAGAGGTCGTCATTACTTTGGTGAAAATGGTAAAAACGTGAAATGTTTTTATTTCATTTAAAAAATATAATTAAGAGTTATTCCTAGTTCATTATCTAACATGTATATTGTATAACCTTTTTTTAGGTAGACATGTTAATAAAGAATATTAAAATTTAACTTTCAAGAAATAAAGCATTATATTTCAGTAGTAGTTGAGTTTTTATTAAAAAAAAGTGAAAATATTCAAAGAGATTGTTGCTACAAATAATTTTGAAAATCATTTTTGCACATCTAACGGGGTTAGTTTGCCGAAACCATGTAAAAATATGACATGATCAAAGTACCCCATTTTGGGTTTAACGAGCCAAAAATAATTAATTTCTCAGAAAGTATTGAACATTTTTGAATGCTTTTATGTGTCTGGGAAGCCCATTTAAAACCGATATTTCCATATTTTTCTAAAATGAAAATACCAACTATTGAGGAATTTATTAGCAAATATTTTTTAATTTTGATCAATTTAGCCCAGCTCCACGGTACAAAAGTTTGCTATTACCTTGAACTGAACTAGAAAAGTAATTGCAAATCTGGAAACATAATTACAGCAGTCATAATTACATTTAAGTTAAACACTAGTCAACTTTCTCAATTTTAATTTTTTGGCAAATTTTTAGTAATAAAGACAAATAATTAATAATTAAGAACTAATAATAATAAGTGCTATTGCGTTTTATTTTATAACTTTAATCATTTGGTATTTTAATATTTTTAAAAACCTACTAGTTTTTTTATTTAGGTAAAAGATATACTTACCATACTATGTCCTTTTCAGTACTATTTAATAAATCTACGTCCAATCTTATTTTATTAATGCTACTATATTTTTTAAATTCTTGTGTGGCATGAAATTAAAGCGAAAATGCTATAGTAGGCTTTAAACCCTGTTTATTTATTTTACAAGGGAAATAAAGGACCTATCGAAAATGGTGGTATAAAATAATGTTACACATTCAAATTAAAATTTGCTGTTTTTAGTAATTTCCGTATTTTAAGATATTTTAGGAGGGAATATAGTTAAAACCAACAAACAATGTTATTTTAATACTAGAGCAATCAGCGTGAACAAAAAGCAAATCGCAAATAAATATTTAAATGTTTGTTCAGTTTCATTGTAAATGTTATTTCCGATATATGTATAACCATAGAGGAAAGTTTATTTAGGTAAAAGAGAACTCGTTATTTTAACAATTAAAAACCAAACAAATTACATATTGCAGTTATTTGGCAGAAAATAATTCCGGTTTAGATATTTTTTAATTTGTTTCGGGATTTTTGTACAGGGTTTTTTTAATATACCGGGTGTCAAAGAATTTATTAGACAGCCCATAACTTTTAAAGTATTTGATGTATCAAAACGAAATTTCGTGTAGGTGAATAGTACATAAAGAGGAGAGTTTTTGCATATTTTTCATTTTCCGATCGCTTCCGGTTTCACTGGAAATGACTCCAGTTTCGATTTTTTAAATGGAATATAATGGTATATTTTTACATTTTTGGATTCCTGAGACAATTCTGGATCAGAATGTGACATTTTAAAAACTTTTTACGCCTACTTGATTTTTTTATAGCCAATTTCAAAAGTGCATCTAGGTGGCCCTGACCGGACGCAAATTGATCTAAGGACCTGAAATAATAACAGAATAATACAATCGCTAAGTTTTAGTGATAAGTCTGATAGCTAGGAACAAGAGAAGTTGATAAAACGAAATTTTTGTGTCTAACTATTTTTTTTTCAAATGGCGACCCTTTTTAGACAAGCATTTTTTGAGAAGAGGATTTTTGTGTTAATCTAACAGTACTAACTTTTTACGACTGGATTAAAAATAAACTCAAAAATTAAATATTACTAAGAAAAATACCCGATAATTAATTATTTACTTTTATCAAGTGTGCCATGGATATCCATGCTGGATATTACGTAGGATTTTTATTTGTGACAGTTGGTTGATCAAGATTACTTACGTTGGATCTATCTGTGCGTCATGTCACGTAAAGTCTGCGCAGCCTATCTCTGTTGATGAAAAGTATGCTGGCCTATGCGCCTAACGCTCAACATTTTTTATACAGTTTTCTGCTGCCCCTCTTCAGATATCGTCAACAAATTTAGGAGTGCAAATCTGTATCTTTGGCTAACAAATAGTTCAGATATTAAACAAAAATAAAACTTCAAGTAGCTTCAATATCGCTGTAAAATGTAAAAGCACAATATTCGAGTTCACTGTAGTTGTTCAAAGACAAATTTCCGTTCGTTCAATTGCTTCTCTCAACACGTCGTGCAGCTTTTGAGGCGTAATACTTCGAAATACACGTACAATCCTTTCTTCTAAGATTTTAAGACTGGCTGGAGCTGATCCATAAACTCTTTCTTTAACATATCCCCAAATAAAGAAATCGAGAACAGTGAGATCCGGTGAACGGTCGGGCCACCATATTGGGCTATTGGTTGCAATAACTTTATTACTAAAATTAAATAATTAAGAAAAGTTAGATCATTAAGCGGTTGCTTAATTTCATTTTGGAGAAAGCCTAAGTACCTAACCCTTGTTAATTGGCCTTGAAATAAAATTGGTTCAATTATTCTGTTACCAACGACACTAGCCCAGACATTGACACCAAACCTTTCTTAAAAATGTCCTATTCTCATTTCATGTTGATTTTGTTGGGCCCAGTAACAAGTATTTTGCTTGTTAAACATACCATTATTAGTAAATCTGTATTCGTCAGAAAATAAGATTATGTTAATAAAATTTGGGTCAATTCTACAATTTTGGAGCAACCAATCACAAGACAATACCCGTCTATCGCCATCGTCAGGATACAAATGTTGGCGTAACTGGTACTTAAAAGCTCGATATCCGTGTTTCTTTAGTATTTTTGTAGCCGATTCATGACTTAAACCCAGTTCGTGATTAATTTTTCTTCAAGAAACAGTTTTATCAACTTCAACCATAGCAAGAACGTTAATCTCCATTTATTCATTTATTATAAATCTGCCTTTCGCCACTTTTCTCGAGATATGGAAAATACTGATGGACTGGATGTTGCCGGTCGGGGTATCTCTGAGCATACAACTCAGCAGCATTCCTTGAGTTTTTATGACATTATTCAAATATTAATAACATATCGACTTTTTCACTTTGAGTATACATTATACCAAACCAAAATAATACTGAAAATCAAGAAAAATAAGGAAATTTTATGTCTACTCAGAAAGAATAGGTAACTGTCACTGTCAAAACAAAAAATTCTACTTAATATCCAGCATGGCTATCCATGGCACAATTGATAAAAGTAAACAATTGATTATCGAGTATTTTTCTAATGGCCGTTTTACATGCTGCAATTCTTCTTTGCAATATGCAATAGTCTTGAACAAAGGCATACGCAGTTTGACAAAAGGTACAAATGTCTTGCCACTGCGCGTGCTTTTGTTCAAGACTATTGCAACTTGCAAGAAAGAATTGCAGCATGTAAAATGGCCTTTAGTAATATTTAATTTTTGAGCTTATTTTTAATCCAGTCGCAAAAAAGTTAGTACCGTTAGATTCGAATAAAAACCTCTTTTCAAAAAGTACTTGTCTAAAAAGGGTCGCCATTTGAAAAAAATAGTTAGACACAAACATTTCTTCTCTTGTTCCTTTAGCGATTATATCACTTTGTCATCATTTCAGGTCCTTAGATTAATTTTCTTCCGGTCATGGCCACCTAGATGCAATTTTAAAAATGGCTATAAACAAATCAAGTAGGCGTAAAAAGTTTTTAAACTGTCACATTCTGATTCAGATTTGTCTCAGGAATCCATAAATGTAAAAATATACAGGGTGTTCCATTTAAAAAATCGAAACTGGAGTCATTTGACAACAAGTCAACAAGTGACCGGAAAGTGAAAAATATGCGAGAACTCTTCTCTTTATGTTCCATTTACCTACACCAAATTTCGTTTTGATACCTCAAATACTTGTCTAATAGATTCAATATATTGGATTCCTACCAATATTTTACCACTTTACACCTATGCCACTTTTGATTTTGGGCATTATTTAAAATTAATTCAATAAGTAGTTTTTACATTGACACCCACTACGATTTTGCTATATTTAATTTTTCCTCCAAAATTTACAGTCAATTGAATAAGAAATTTTCTTTAACATTTTATTTGGCCGTTATTTTGAATTCTTAACAGAATTTATTTATTTTTATTTATTTATTTATTTTACCAGCTTACCTCTATATCACACTTAATTCTTGCACAAAATTTGAAATTAATCTAATAAGTAATTTTTTTCAGACTGATTTTTTAAATATTTTATTAGGCCACCATTTTGTTTTGCTATCTTATATTCATACCAAAATATTACCAGTTCATTCCTATGTAACACTTGATTTTTTGTAAAAAATTTGAGATAAATTGGATAATTAGCTTTTTTACTAATATTTTTTAACGTTTTACTAGGCCGCCATCTTGTTCAGGCACATTGGATTTTTACCAAAATATTACCAGGTCATCTCCATATGAGCCTCAATTTTTGTACAAAATTTGAAGTCAATCTGATGAGTAGTTTTTGAGCTATGACAGAAAAACCGACAGGTGGACCGACGGAATTGATAAAACATATTTTTGGCATCTAGGGACGCTAAAACGCTAAGATATGTAAAACCTGCTAGGGTGATTTTTTCAGATTACAAAAATTTTATTTGACCGCTGTTTTGTTCCGCCATCTTGAATTAGTACCACAGTTTTACTAGTTCATCTCTATACTACAATATCTTATGACACACAATTTGAAATCAGTTCATTAAGTAGTTTCTTCAGGCTGAATTTTTAAATATTTTATTAAACCGCCATTTTGTTCCGCCATCTTGGATTAATACCAAAATTTTACCAGTTGATTTCTACATAATACTTGATTTTTGTGCAAAATTTGAAATAAATTAGATAAGGACTTTCATAGTAATAACTTTTTTAACATTTTACTAGGCCGCCATTTTTGCCCTAATGGATTTTTATCAAAATGTTACCAGGTTATCCCTATATGACCGTCAATCGGGTAAGTAATTTTTAGCTATGCTGCGAACAGACAGACCGACACACTGACAGACAGACCGACGGAATCGAGAAAACATGCTTTTCGTCATTTAGGGACTAAAGATCCGAAAAAATTTCGCAGGGGATTTTTCCACGATTACAATACTTCAAAATGACAGGGTCTTATATAACCCCCCTGCCTTTATGGAGCTGCATACTATGGATGGTATTTTGAATTTCCGGCAAAAATTCCCTTGATGCACTTCAATTTTCCGGCAGTATATATAAGTATACCAAAAGTTTAGAAAGTTGTGAAGAGTTTGTTTTATAATATACTCAAAGAAAAAAGTCCAATCCATCTTAAGAGTATTGCAGTTTCTGTAGTTCAGTTAGTTGGATTTGTGTATATGCTTATTCGTCAAAATTTCAAATTTCTTTACCATTTGGCATTATTTTTTAGTGCGAAAACTATTTTTGGGCTATATTTAAGGTTTGCTGGAAGGTGACACCATCTAAAATAAAACTATGAGTGGGTCAGGATCATTATTCAAAAAGAATTTAAATTTACGCATTTTTAAGTAAAATTTAACTTCAAAAACAGTGCAGAAGTGTTTATAAAGGTGTTCTGTATACTTGCAAATAAAGGGAACGAACGATTTTGGTGTTTGCTTAAAATCGAGAGAATCGGATGCGAAACAGAGGGGAAATTGCATGTAATTCTAGTGAAATCCATTTATATACATTGTAAAAATTGTGAAAGTTGAGTGCAAAGTATTTACTTTTCCGCCAATTACGAGTGGGAAAGAAGACAGCATCTTTTGATTTATATTTGAAAAATATTTCCATTATTAATTCAAAATAACCTGAAAGACGTTGAGTGTTGCCACAAAAATAAAAGTCAAAAATAGTACAAAATACTGTACATTTTACAATTGTTCTATGACGTCATAATATACCGTAATGAAACAGTCGCTATGATAAACATGACATGTGTTGTTGTGTTTTCGGAAATTAGTATCTTATTGTGAACTTACTGAATCAATTTGAATTTCATTATTATATAAGTTCAAGTGTTAGATGTATTGGCCTATTACATTTTGATTGTGGGATATTAATTATATATTTTAATTTAATTTTTTCTTGTATTTGTTTTTAAAATGTCATTTAATTGTTCTAAATGCCAATCACAATGCGACTTCAAGGGCAGACCCAAGGAAGATGAAATATTTGGAGCCTCGTGCGACTCTTGCATGAAAAATCTTTGCAAGAAATGTTCAGCAATAACAACGACGGAGGCTCGTGCAGTTGCATTAGCCCAGAGAAATATCCTTTTTTATTGCCCTGACTGCAAGAGTTGTGTAATAGACCGAGAAAAAAACAAAAAAACTTGTTGAATCCTTCGAAAGGTATAGGAGTGAATGCGGGAAGAAGGATATTTTGATTGAAAAACTTCAAAATGAGCATAATGAAGCTAGTAAGGATCTACAGGAAGAAATAGACAAACTAATATCGGAAAATAAAGTAAAAACGGAACATATATCCAGGCTTAAAAGACAAACTCAGGACTCTGAGGACTGTGTCTTTATTGTAGATCATGAGTTCGTGGATAAAGTAAGAGCTCAAAAGGATGAAATTTCTCAATTAAATAAAAATTTACTTAGTTTGATGGACCTAAATAAAGAACTTGTTGCACAGGTTGGTGATTTGGAGACTAAAACTAGGAGTCTTGAGAGCGAGTTAGGCAACTAAGCGAAGACTAGGTTATTAATAAGCATTGATACCTTGGAAAAAGAGAACAAATTGTACGTTGACGACTTAAAAAAATGCAAATCTGAGTGTTTCCCTTTATATGAGAAACTCAAAAATTATAAAGTGAAGAAAAACAAATAAATTATCTGTGTTAATGCCACCCAGTGTCAGTTGGAAAGTGATGCTGCTTCTCCCTTGGTTAATCAGAGCTTGGTTGTGCCAGCTGACACTCTAGCAGTAGAATTGGAAAAATCAACTTCAAGTGATCTGCATGGGAATGTCATTAGCATAATCAAAGTCTCAATTTAGATAAACCACTAAGACGAGTTATGGGGGAGGCAATTCAAGCAGCCCTATGCTACTCAATGTCAGGTTATTGAACATGTGGGATGTCTTTGCGAAGGACTTTGGTGAGAATGACTATATCATAGTGGGGTGCGGCAATAATGATCTAGCAAAAGGAAGGTATCCTAGAATTAGAGAGAAGAGAATTAAAGCTATAATGAAAGAATGTGACCATACAAATTTAATATTTATATCTTGTCAGTCAATTAATGAAAAATATACAAAAATGGTCTCATACTTTAACAAAAAAATGAACGAATTTTTAGAGCGTGTTGATTTATATGTTAGAAATAATGTAGCTTTTTGGGATGTATCTGATAGTACTGATAGATGTAACAACTACAATGTCTCTCGATTATTGCACAGGGTCATAAATAAACCACGAATACAAAAGAATTTAATACACATTAAAACAGGAAATATTCCTGAACCTGATCATGAGCAGTGTAGTGGAGAGGCACTTGAGTTGCATGCGGGGCCTGGAGCAACACTTCAGACCACTGAGAAAAATGGCGTAAATAACTTAATGTGTGATATATCCACTGTAATAATAGATGACAATATGTCAACTTTTCCATTGGAAGAGAGTCCACCGCAGATAACTTAAATTATGTATTAGATATATCATACCAGAACTGTAGGGGTATAAAAACAAAATTTGAGCAGCTAAAGTGCAATATATTAAATAATGATACTCACATAATAGCATTTACAGAAACATGGCTAAATGACTCGGTTTTTAATTCTGAATTTGTTAATGGTAGTGTAGTGTTTAGGAAAGATAGGAATTTCCAACAAACTGGTAAGAAACAGGGTGGGGGTGTTCTCTTAGCTGTAAGAAAGAGTCTTGTTGTCCAAGAATATGAAATGTTTAATAAAGATCTCGAAGCTTTATGTATCAAGCTGTCGTTGAGCCAAAGAAAAATTATTTATGTAATTGTTGTTTATTTCGTACCTGGTAGTAAGCTAGATTTATATAGAAAATTTTATCATTGTGTGGAGTCCAAACTGTTAAGCTGTAATTGTATAATGTTAGGTGATTTTAATCTGCGTGACTATGTGTCTGACGTCTCTAGTGAAAGTGTATGTGATTTTAAGAGCTTTTTAACTTTTACTAATTTTACCCAAATTAATTTTATAAAAAATGTGAAGAATGTCGTTTTAGATTTAATCTATTTAATCTATTTAATCTCCCATCTGCAGGGTTGTCAAGTTGATATTGATAGTGACCCATTATTGTCAGTCGATCAGCATCACCCGGCTTTGGCAGCAAGTGTGCGTGTAAGAAACGAGTGCCAGGAGTGTAAGTAAGTCAAAAATACTTAATTTAACTTCAAAAAAGCAAATTTTCACTATATGTATGTTTTATTAAATAATCAAAATTGGCAGTCTATACAAAGCTGCAAAGATGTTGATGAAGCTGTTAATGAATTTTATAGTATTCTTGACACAATATTTAGGGAGTGCGTTCCTCTTGCTACACAGAAAGGAAGGTCCTTTCCTGTCTGGTATAATAGGGAGATAATAAAGTTAATAAAAGTAAAGGGAAATTATTATAAAAATATAAAAAATCAAAGTCGGCTTATTGGTTCGATAAGTATAAAAAAGCAAGAAAGAATACAAAACAAAAAATTAATAATGCGTATACTGTTTACATGACTAGAATGGCTGGGAGTCTGTATGAAAATCCAAAAGGTTTTTGGTCTTATGTCAAATCACAAAAAAGTTATGATGACAATCCATGTGAAGTAACATGCAAGGAGGAATCATTCAAGGGTTCTAAGAATGTAGCTGATGGATTTTCTTTATTCTTTAGTTCTGTTTTTTCTCCTAAAGAAGATATGGTGCAGAATGAGAACCCCCTTAAAGTATATTTCTGTGACCAGCCGATTTCTAAAAACGAAGTATGAGCGGCAATTAAAAAATTAAAGGGTAATAAAGCCATTGGACCAGACGGCCTTCCTGGATATGTCATTAACTATACATTTTTAATCTTAGTATATCAACATCTAAGTTTCCGAGTATCTGGAAGACGAGTAAGGTAGTACCAGTGTTCAAAAGTGGTGCTCGTCAGGACATAAGCAATTATCATCCAATAAGTATAGTAAATGCAATATCTAAATTGTTTGAAATCATATTATTTGATAGAATTTATAATGAAACAAAAAATTTTATATCTTCACACCAAAATGGGTTTCTTCCAAAAAAATCAACATTAACAAATCTCGTTGCTTTTGTACAATATTTACATGAAGCAATTAATCAAAAATCCGGGTTGATGTCATCTTCACTGACATGGAGAAGGCATTCGATAAGATAAAACATAGCATAATTATTTCGTCATTAAAGAATATGCACGCACTAGGTAATTTGGTGGACATCATACTATCTTATTTGTCTGACAGGCAACAATATGTAGAGATCAGGGGTGCAAAAATCAGATATGTATGAAAGTAACTCTGGGGTACCCCAAGGTTCCAATTTGGGACCGCTATTGTTCATTATTACTATTAATTTTGCAGATGATTTTAAACTGTTTTTAGAAATCTTAACTATGGATGATTGGGTGAGCCTGCAAGAAGATATGAATGAAGTGTGTAAATGGTGTGTTAAAAATGGTTTTGTTTTAAATACCAAAAAATGTGTATCTATGTCAGTTCCATTTAAAAAGAATTCCATTGACCCTGAGTATAAAATTGATGGAAATTTATTGAAGCAAGTTGGAAGTCATACAGACTTGAGAGTATTGCTTGACAGTACATTGAGTTATACGGATCATATTGTATCCAAAATCAATGATGCTCACAAAACAATGAGGTTTATTATCAGATCAACAAAAACATTTAGTGTTGATGTTTGTCTTAGGCTGTTCGACTCTCTTGTCTTGCCCAAACTGGAGTATGCAAATGTAATTTGGGCACCACAATATGAAATATGGATTAAAACCATTGAGCGCGTTCAACGTAAATTCTTAAAATATATGTTTTTGAAAAAATTGGTTATTATCCTAATCAAGGATATAATCATTTGCAATTAGTGCACATTTTTAACCGACTTTCTCTTAAAAATAGAAGAAACAAAATATTTTTGATATACTTGTTTAAAATCCTTAATGGTCAAGTGGATGATCCGGAGGTATGTCACAACTTTCCTTCTCGATAAATATTGGAAATACTAGAAACAAGAAAACATTTTACCTAGACTTTCCCAGAACTAATATATACAAAATCTCCCCTGTATATCGAATGTGTGACCTATATAATAAATATGCAAGTGATCTAGATATGGATACTACCAGTTTGAGGTAATTCTCGCAAACAATAGAAAAAAGGCTTTTTGAGGCCCAGGCTCTGTCCTAGTTAAACTTAAATCTTGTTTAATATAAAATCCTTAATTTGTAATCTTTAATAGTTAAGAGCATTTTTGTAAGTGGCATTTGCTGTATATACTGTGAATCAAATAAATAAATAAAATAAATAAAACAAACGCCCCGTAAATTAACAAAATGCTAGCCATTTCTTGAAATGTAACCATTTTAATAGGTCTACAGTTATCTTAAATTGTTATTGTATTTTAAAAACTCTAGTATGCTAAAATCCAACTACAAGTCTTAAAAAACTGATATTGTATCTTCATCGTTACTGAATAAAGGTCAGTAATAATATCCGCATCATAAAAACGTATAAATTTGACGTTTTCGATGTAGTTACAATAAAGTCAAAGCTTCCGAACCGTGTCGCGACCTCTCCGCTTCTTCACCTACAACTTCATTTTAATCAAGCAAATTAACCAACCAAACCGCAGCCTCTCTTTACCATCGTGCCATCTCCAGAGAAATGCCGAAGATAGACCAGCAACCACCGGCGTGATCGTAGGCGTTCGGTATGTGTCGGCCTGCAAGCCATTCGTCCAACCGCGCGCGCGTTTCTCCCTTTTAGCGCCACTACCAGCAGTGGCAAACCGTCCGCTGTTTTCGTCACATCCGACAACTTTTGCGCTTACGTTTCTCAAAATCAGGATTCGTTCGCGATTTAGGCGCAGACTTTGAATTGCAGTAATACGGTTTCGCGACAATTATCCGACTCCTGCTGATTTGAGCGGTTAAATTAACTGCGGCATTTCGTTTTGCAGGTACAATTATAATACGTCAGATTGCCAATTAAATACTGAATGACGGCGAGGATATGATCTCGCAATTTGTGCGTGAAACTTGAATGTTCCCATCAGTCCCTGCGTTTTTGCGCGAACTTTTCAAACACTGTTAAGATTTACGGATTAGTTTCTGTGCGTAATTGTAGTGAATGACACAAATTGTTGTGCTATTAACTGAGTTCTTAAGAATTTGGGAGTGTCGATATTTAGTTCTATAACTATGGTAAGGGTGATAGTGTCTCCCAAACTGAAAGAGCGGTGGCTGAAAGTTTTGGTGGTGATTTATTACTGCAGTGTGTGGAAAGGAGCTCTAGGGATCAAAATCGACGATGAACCTGGTACGATGTTTGATAATTTTATTTAATTTGTTAAAGGATTATAAAAGGAACTTGAGAAAATGTCTGAAATTAGACTAAGGATTTCTAATTTTATTAATTTAAACAATTGCGTTTATTTTAAATTCTTAAAAGAACTACCTTACTAAGATATAATTATAATATTTTTTGCTTAGAAAAGTATGTGTAAACTGCTCACCAACTGAATTGCAATATAAATTTAGGACATGTAAAATAATTTTCTCAAAATTATTTTGTTATCGTTAACTATGTTTCTACCCTTGATGCAATAACTAAAGGTTCTGAAAACTACATGAACCCCAGTATTTATCCACTAAAAAGTTTTAAGAGTTAGAGGAGGTCTATATTGCCATGGTTCTTAAAAATCTTAGTGCTCCAGTTATGTTTCGCATATATAACTCTCATTTTGCAATTGCAAAAAATTATTTGTTCCATTGTTGAGAATGTCGTTTTAAACCTATAACTATCAAGTTAGACTTGGTCTAACTTAAACCTCTTTAGTGAATACGAGTATTTATACACTAGAAAGTTTTAAGAGTTGCCATGGTACTTAAAACTCTCAAGTGCTCAATAACCCCTTAAATATTACAATATTTGTTATTTAGTGTTTTTTAATTTACTTTTTACATATTTTAGGATTTTTTAAAAATTCCATTTAGAATGTTCAAAGGGGTGAAAACCACCCACTTAAATAGTACAATATTTTTTATTTAAAAACCGGTTAATTTTTCAAAAAAACGCTTGAACACCGGTTTTTTAATTAATTTTTTTACATAATTACCCGAACGAAGTTGCGGGTACCCGCTAGTATTGTATGATCTTCAAATTTAATTTCTTGTCTTGTACTTGTTAAGTAGAACACGGCGAGATCTTTTAATAAGATTCTATCTAAAAATATTAAGGAAGATGTGAGAATAAAGTTTCTGAACCGAAACTCAGGAAAGAACCCCGCAGAGAAAATTGTTTTTAGTAATTTTTTTTTCTGAAAATTTGAAATAGTGGAGTTCTCTGCCTCCTGAATAAAAGCTCTAATGATCTCAAATCAATCCTGCGGCTAGTTTTCGACATACCGGGTTTTAAAGTTGGAATTTTTGGTTTCTAAACATTGCATACACTGTGGGCCTAGTAGCCCTTTTTACACCTTAATAACTTTTCTGCTTTTTGTAGCCGATTTGAACGATTTTTGGTATAATTTTTACTACTTGTTTCTAGTTATGACTGCCGATGATAAAACCTGTTCTTACTAAGTAGTAATAGTAAAAATGCAATCTATGAAAAAAGAATATATTTCCAAATCCTAGTTTTTTATCAGTAAGAAACAATAATAGTGATAAAATTCTAAAACAAGTCAAAAGAGATATGTTGCTAACAAGCTTTTCTAACGCACTATGTTGTAACATATAAGAAAACTAGAAAATACATACATTGTTTAATTTATTTTCAATCAACGTCTATAACAAATGACGATGAACAATATAAAAAAAATTATACCAACATATCGGGCATATTTTTTGATTAGTTTTAATAATTTAAACAATTGCGTTTGTCTTAAATTCTTAAAAGAACTACTTTACTATGATATAATTGTAATATTTTTTATTTAGAAAAGTATACGTAAACTGCTCACCAACTGAATTGCAATATAAATTTAGGACGCGGAAAAAAATTTCCCCAAAATTATATTGTTATCGTTTGATGAACTTAGCTATATTTCTACCCATGATGCAGTAACTTAAGGTGCTCAGAACGACATAAACCCCAGTATTTATTCACTAAAAAGTTTTAAGAGTTAGACCAGGGCTGTTTGCCATGGTACTCAGAACTCTTAGTCCGCCAGTTATGTTTCGCTTTGACCTTAAAAAAAATATTTATTCAATTGTTGATAATGTAGACTTTGTCTATTTAGTGAATACGGTAAAAGTTTTACTGCTGTTATTTATTTTTTTACATATTTTAGGATTTTTTAAAAATTCATACAGGGTGTTCAAAGGGGTGAAACCACCACTTAAATAATACAATATTTTTTATTTAAAAACCGGTTAATTTTTCAAAAAAAAAACGCTTGAATACTGATTATTTAATTGATTTTTTTTACATATTTTAGAATTTTTAAAAAATTCATACAATGCGTCAAAAGGGGTAAAACAATCCCTTCAATATTTTAATGTATTTTATTTAAAAAACCGTTAGTTATTCGGAAAGCGATATGAATATAGTATGCTTTAAATTTTATTTTTTACATATTTTAAATTTTTTTAAGAACCGAAACAGGGTGTTCAAGGAGCTGAAACCACCCCTTTAATATTACATTTTTTATTTAAAAAACAATTAGTTATTCGAAAAAGCACTTGAAAATGTGCTTTTTATTTTATTTTATTACATATTTTAAGATTTATTTTAAATTCATACAGGATTTTTAAAAAAATTGGGTCATTGATACATTTTTGTGATTTTTCTCAAACCGTTTGCCGTTGAAAGATGAGCTTGTGCAAACAGTTTGATTTTAGAGAGCAAAATTTCGATAAGAATGGATTCTTCGAAACTGAAATTAAATGAAACTTAAATGTTTATAGTGGACTCGAAAGTTGTCAAAGTAAAACCGCTTCTTGGTTTAAATAACGAGCTATATTAACTCAAAAAAATAGCACAGCAGATGAAATAAATCTGGTTTTATTGGAAAAGATTACTGCTCCACAATTAACATAATACTCAATAGATGTAGTTATAGACCAAGAAAATGTGGTTAATTATCCTGTCAACTTCCTACACTCTCTAAACCCTTCAGGAATCCCTCCTCATGAATTAACTTTAAAAGTGGGGGCACCAGTGATGCTTATTCGAAATTTAAAACCACCAAAATTGTGTAATTAAACTCGGCTACAGGTTAAAATATTACAAAACAATGTAATAAAGTCTACTATTATTTCTGGCCCTGGTCTGGGAGAAAAAGTTTTTATACCACGTATCCTTTTAATTCGGCCAGACTATCCTTTCAGTTTAAACGTGTACACTTTCCTTTAAAGCTTTGTTTCTCCGGACAATTAACAAAGCTCAAGGGCAAATTAGGTAGAGCTGGAGTAGACTTGCGCTACCATTGTTTTTCCCATGGTCAACTCTATGCCACATGCTCTAGGGTAAGTTCGCGTCGTAGCTTGGCTATTTTACAGCCAAAAGAATGCAACAACAAACGTGGTTTATAAAGAGGTACTTAAACGAGGCGATTTTACCAATCTTTACATCCCTTTCATTATTAGTCATATGCCCGAACGAAGTTGCGTGGGTACCTGCCAGTATTGTATGATCTTCAAATTTAATTTCTGTCTTGTCCTTGTTAGTGAACACACGGCGAGATCTTTGTAATAATATTCTATCTAAAAATATTAAGGAAGATATAGAACAAAGTTTTTGAACCGAATCTCAGGAAAGAACCCCAGAGAAAAAATTGTTTTTAGTAATTTTTTATTCTGAAAATTTGAAATAGTGTAGTTTTCTGCCTCTGAATAAAAGCTCCAAATAGGTATACACACAGGGTTTTAAAGTTCGAATTAGTTATATCTAGTTATGACTGCCGAATAAAAAAATAATTTCCGTACTTCTTACTAAGTTTTTATATAAAACCCGTTCTTACTAAGTACGTAATAGTAAAAAATGCGATCTATGAAAAAAGAATATATTTCCAACTAATTTTTTTTATCAGTAAGAAACAATAATATTGATAAAATTCTAAAACAAGTCAAAAGAGGTATGTTGCTAACAAACTTTTCTGACGCACTATGTTGTAACATAAGAAAACTAGAAAATATATACATTGTTTACCCTCTTTTCAATCAACGTCTATAACAAATGACTTTAGCCTTTGCTAGCTATAAAAACTATTCGATAAAAAATTCGTTAATGTAAAAATGATTCAAAAACAAAAAAAAATTGAATACAATATTATACAGAGCGAAAGTTGGAAAATATACTCAAAAGTATCTTAAACGTTGTTAACTACAGTAAGAAACTGCAGGGTACGTGCTGCATTAGATAGTGATATTGGACACGTTGTCAAGTTTACGGTTTTCATAAAAAATCGACCTACTATTTAAAGGGCATAATACAACAATTTCAACCAATACCCAAGGATAAAGGATCAAGCACACACCTTCGGTTTCAGTGAAGTTGGGTGAATTTTTTATATATTGTAGTTCTTGACATCCTTAGCAAAAGATACGAGGGGCACAATGTAATCCTACGAATAGTTTTTAATATACTAGGTGTGAAAGTTTACAAACCTTAGATATAAAATACATAGGGAAGATAGGATTACAACAATTAGTTTTTACATATTTAACGTATAATAGTACAACCAAAATAAGAAAAAAGTTTTATATGAATATAGGATCAAAAAACCATTCAGTTCCGAGATATCAAGGCAAACTCTTTTACAATACAACACCCTGTATCTCGAAAATAAGGCATTTGCAGACCTATTTTCATATAAAACTTTTTTCTTATTTTAAGAAGTACTATAGTTATGTTAAATATGAAATTAAAAATACTAATTTGATGACATACTGTTTTCTCCATGTTTTGTATATGGGATTTGGGCAAACTTTAATACCCTGTACATTAAAAGCGAGTCGTAGAATTAGATTGTGACCATGGAATCGTTTGCTCAGGAGATCAAGCACTACAACATATAAAACATTCAGCCAATTTCACCGAAACCGTCTTTCTCTTGACCAATCAGAGCTCTGTAAATATTCCAGAATATACTAGATCGTATTCTTACCATTTTCCATGTAGTAAGAACCGGTCTTAATTAAAACGTTCAGTAAAATGCCGATATTTACTATTTTGTCGGTATTTTACTAAATGCGTTAGACACTTCCTTGATGTACTACTAAGAACCCGATATTACTAACCTCTTAAAACCCCGCATTTTTACTAGTTAGATCGCGTTATCACGGATTTTGGATATTTAGGGTAACATGTATACCACACTTCCGAATGCAACTTTAGTTTTTATTTTTAAATGTTACACAGTGGACCAAATAATCTTGGTTTTGTAATGAATTCAAGCTTTGTGCTCGTTGTGAAAACATGATTTATTTTTTTACTTCATTAACGTGGTATTATTTGATATGTTTTGGGATAATTTATTCTTTTTTAAATATGTATGCTTTTTCATTTCAATACATTAAATTATAAAGTTATAAATATGATCTTCTTGTTATTTTATCACTTCCTTTGCGATACGACAGTAGCATCTTGGGAAAACGCTTGCCAACATTCCGGTTATCCAAGCCTTCAATTGCATTAACCGTGAATGAATTATATTTTCTAATAATCCCAAATAATACACCTGGTGAAACGTATAATTATCAAAAATATCTTTGATTTCCAATAACCTGTGTGACAAAATACCCTTCTGGTAAACCACAGAGTTAGTTTTAATTTATACAAAAGATTTGTTATTTTTCAGAATTACAAATTCCTCTAAATGTATATTAGGTTTTTGTTAACATATGAATTAAATATATTACTTAGGCTGCCGTAAAGTAAATACTCTCTCATCCAGAGAAATTGAAAGTTATTCTCGATTGAGATATTTTCGGAGCATCTTAGAGACACAGATATCTCGGTGCAAATGAAGCCTGGCCATGGAAAGAAAAGAACATCAAGAACCGCCAATATCTATTATACAGCGCGTGTAGGGAACTTACGGCCAAGAAAATCTGTAAGTTGCGGAAAAATGTTGTTAGACTTGTTAAGTGTTCAAAAATATTTACTGTCAAAAACTTACTTCGATTATCAAATATAAGAAGCTAGAAAAATAAGGGAGTTTGCAGATATTTCGATTGAGTGATCACATAAATCTAATATGGTTTACCGACGAGAATATATACCTACTTTATGGCAGCTCAAAAACTTTCAGTTTAGCAAAGTTTGTTTAAATAACGTCGAAAATTGTATTTTGCGACATCTATATTGGTATTTTTTGGCGTGTCCCTTCGAGTAAAATCACGTAGTTTCTTTGAAAAAGATAAAATTAAGTCTGAAGTTTATCAAAGCGATATTTTATTTATATAATTATACGTTTGAACAGGACACTACACTTGCGCATACGTGAAAGAACATATTAAATTATTTACTTGTGAATTAGTGTTTAGTTTTCTAGCTACGCTAAGGACCTAAAATTAAAACGCAGGCGATTTCTCTGGCAAATATGGTGATGATAGTCGTAAAAAAATGACGCGCCTTTGAAATTCGTTAATTTTCAATATATTTTGGCCAATTTAAGTCTCAAAAATTTAATTTTGGACTTTGGTTTAAATAGTAATTATCATTAAATATCTTATTATAAAGAGTGATTCTCTTTTTAACGTGATTTTTAATCTGTATGCATTTTTAATCTTAAAAATAAACATCATAGCTAAATATTTATAGGGAAGATGAAAATAAACAATGGCGTTCTATTGGACTTTACTTTGAAGTTAACTGCATTTCTTTACTGAGAAAATTACTTAACATTAAGTATCTACGACTGCCCCCATATGCTTTTTTAGTTTTGGATCTTTGAATACGCACCTGTCACTTATATCTAACTAGTTTGAAGTCTTGAACACTAATGCGGTACGAATAACGTTTTCTACCATAAAAATTTTTTTCGTTTTATTTTTTGTTTCCTTAAAATACCGTTTTATGTTGTTTCGTTCAAGTATGACATAACCAAGTTATAATATTTTTAATTTCCTATAAAATGTGGATGATATATATATATATATATATATATATATATATATATATATATATATATATATATATATATATATATATATATATATATATATATATATATGTATATATTGTTAATTATTTTCTTGGGCATAGGTTAACTCATTGAAAAGTAAAAACTATAAAAATCAAATAAAACTGTGATAATCCCTTACGACTATGATACAAAAATTAAAGAATTGCTTAGTGACCTAAACACTTACAAAGAATTAAAAAGTGATTTAACGACCTCTTATCAAGCAAAAAATAACATGTTCATAAAAAAATTGTTAAATAAAAAAGTTATTTCTGATAAAGAAACAAAAAACCTAATGATACACAACGCAGTAGCACACAAAATATACGGTCTTCCTAAGTTGCATAAAGCAAACATACCTTTAAGGCCCATTGTATCCAATCTCCTTTTTATAAACTGTCGAAATACTTGTCTAATTGTATGTCCAAAATAACAGAAAACGATTATTTTGTTAAAGATTCATTTGAATTTAAAAAAACAATTTATTGACAAGGTAAACATTCCAGACAATCATATACTAATATCTCTTGATGTTGTTTCTATATACAAATATTCCGAATGAACTTTATCTGACATAATAACACAAAAATGGGACGAATTAAAGGTCACAACACTTCCATTAAAAGAATTTATAGAAGCTATTAACATTACCTAAATAATAATTATTTCCAGTATGAGGACAAATATTATCAACAGTTAGAGGGTTGCGCTATGGGTTCTCCTATTTCTTCCATTGTCGCACAATTAGTTATGGAATATCTGGAGGAGAGTGTGATAAGTGAATTTGATTTTAACCTTCCTTTAAAAGATTTGTGGACGATTGTTTAACTGCCGTTTAAAAAAACATATTAATGACCTATTAAATGCTTTTAATAATTTTCACACCAAATTAAAATTTACCATCGAAACTGAAGACAAAAACAAATTAATTTTCTAGACTTAACCCTAATTAAAAACAAGAAAGATCAAAATATAAAAACCAAATGGTATACAAAAAAAACATGGGGGCGGTACTTAAACTTTAACTTCAACCATCCAAAGAATCAAAAAAATAGCGTTATTATGGAGTCTAACTGATCGTGCCATCTCACTTACTTCCCCAGAATATCGTCCTGAGAGTTTAAAGAAGGTTAAGGAGACTTTAATAAATAACCATATCCAGAAAAAACATACTACGAGTTTTTAAACAACGAACTCATGTTTTTTATAATAACTTAAAGAAAGCAACAAAAGAAAAAATGTTAATACTAAATACGTTGCAATGCCCTACATGGGCGGTCTATCAGAAAAAATAAACTATATCTTGTCTAAACACGACATAGCTCTCCGTCATAAAGTACAGAATTTACTCAACAGTCTTCTCACTCCCTTAAAATGTAAAATATTAAAAAAAAAAGAAATCAAACCTAGTTTACTCAATTCCATGTTTAAATTGCCCAAAAAAATACATAGGAATGACAACACAATACTTAGAGAGTCGATTAAACGGCCACAAATACACAAAAAATGCATCTACTGCACTCCACAAACATGAAAATACAGAAAAACCATTCCATTTTAAACAAACCAAAATTTTAGAGCGAGAAACTATTTATCGAAAAATTCACAATAAAAAAATGATACAAATTAAAAAAGAGAAAGATGCCGTCAACGATAAAAAAGACATCAATAACTTAAGCCGAATTTATTATAATCTGATATCTAAGTAAATTAATCTAAATAAATAAACTACTCCATAAATAAAACCCTGGACATTTCAGTAAGATCATAAACCCAAACTCGGTACAGCAATAAAAATCTAAGTAAATATAAAAAAAAAAAGAAAAAAATTTGTCTCGTTTTTATCTACCAGAGACGTGTGTCGAAATTATTGCAATCGCAAAACATTCGTAAAACTGACATGTTTCCAAGGTACGTACTCTGTATAATATTAATGTTTTAAATGTATTTTTTTTTCATGATCATAGTTTGTTTTAAATGTAATGTTTTTTAGAGTGATGTTTTCGATAATGTTTTAATCAATTTAAAAATTTAAATACTAACTATACATGTTTTTATTGTAGAAAATAAATATCTTGAGAAAGCTCAATATAATGTGCGAAATGCCGATTGAATTATAAGTTTACTTCTCAATGAGTTAACTTATGCCCAAGAAAACAATTAACAAAATATTTATAATATTTAATATGGTTAAAGAAAAAAAAAAAGTAATATATATATCTATATATATATATATATATATATATATACAAGGTGTCCCAAATTGCAGTGTCCAAACTTTAACAGCGCATTCTGCATTCAAAATAAGCCCTAATTTTCTATATAAACATATATCGGCAAATGCTTCGTTTTCGAAATACAGGGTGTTAAAGTTTTAAGAAAAAAATTGTTTTTTAGTCATAACTTTTCTTATTACTTGAGATATTGTTATTAAATTTGGTAAACAGCCTTGGAGTAGCAAAAGGCATTTTTTGATTTGAAATATTTTTTAATTTTTCATCAGTGGCGTCCGTACGGGATTTTTTATTGAATATTCTTGAAGAAAAAATGGTACTCTACTGCTTTTTCTGAAAACAAAATTCATTCCTAAAATCCCCACTCAGTTTGGAGCAAATTTGATCCTTTGTCTTTTTTTCGTGCGGTGTAAGGATTTCGAGTAAAAAACTAAAAACCATTTTTACGTATGGCATAGTTAAAATTTCCGTTATTGTTAATTTCAGTAGCAAAACCTTTAAGATGGGATTGTAACAGCAAGTTTTTAAAATTATTTGGTTTCCGATATTTATTTCATGCATTCCGGGTGAGTTCATAATTTCTGAACAACGTATGTAGGGTTTCTAAAATAAAAGCTTGTCTGACAACTAAGGAGATATGACGTCATCGACCCGTTGTAATGGAGACTTGCATTATGTTTGGGTTATCAGGGTGACATCGCAGAAGTTAGCAGGCAACCTATTAAAATCTAACGTCCTTGGTACTTACTATCATTCCTTCATTGTCGACTCTTGGTATGCCATGATTGCATTTTTGTGATAATTGAACAATTGCTAGGTTCGTCTTTAAAGTATGACAGATGAGTTTATAATTCTAAAATCGTCGATTCATTTTGTAAAACAGTAATTAGAATTCAATTTTGAAGATAATACTTCATTTTACAGAAACTAATCTTTATTAACTAAGTTCGTAATTAATTTTACAAAAACTAGAATTCATAACTTTTATTAACTTAGATCGTGAAAAAAATTTATAGAGCACTTTAAATATCATTAAGGATTAATGTGGGCCTTAAAATTCACAATAATTGCTCAAAATGAACTCCTCTAACTTCGACACATTTTCGGCATCTGCTCGTAACTGTGTCAGTGGCATGGCGTATAAAATTCGTATTGGCTCGCAAAGTTTCACAGGCTTGCTCTATCCTTAGAATCAGTTCTTCTCTTGTATGAACTGGTCTGGAATAAACTAAATTTTTCAAATAACCCCACACAAAGAAGTCGACAGGTGTGAGGTCAGGGGAACGTGGTGGCCAGGCTGTAGCTCCTAATCGTTCAATCCACCGTTCTGGATAATTATTATTTAACCACTCGCGATTTACAAGTGCAAAATGCCCGGGAGCCCCGTCCATTTGAATCCAGAATTCGTTCCTAAGATTTAGAGGAATATTCTCTAGATATTGAAATAACTCATTTTGCAGAAAATCATTAAATAACTGTCCATCTAGGCGTGGTGGTAGAATATGGGGCCCGCAAAAAATTTCATTTATTACACCACACCAAACATTAACAGAAAATTCTTGCTGAAATGCTCTAGTTCGTACAACACGTGGATTGTCATGGCTCCATAAAATTTTTTTGAAGTTCTCGTCTTCCTCTATTTGGCGCAAAAACCAATTGCAAAAACTGACCCGTTTTTCGGCATCACCAGGTTGTAAGTTTTGAACTGGCTGCATCTGAAATGGCTTCCTGTGATCTTTCCTCAAAACGCGATGAACCTTATTTTTAGAAACAAAAACTGCGTTGCCTTGTAAATTATGAGCTGCTCTTCGTAGGCTTAATGTCCTATCGTTGTCAAACTTATTTAAAATTACGTTTCGATATTGTTCATTTCTCCTACTTTCGTTTCTCGGATTCTTTTTGAGTCCAAAATTCCTAAACCTTAAATGCGTTTTAATGAAAACTTGTTTGCAAGGTAATCTTCTATTTGGAAATCTTCGTTGGTATTACCGTACTGCTGCATTTGCATTTCAATTACAGAAACCATAAACGAAATGAATATCAGCATACTCAAAGTTACTGAATAACACCATTTTGAAATCACTAGTTAGACTGAAAATTACCTTTTTGTATAAACTGTAATGTACCTGACATTTATTTACTCTAAAAACTCAAATGTCACACTTTAAAGACGAAACTAGCAATTGTTCAATTGTCACAAAAATACAATCATGGCATACCAAGATGTTAAAGGTTTTGCCACTGAAATAATTAACAATAATGGAAATTTTAACTACGCCATACATAAAAATAGTTTTTAGTTTTTAACTCGAAATCCTTGCATCGCACGAAAAAAAGGCAAGGGATCAAATTTGCTCCAAACTGAGTGGGGATTTTAGGAATGATTTTTGTTTTCAGAAAAAGCAGTAGCGTACCATTTTTTCTTCAAGAATATTCAATAAAAAATCCTGTATGGACGCCAATGATAAAGAATTAAAAAAATTCCTTTTGTTACTCAAATGCTGTTTACCAAATTTAATAACAATATCTCAAGTACTAAAAAAGTTATGACTAAATAACAATTTTTTTATTAAAACTTTAACACCCTGTATTTCCAAAACGAAGCATTTGCCGATATATGTTTATATAGAAAATTAGGGCTTATTTTGAATGCAGAATGCGCTGTTAAAGTTTGGACACTGCAATTCGGGACACCCTGTATATATATATATATATATATATATATATATATATATATATATATATATATATATATATATATATATATATATATATATATATATATATATATATATATATATATATATATATATATATAATTTTTTTCTTATAGGACATGAGGCTATTGCAATTTTGACCTGTTACTCGTAGGTTACCATCTAAAACACATACACAACTAACTGAGATTGACAAATTCGGACCGATTATAATGGAGTTTAATGAATGTGTTCCAAATTACGCTGACTTTATATGGACGGTGGCGACAATAGGGTAACAAAATTTTGATTGGTGCGGCCATATTGCAGCTAAAACGGTTTTGTTTACTTTTTGCCTACGTAGAATTCTTATGAGGTTTGTTGTTTTAGTGTACTATTTTATTAGTTTTTGTGATTATTAAAATGAATATCGATTCAAACAATAAGTTCTAAGCCTTTGACCATCTGGAGAAATGTGACTAAACCATTCACCTGCTTTTTGCTTGTAATTATAAAGTGCTTGTGATGAATTTGTAACTGACTATGACCGTAAATATCTTAAGTATTAAGTTTACTCCAAGAAAAGTTATTAAATTTTGCACATTATTATGTTTTGGTTTTTTTTGGTTGCAAAAGACAATATTGTTTCAAAAATTAGTGTATATTTTATTTTATTTGAAACCCCAATTTGACGTAGAAGCTCTCAAAGATTAGCATAAAAAAACTTTATTTTGTAGACCTTCTTTAGTAGATACTACGTGACTAAATTCACTTGGGAGACAACTGCCATTAATCGCTTGAACAAGAAATATATATATATATATATATATATATGAAATATATATATATATATATATATATATATAACCTTTTCAACCTGATTTCATTTTCTTATATTAATGTATTAAAGTAGATTAATTTAGTCATATTTGGCGAAAAACAAACTATAAGTCTATGTGCGCCCATTAAACCTTTAGACATTTTATATCAATTTGGCGGTGGGCTTCTATTTTCGCCACTGTCCTTATAAAGTCACTGTAGAGCGAATCTCGCACCAGCGCCGGCTATCTTGGAACCTCAAGTTCAAGAGGTAATAGTTTCCTTGTAGTAAATAATTAGTGTAATCCTTACTGTTAGGTTGCAACAGAAGAATAAAGGCTGGTAATAGCCAGTTTAAAGTAACATTAGACAATAACTTTTCCTACTCTGCAACGACTCGTTTTACCTAGAGTAATACCTTACAGGAGTACACTTGGACGTCATGGAATAGTCGCTGTAAGGTTCAGGAAGGTTCTGATACTTTTATGCCACGGAAAAGAAATGACGACTTTGAAGTCAATTTCAAAAGTAGTTGCTTGACAGTAGTAATTGTATAATTTCCCAAAATACTATTGGCGTATCCATACAGCAATGACGTAGAATACTGCAGAGATTAGTAAACAATAGGTCAGGTCATATTTTTAAACCATTTTTATAAATCTTCTGATTTAATATATTGCTTAGTTTTTTTTAAAACCTGAATCCGTTGATATATTAAGGCATTTGTTGACTTATGAAATTCAATAACGACGTAATAAAAAACTCTTTGCCAATGTTACAGAATATTACATTTTTTACAGAAGATAAAAATAATTATACCTAATTTCCTGACAGTGAACATTTAAATTACGTGTGAAGAAATGTTGTACCGACATTATACCAAAATAAGGATTTAGAAATCATTTTCGGAGGATGTTTATGCTGTTACACTTACACCAGCAACTGATTTTTATTAACTATAATCGTTGCACATTCTCACTTTATGCATCGATTTTTTCTGTTTCTAGGGAAATTATATACATTTTCATGGCCATTACACATTTTAATAGTTCTAAAAAACGGTATTTTATTTGACAGCTTCCTAGAAATATTACGTTTTTTTACCTATATTTAACAAAAAGTTTTCCCCTAGGACATCCCCAAGATGATCTGCGATTGATTTAATCTGCTCTTGTTGTCAATAGATATACAATACAGTCTTTACCCCCTCAGGTTTTTATTAATGTCCTTATGTTGCTCGTAGTTCCTTTACTGTAGGATGGTTACTGAATAAAACCATTTTATTTTGGGTGCCCATCTTTGCGAAGCAAACTCGGCATCCGAGGATTTTTATTTATTGTTAATATATATTAAAACACACACACATACATACCACCTTACAGAAAAAACTGTCAAAATATATTGCACATTCCCACCTGGTTTTTTATGTTACCTACTTTTTTTACACACATTTCAAATTCTGCTTTTATCAATCTCTCGAAGAAATTTTATAGGGTCACATAAACTATCCCCGCCTCTCATTACTCTTTTTGCAAAGAAATAGTGTAATCTGCAAAAGTTGTAAGCAAAAGCAGTTTTTTTAGTTTTTTTTTTGAATTTCAACCATTTTCCCGCATTTGAGGTATAGGCATCCTATTTCGATTTTGAATCTCCTTTATAATCAGAAATACAAAAGAAAATATCCCCCTCGAAAAATTAACCATAGCGACCTGTATTTTGAATCATCGGGATATAAAAAAATTCCCTATCGGACGCCACTGCTAACCGAGGTACTACAAAAGTCATGCCGACAACAAAAATACTAAAATTTTATACATTTCTTAAAGGAAATATGAATATTTATTATTATACTAAAGAAAGTGAGAAAACTCATGTGCACCGGAATATTAGATCAACAAATTCCTGCAAATTATTTACGCCATCAATGCCAGAAGATATTGGTTTTAGTCGAGATACCGTTCTAATACGATTAAACACTGTCACACATTAACTAACGGTTAATTGCAGATGCCAATAAGTATATTAAACGAGATATCCAAGGTATTAGTAACATCGTGGCTTAACGCTTGTCGCTTCACATCGGAAGAAGCTAATTTTAACATTATTTATTTTTGCTAATAAGTATATGTACAATGTGTTCAAGATATCTGCGATTAGCAGAAGAATGCGAATAATCAAGAAAACATTGCATAATTACTTATTGATTAAGTAAAGCTCCATATTTATTAAAATGGTCGGTTTTTAACATAATTCTACTGGTCAGAGCCTAATTTTATTTAAATTAAATATTTTTTTTTTTGGAAATCACGCAAGAAATCTCATAGCAATTTTACCACCACTATCCATCACCTTTCAATCTTATCTTATCTTATATCTTATATATATATATATATATATACATATGTATATATATATATATATATATATATATATATATATAAATATATATATATATATAGGGAGAAGTAGTCGCAACTGACTAGTTGGTAGTTCTGAAGAAGACACACGTTCAGTTGCACCAAAACATCATTCTGTTTATCTTAAAATTTTAAAAGTTAGAAGATTGATAGCAGAAAATGAATTTAAAAACTTTTAAGAACATGTCCATCATGGGACTTCATTTTGTTAACTGGCAAACACGTTTATATAGTAATATTATTTTTAACAAGAAAAAAGAAGTAGAGAGATTATACTAAATTGGTAGTTTGAAGGCACAACACAGAAGGATGACCAGGTTGCCTATCTTACAGTGGTGTGTATATAAAAAAACAACTCGATCTAATTTATGAAAATATATACATAGCAATATGTTTATTTTATAATGGTAATTAATTAGCAGAAGATAAGTGTGGCAGGTCACGAAAAATCTTTAAAAGTATGATAGTTGTCCTGTAATAGTTGTAAAATAATCAGTTATCCAGAAAATAGCTATATAAATTTAAATTAGAGAATAATGTATGTAATAATATTAGTTACAATGGTATCTATGATATTTATAATATGGAAATTTATAAGCTACTCATCGGGGGGCGTCCAGAAACTGAAATTTGTTGTTTTGTAATGTTAAAATATAACCGTATATGGAGCTGAGGTTTTGGGTGTCACTCTTTTTGTTTATGACTGGGTGTTGGAGATTTATATGTATCATTTCAATAAAAATGCGTTTATAACAAGAAGACGCTTTATACAAAATCTCAGCGCCACCCCGGTTAAGGGAGTGGTTTTCTTAATAAAATGTTCACTCAGTGCACAGGACGGAACCCCTCTTCGACAGTCGCTCTTATGTAACGTAATTCTGCCTTTAAGGCTTCTAGAAGTCTGTCCTATATACGATAACTCGCACTCATTGCAAGGAATTTTATAAACTAGATTGTAATTTCCTAGCAGTGAAAGGGGTGTTTTCGTTTTAGTGAACAAGAGAGCTAGAGTTTTTTTTTGTTTTCTCACTATCCTAGTCTCAGTATTTTTAAAGATATTAATAAGTCTGTTAGTGAGGTTGTCAATATGTGAAAGAACAAAAGAACAACCTATTGAACCTGGACAAGACTAAGGGCGTATTAGTGATAGATTGAGAAAGCATTAAATTTGGAGGATCAATTTCTCTAAATTTGTCCATGATATTATGTCAGTTTGAAACAAAATTTTTGGTACTAGTTTTAAAAGG